>CM050164.1:182685507-182798007 GCA_027410445.1 Discoglossus pictus
AAATTTCAGGAAAGACCAACTAGAGCAGCTGAACTTTATTTGGGATTAATCAGAGGCACTTTAAATGATGGCAGGTGTATGCTGACTCCTATTTAACACGATTTGGAATGTGATTGCTTAATTCTGAACACAGCTACATCCCCAGTTATAAGAGGGTGTGCAGACTTCTGCAACCACATTATTTTTTGTTTTTATTTTTCTTCCCTCCTCCTAAAAGATTCCAGTTTGTTTTTCAATTGAGTTGTACAGTTTATAGGTCACATTAAAAGGTGGAAAAAGTTCTGAAATTATTTATCTTTGTCTAAATTTTTTACAGCACAGAAACCTGACATTTTAACCGGGGTGTGTAGACTTTTTATATCCACTGTATGTATGTATGTATAACTATTATTATAGCTCATTTATAACGCGCCAACATATTCCGTAGCGCTGTATATAAGTTATGTTCAGACAAAGATCAATACAAATTAACAAATAGCAAAGCAAGGGGGATCCTGTTTTTGAGCTAGGAATCCAATGTCCATGGTGCATTGCCATGAGTACCTTTTTTATTGGACACACATATTCATGAAGACAAGCATAAGCAGAGTAATAAATAGGACCATAAGCAGTAGAAGAATTGCAAAAAAAATATATATATATGACCCAGAATGTTGGAAGGTCACAAGAAATGCTGCCATTATGATAGAAATCTCAAGTCTACATTAAGCCCTGTATTTTTAGTTATGAAGAGCGCTCTCATTTTCATTTCAAATGTCTTTCTTTCCTGTATGGTTCTTAAATGTCCACTGAGTATTTTGATTTTCAGGTTTTGGATGGAGTGATTATTCTTGGAAAATTGGTGTCTGATAGATACAGTAACTGTATTCATTGTGCTGTTTGATAGATAGTCTGTGCAGATTCATCCTTAGGTGCAGTTTTTGGCTGGTTTTCCCCAACCTAGCAGCCCCTTTTACATACTGTACATTGTATTCTGTAAACCACATTGGAGGGTTGCACGAAAATGACACTGATGTTATAGGTCTTATAGGTCTTGTTGCTTTGTGTAACTGTGTCCTCTCTACATATGTGTCAACATAGTTTGCAGTGAATTATATAGCAAGGTTTTACATTATTTTCTCTGTTATGCTGTTCATTGGTCAATCTTCTGTTGACCGATATTGTTCACAGATTTGGTGGCTGTCTAAAATGGGAGGTTTGGAGAATATATAGGTTTTAATTTTACGTCTTCTGTCATTATGGATTGTAAATCCCTAAATATTTTGCGTATTTATTCTAGAGCTGGATGGTATGTGGTTCCCAGAGACGTTACGTTAAGTAGTTTAGTTTTATATTGCAACAGGTGTTCCTGGGCTTTTTTAATGGAAGAGGTTACTTTCCATGTAACACTGGGTTTGTAACCCTTCTGCCTGTAGGTTGTGGAGGTAACTGCATCTGTCTGCAGGACTCCTATACACAGATGGGTGGAGTGTGCAATTTGTGATGGATATGGTAGTGTCCAGCCCTTTTGCATATGGGGCTCTAAAGCAAATAGCAGGTCACGACAGCCATGCAGACGAGGAATAATTGGAAGAAACAGTTTACATTTACATTAAAGTACTGACATTGGACTACTTCTGATTAGTAAAGGGTTGCCTTCTCTAATGAAGCACGTCTTCTGCTCTATCGACTGGACGAACGTTGGTGTATCAGGAACAAAACCTCCAAGAACAAACACTCTGCCACCACTGTTGGAAGACCACAAGGTGGTGGCAGTAGCATTCTGGTTTGGGGAATGTTTTCTTGGCATTGTCTAGGTCCACTCATACCTCTGGAAAGCACTCTCAACTGATTGGGTTATCTATCCATCCTTGCAGATCAAGCGGACTTCTCTCAGCAGGACAATGCAACGTCATACGACCAGATTTGTCTGGGAGTGGTTGGAGGAGGACAACGAAGACCTCCAAGTACTTCCCTGGCCTCCAAAATTCCCCGGACTTGAACCCCATCAAGCACCTGTGATCCACCTCAATCGCCATGTTCATCGTATGGATCCTACTTCACCACGCACTCTTCAGCAGCTGTCTGATGCACTGCAATCTCCAGGTACCCTTGCCAACCTTCCGCTGTCCGTGCTGCACAGGGCGGTTATTCCAGGTATTCCAAGTTGACAAATGTTATGACCATAATTCCGGGAAACACAGTTATTAAACATTTGTGTTAACATTTGAATGTCTAAAACAAACTTGTTTCATGCCCAGAATTCAAAGAAATACATTACACTGCACTATGGTAACCTTGGCAGGGACATGCAAATGTTCCCACACATGGACATGGCTTGAGAAACAAATAATACACCAACACACATTGCAAAACTATACACCAACCCGGTTACTCCAGTTATACAATTATGAATGCATGAAGTGATTAATGTGCTAACATTATAGGACATCATAGGGGGTCTAGTATGATTTTTATCAGTAATATGCATTATGTCTTTATATCATACGTGAACTCATGAATGAGGTCATCTAATTTCATAGATTATTTCATGTACGTCATCATCCTTTGAAAGGGGGGGGTTGTTAAGGCTGGAAAAATGCAGGAAATTTGGAAGTCAAGTTAGCACAAAACCTTAAGTTGCCCTTTCCTTATCAGCAACATTAACGTTTCTACTGTGTTTTTTACCAATAAAGTTCCAGTTCTCAAGTTCATTATTATGAAAAATATTTTAATAAGCCTTATTCTCTTTATTTTTATAATATGAAAAACAACACTACTAGTTTTTATCAATGTATTATATTAATTGAAGTCGACCAAAAATATAAAATAACTTCCTAAACCACTGGCACATCAACATATATGCTTACATATATAAGCCAAGATCCTTAAAGAAACAGAAAAAAATTCTCATGAGATTATATATATATATATAATTTTTATTTTTTATTTTATTTATTTATTATTATTTATTTTTATCATTTTTTTTTTTTAAATGGCTGACTAGCAAGGATAGCAAAAAGACCTGCAATGAGTGTCTGCAAGTTATTCCTCAGCAGGACAGCAGACATGTTTTCTTTTTGAACTGGGACAATTGTAGAATGTATCACACAAATGTTTTAACCCTAACACTTCCTGGTTGTTAGCAGATGAGATAACTGGACTGTCCTCAGCCATGTCCTCTGGTCTGGAACCGGATTAACCCAGTAGCGAATTGGATCCTTCCTACTGCACCTAGGCTAGATCAGCCGGTTTCCAATGCCGATTAGGATCTTGCCGCTGGGAAGGTGGTCTTCAGCTGAACTGTTACCGCTGCTGGCTTTGAGGGAAATACTTTTGGGGGGGCTCCAGTGGTGCTTCTGTAATTATAGATCAGTCTGATCTTCCTGGCAAGTCGTCCTGACAAGCTTGACCTGTTGTAGATCCACAGTGGCAAGGTTTTTCTGTGGTCCGTCTATTCCAATACCACCTTGCCTTTAGCGGCTGTTCTTAGGCTGGTCACGCAAGCCACGTGTTTCAGTGGCATATCAGCCTGGTCTTTAAATGGCAGGATCTCAGGACCCATACCCTCCCCTGATCGCTGATCTGTTTCTGGTTTGCCAACCATCTCTATCAGTTGGAGCTCCTCTGATTGCTCCGGGTCCACCACAACTCTCTCCAGGTGATGGTGAGCATTGCTGCTCCACTTCAGACTTGCAGCTACAGGGGACTTCTTGGCTCCCAGTGTCAGAAAGTCACAATCGGCTAGCAGCAATAACTCTAATCTCGGTCTGGTTGTAGCGATTGGTTCTTCTGGTACCTTCTCATCCACCTCTTCCGCTAAAAAGGGCTCAGCCAGCGGTCCACCCCGACACCATCTAGGACCGCCTGCCTTCAACAAATCTGGGCACTCTGAACTTTGAGAATGATCCAACCAGCTGTAGGCTTGAACTTCAAAGTGTCAGGATGAGTCTTCATCCCCACCCGTTTGGCAAGGCTGTTTCCAGCTCTTGAGCCAGTTTCCACACAGGACCATTTGCTGTAGCAGATCCTCATACTCTTCTTCCAAATACATTGTTTCTGGATCCACCACTTTATCAAAGCTGCCTCTTCTGCCACTGGTTCAACTCCCAATTCTTGATGGCACTGATCTCAGTAAAGTTCTAATGCCACACACTCTGGACTACCCTGCAGCACCTCACAGAGCCCTTCCATCAGCTCCAGCCTGTAATAGAAGGTCCATTGTAACATGGTAGCTGGTGACATCTGGTCACTACACATCTGCCAAGGCAATCTCCTCCCACACCAGGTACTCCAGCTAGCTGCTCACCCTGTTGAAGTGTCAGCAAGACCATCCGCTGATTCAGAAGAGCTATTCCCCGATCATCCCGGCGATCAGGTCCAACATGCGTAGGGCAATATTTTTATTAGCTTAATACAATAGTTGCACCCTAAAACACACAAAATAATGGCCCAAACATGGAAAAACTGAGCCCTCAATGCTCAAATTAACTGGTGGAAAGGGGCCTTAGGGGTCCACGGCATACAGCCAGAGCTTGGGAAAAACATTCAACTGTACAATTCAAACAGGGTCCAGAAATCCTACAACCTATAAATGTAAATGTGTAGAATAGGTGGTCTGAATTTATTGTGATTTTGTTTATTGATAAGATTTAAAAATATCTGTTTAAAATGAATTCCTCATATACACTGAGTGAAGATCAACTGTTACCCAATAAAGCCCTTATCCTGAGACTTGTCTGAGCACCTGCATATAATGGTGCTGTGTGGGCCACTTAAGGCTGAGAAAAACGCAGGGAATTAAGAAGTTAAGGTAGTTCACAACCTTAACATTCCTCCCTCTGCAAGGATTTTTCTGATTACATTATTCATTACATAATTTATGACACTAGGTGACATAATTTAACATCACATTATAGAAATAATGACAACAGCTATGACATCACAATATAAAAAATGACATCATCCATGATATTACTGATGTCACATACATATTAACAACTAATCTGCATACTGCAGATCAGAGGAGATCGTAAAAAGGTTGAACTTGGTGGACTAAAAGTCTTTTTTCAACATCAATTACTAAGCAAATATACAAGACAAATGCCTTTGAAGGTCCCTTAAAAACAAGCATCGATTACTCCATACATATAATAGCAAGGGAGGTGCGCTGCTTTGGGTGCAAATAGCTAGGGCATCTGAAGCGGTACTGTCCCTATGTCCGCCCAAGAGATCCCCTCTCCATGTTGTGTGTGGGCGAGTGATTGACGTTGCAGCAGTGACCAGTTCTTGGATTGCTCAGAGGATGGAGTCTGGTCCAAGGAGCAGCATTTTGTAGCCCCTGTCCAGTTACCTGCAGGTGACTAAAGGAGTTGCCATGTGCAGTCTATTACAGTGCATGGCAAACCAGAGGAGGGCTTTAGGGACACTGGATCGTGTTTGACCCTGATGCACTGTGCCTGGTGAGGCCCTCCACTGTCCTGGGTGGACATTGCTGCTGGCCCCCAGCCAGAACAAACCATCTCCTTTGCCAAAGTCCATACCGACTCTGGCACTGGCATGAAAGAGGTGGGAATCGTGACCGGGCTCCATGTGGGTGCATTATTGGGGAACAACTTTGACCAATTAAGTGGTTTTTGACCAATGAAGTGGTTTGTGGCCATCGTGACTGGAAACCACGCCAAAAAAGTCACCACCAGGAAGACACAAGAGGAGCCAGAGCCAGCCCAACCTGTGGTAAGCCAGATGCCATCTGGGGAAGGGATAGGCCCATGGGCAGACCTGAGTGAGCTTAAGTTAGAAGTAAAGCAGGATTCTGCTTCTGAAGTCACTGACTGGGAAGACAGAACCAGAGAGGGAAAGATATATTTGGGAGGGTGACTGATCTGCTAAAGGGCAAGCCGCCATGAAAGGCACAAAGGCATGTGATGTCAGCAGTTCTGCCAGCCATTGACCATGACGTTCCCTTAGCTGGGCACAAGGGCCATCAACACACTCCCCAACACCTAACAGACCTTTTATTGGCCTGGAATATCAAGAGATGTCAATAGTTTTTTGAGCCTTGTGTGATACTGGTCATTGCTTCTGATACAAGTGTTCTGTGCTCCCTTGTAGCCTATTCCCCTTATAGAATGAAAACTATCTTTACTTTTTAGACAGTGAGGAATTACATTTTTTATGTAAGTAATGAGGTGGTACTGTGTTCGCTGTGGAAAAAAAACAGGAAATAAAGTGAAGTAAAAATGTGACACCTTTAATGGCCAACTAAGAGGAATTATAGTACGTGCTTTCTAGATCACATAATCCCTTCATGGTGCAAGGTATACAATAGATACAGAAAAGTATATATATATATATATATATATATATATATATATATATATATATATATATATATATATATATATATATATATATAAGGATCTGGCAATACATAAAACAAACATTTATTTTTCATTCCTTGCCGGAAGGGGAAATGGAATTATGAGGTTCAGAAAGTTTGCACTGGAATATTACATTTATTACATTTTATTATTTTTTTAATCCAAGGTATCAGTCCGGAAACAGACCATTTTTATAGGGTGGAGAGTGCCTTCTCTGGAGAGTCACAACTACAACTAATCAGGAGAGTTACTTTCACTGATTGTCAGTGATGCAGTGGGAACTGGTGATATTTTTGACTTACAGACTTTTATATTTAATAATAATCTGATCTCCAACCTAGGGGTCATTGCATTGTAGTCAGGGAGGTTTTTATTTTTTAATAAAAAATTATGATATCCTCTCTTGGTTCCAGTAAGGTCCCTAATCGATGCATAAACTTGTGAAATACTATAAAACTTTAAATAAATAAATAAATAAATAAATAAATATATATATAAATAAATAAAATTACCCAGGCCATCAAGATTCCCTCTTTGCCAACAAAATAAATTCACATATGAAAAATAATGACGTTATGGAATTTTTGACTTATTAAATATTTCTAGATAGCTAATTATCAACGAATAGTCAAATAGGTTGAAAATGAAAAGCCTTATGGTATTTAAAGTAATATATGAAATCACATTCTTACCATCTGAATCCACAGGATCCTCGATGTCCTCTGTGTCGTTAACTTCTGTACCCACATAGGTGCGAAGAGACAAGTTAGGGAAAATATTGGACAGATAAATTAAACAAATATATTTTTTAAACTATTTACAGACAGCAGGTAAAGTGCATACACGTACAGTTATCTTTTAAAACAAATAGATTAAAAACTTGCGTTTAAACTGTGTGGCAGGATTAACTTTCCTCTCACTCTACAACAACACTTGCAAAGATTGCATTGCGTGAACAAAGAACGAATACATTTAGTTCTAGTTAGCAATTTATTTGTGCTCGAAATAGACCACTTAAGTTCAAGAAGAGACACTTGCTTGTCAAGTATGTACCAAACTAACAATATTAGCAGCTGTGCAAGCCATGGACATAAAACATTTATGTGAAAATCTGAATTTTTGAAGCTTATTTGAGGGTACAGGAATCCAAGTTGTGTTTTTTAAATTACATAATGACAATTGGATGAGGTGGTTTGTATTTGTAGTTATTCCTGGAGGTAGGTGTGCAGAAGTAGTGATTAAGCAGAAGTCCAGAGCATTCGACAATAGGATAATATTGGACATTTACACCACATCCCTTCCCCTCACTGGGCCAAAAGCAGAAACCTTGCATCATTCAATGAAACCAGAGCTCTCCAGAAATGTAAATGCCACACACACCTTCCACCCATGGATTCCTCCAGCAGACATCAATTTGTTTTGCAATTAAAAACTAGCTGTATGGGGTCGTGGTCTGGAAATAAACAAGAGTAGATGTGCCTTCTACTGTAATCAACTAAAAATCCATAAAATCCAAATCAATGTGGAATATCCCTTACTTCAAGTAATCCTTGGATACTATATATATATATATATATATATATATATATATATATATATATATATAATCTCATCTTGGGGAACTTATATCACTACATGACAACAGTGAAGTCTCCTTCCACCCAATTATTACACCAACATACATGAACACTGACAAACAACAACTGCAGAAGATTCCCACCCAGTGTGATCTGTGCTGATCCCCCATGCCTTACAGAAGTCCTTACGGCAGTTCTGATCTCTCATGAACTCAACAGCAAAGGGTCCTAAGCCAACTTATTTTTGAGAAATCAGAAATGTATACATCTGATGATCTTTCCTGCTATATTCCTGAACCAAGACGGTCTGTGGTGGGACTCCTGCCTATCCAGCTGACTATAGTGGCATACATAGCTTGGCTTGATCATAGCAATTGATCTCAAGAAGTGACTCTGAACTACTGCCCTCCCCAAGCAACAACGATTTTACTGTTGAAAGTCTTTTTCAAAGGGGAAAGGGGAAAAAGATGCAATCGCGTAGAAATGTACGTAAGGGTCAGACGTGCGGCGTTACGTCACACGCCGACGTCTGTTGAAGACTAAGCCAGCTAGGTAGAGCCCGACAGAGCAAACAAGGGTGATTATAACAGTAGGGGCCTGAAATTTCAGCTCCGGAAACTCAGCAGTCCTTTCAGGATAACATAATTCAAGTTACAATACAGGAAAGAGACTAAGCGGATATTAAGATTATCAAAAGGACTGGGCTACACACCGCCAAACCTCGTGGGGAGACGGGCCATTACCTTTAAAACTCCCCAATCTATTTAATGTAGAAAATAAGGAGAGCATTATATTTATTAACTCTTGCAAAAAGTGTGGGCAATCCCTGGCTGGCTGAGAATTTAGTCTTCAATATTTACTTTGGAATAAATTACAGAATAAGACACCAAAATTGCAAATGTGAATGACAACAACATTTTATTGTGTCAAATGCAATTTTTAGGATGAAAAGTCTGATTTCTCAATGATATTCAAAAAGAGAGAGAGAAGAAAAAAAAAAAGGGGTGTTTTATCCCATTTTTTATTGTTTTTAATGTCTAAGTGTGCGTCGTTTTTGTAAATAAATGTTAATAAAGATTATTACTTTCCCACCAATTCCTTTTTCAACTTTATATTTCTATATCTTGAAACAATCTGTAACCCACGCTGTTAAACACAACTGTGGCTTATAGACAAGATCCCCATCTTGAGGACAACAATGGAACTGCTAATGCAAAACAGCACGGAGCCCTTGATGGGTCCAGATGGTCTAGCAGTCCACTGGGGATACTGCACTAAAGATCTCCACTTTCACTGGGAGTACAGTCAAATATTTTTAGATCAACTGTCATTAACTCTACTTATTGAACACATAAAAAAGATAACAAGAGACTGGAGTGAAGCATTAGCCGTGAGGACACCAAACATACTATAGATGGAGAGGTAGTGAAAATCAATGCCAAGCCTCAAATACAAACTCTACTATGTCCTCAAACTACCATCTGGGAAGAATAGAGGAAACCCCCCTGGCACGGGTGTTAGCTCTACCTAATTCTTAGTAGCAACGGTCATTAAGACGCTCTACGTAAAGTGGCCGAGACCCAACAAGCCCAATCCCTATCCTTACCCCAAACTTGTCTTTTTCTGTATTTGGATATAGGTTCAAATCCGTTTATAAAACCATAACATGGAGTATAGCTTTGTAAACTATCTGTTATATTGACAGTCATATGAATCTTAATACCATGCTGTACCCTCTGCTAGGAAAAAGAGATAACGTCGACATAGTTTGAAAACTTTTTTTCCCACTGTGCAGTGGTCCTTTAACAACAGGTCATGCAGTGGCACGGACCAGAATAGTTTATGAAAGTTCTCATCCAATAAGACCATTCAAGTTTCATCATTGGTTATGTGAATGGATTCAGTCCACTAAATCTTAAGAACATATTACAATGCATGGAGATAAATGTTCTTCCCTTACTATTTTTTTTTTTTTTTTAATAAATATATTCACATTTTGTTGCCAGTATTTAGTATTAAGCTCAAACCATTATTTGGACAGTAGTTCGCATTTTCAGAACTTAAAAAGGATATAAGGTGGCACTTTCTGTCAGTGTATTCCACACAATGGGCAGTATCTGCTGCATTGATGATACCATGTGCTTGGGGAAATTCTTCACCAGAGCCGTCACTGCCTAGGAGACATTTGATACCAGAGACATTAAATGTTAGAATTGTGTTGTATCTTCGTCAAAAGTTCACCTCTCAGCAGCTGGCTCTCTCCCTTCCTCACCCACCAACAGTGAAACATTGGATACCAACACTTTAAGGTTGAAAAGTTGTTCTCCATTATAATAAACCTTTAACTCAGGGGTCATTCCATCTGAAATCAACCAGGGATCTAACCTTGATGGCACAGATTTCTATGCGTTTGGTATATAGTTTCTATCTAAAAGAAAGCAATCATTGCAGACTGTTTGGTAGATCACTGTAGCGCAAAATTTTCATTTTTATTGGCATTTGTTTGTGAAAATCCGAAATAAGACACTGGTGACCCAAAAATAAAAAAATAAAAAAAAGACTATTTTTTTATATACTCTATATATAGAAACTATAAACCAAAAAACACTTAAATCTGATGCATCAAATTCTAAACATTTTTACATTAGTTGATTTGACATGGAATTACTCCATTGTGTCCAATCTGTTACACAGAAGTATTGAATTTTCAATACCATTCCAATATTTCAAAATTGTCAGATATTTAATACCTTGAACACAGACATAAGAGTCACACTTCCATTCAAAAATGAATTTATAGACAATGCAACACTACTGTATCTCAAACTACTGACTAGTAAAAATGTGCATATATTTTTTTGTTACTGGAGTTAAAGAACATGCTATGATTATTATTACTACTAATATTATTTATTCCTAAAACTTGCTTATACCATAGATAAACATCTATCCAACCAACGAAATGTAGCTTGCGCCTAAATACAAATTTGTAGCATAGAACTATTAATACAATGGTACTCAAACCACAATCATATACACAGAAAGCATTTGCATCCTGGTGTTTATATTAGTGAACATCTATATAGCAAATATGCTTGTAACTAATCAATACATCAGCACAATGCTTCAACCAAAAAAAACAACAACAACTTTCACCAGTACTCTCATTCCATGTACCTTCAACACCTCCATTTTCAGGCCGCTGTCAGATGTGGTGCCATTTGGCATCTGCAGAGCCTGAACAAATGCGTCTGTGAATTGCTGTACAACAGGAAAAATCAGAGCTTGTGCAGCACCCTGCAAAGTATATAGAGAAAGAAAATAGTTATGCAAAATCACCAATGTCCACATGCAGACCTCCATTTGTGTAAAGTAGGTTAATATCCATATACACAGGTCTTGACCTCTGACATTTTTCTAGCATTGACCATTACAGTACTAATTATCCAAACATTTAAAAAAAAAATACCTAAAAATTTATTGTATTTTAATTTTTTACATATTTTAAATTAAAAAGCACTGTATTATCAATCAACAAATCAAGCAATATTTTAAACTGAATTCACAGCAACAATGACATTTTTATTTGCTTAAATAATTATTTGTCTCCCGTGACTTGACCAGGAGAAACTGTGATGAAGGTATATCACATAAAAGAACATTTAATATTGTTCCCATTAAATGTGAAAAACAAATCTTAAAAGTCCTTACCAAATTTGAAGAAATGTCCTAAGCATTTCTTTGGGAATTAAAGCCATCAAATCACATTTATTTTTGTCTTTGCTGCGTCTGTAAGAGGGCATTTGATAATGTTGAGACTGTTATTCATATAGGTTCAGTGAAAAATGTCTTTCACTTGTATTCTCATAAGGCATAGGTTTCTTTATTGGCTGATCACCTCTTAAATTTAATTTGTCGTTTAATGTAAATGAACACTATAGTTAAAGTAAAAAGTACATTATTAAAAAGAACATGGAAGGTTTCTGGATTTCACTAGAAATACAATATACCTCCCATTCTGGATCACTACCTTGTTGTGGAGAAGGGGCTTGTGTACCTCAGTGAAGCTGTGAGCTAAACCATGTAGGGTCACCCAAAAAGGCAGGTCATAGAGAGGTCAGACAAACTATGTAGGGTCACCCAAAATGAGCAGGTCATAGCAGAGAGGTCAAACAAATTGCAGCCTTCTGGAGAAGGAACTAGCAACTCACTCCAGTTGAATTTGAAGACCTTAGAGATTGGCACAACTAGACACAAGATGTGCCTGGCTTGCTAGGGTCCAGAGGGTCAAGGATAGTCAGGCACAACTGAATGACTAAACAAATAATATAACTATATCTCTTTACTTTGGTGTACTTCGTTTTATTAACAAGTGATTCAAAGTGTATTTGTTTTTCTGCCTAAAATCTTACAAATTGTTCCCACCTGCAGCTCATGAAGACAGGGTACTTCTAGTACATGGGTTGCACTGGCCCATAGTAACCCATCAGTGGCAACATGCTACTTGATAAAGGACTCTGATTGGCTAATTTCAAACACTGCCCTTCACAGTATGGGTATTCATAAGATCCATTTTCTACATGTTTCATGCGATGTAAAAAAAGTTAATTACACAAATCAACAATGTGTGCAAATTGTATGGGGGTGGAAATATTTAATAAAATGTATATTTAAATTTACTAAGAAATATTTATATTACATGAGTGCTACAGCTAAAAAAAAAAAAAAATAGAAAAATATACATATGTGTGTGCTGCATAGAAACACTTTAGACAATGGTAATTGAAATGTATGCTCCAATTAGGGGAGCACTAAGACCGCTAAAACGGTAACTTCTCACTGAAAGGTATTAGTAACTCAAAAATTGCCCGTCAAGAATGCCACACAATGTGAGGATTTTGGCGCTCATCGCAAGCCTCTAAACCCCCCCCCGGTGCTTCAACTTTCCTGCTTTGCAATGATCACCATCGGTGCTCATCGCAAGCTTCTCCCCCCATCTATTTAGGTTAAGGGCCTTGGGCTGTTTTGCCTTGGGCTGGGCTGTTCTGCCTTGTTTTCATCCCGTTACGTTTTTTCGGTCGCCATTTTTTCCCCTCGTTAGTTGATTTTCGATCATGAAAAAAAAAAAAAAAAAAAAAGGCAAATATGCCTCAAATTCACTTGCAAGGGTCCCTGGCTCTCCCATGTGCTGTGTGTGAGTGTGTAAGTGAATTTGAGGCATAATTGTGTTTTTTTGTGCTCTTTCCAGTTGCGTGGTTCAGGCGTTCTATGTGCTTTGGCCCAAGTCCCTCGGGGCTCGCGATTCTAGTTGCGTGGTTTGGTCCTAAGTTCTACGGGGCGCCCATCGCAAGCCCTGCAATGGAGCGCCTTCCATGCTCATTGCAAAGTCCCGCGGGCCTCGAGATGAGCGCCTGCGGCGCTCATTGCAAGTTCTGCAATGAGGCCTCAACTGCGACTCTACTACGTGAGGGCCGAAATTATCTAACATTGTGTGACCAACATTGCAACGTGACAAACACTGAAAACTATATATGTGATAGCGTCTGGCCAAAATCTGGATGTGTGCACAATTCAAACCCTATGCTCAAAAGGCTAGATGCAGCAGTTAGGAAACCAAAGAACAATAAATTATGTTTTTGTCTTTTTTTTTTTTTTTTACATTAAAAAGGTGTCCTTTCCACAAATAAATTCAATACTTTAGGCATACAAAAGCTAGTGTGCAGCAAATGAGCCACACAGTTTTGATATATTGTGTCAGCAAACAAAAGAAGAAATAAAAAAGCACAACATTCCAACCTTCTCAAGCTCCTCCATTGTACAGACCATATGGGCACAGGTGGTAAAAATTTCGACAGCACGAGAACGAGTTCGGATCCCGTAAACCTGCAAACATATTTGTTTCATGATGATTATAATTTGATCTATATCAGAAGCGATATCATGCAATAGCAACACTGTTAAAACTTAAACGCATTCATTATATTGTTATAAAACATTGAACAGATCATAGTTTAAACAAAATGATCATTAGTAAATTCTACATCTAAAATTGAATTGTAAAATGTTGAGAAAATTAAAACGAACACCTAAATTCCATACATACAACATGCTCTTGGGAGCAGCTTATCCCTAACACTGTTAATGCCACATTAACTTGCCACATTGCAGCAACTTTCCAACAGTTTATCTTCTTCTGGGGGACGTGTAGGGAGGAGTGGGGGAGGGATGCAGGGGAAATCTGGGAAGGTGCTAGTGAAAATTAGAGAGAGCTAAAGATTAGGGGCAAAAAAAAAAATATATATATATATAATGAAATAAATGAAATGCATACTTTTCAAGTTCAACAATCAAAAGCTTGTTGTTTAAAATAAATAAATAATGAAAATAATATATAGGTTGCATTTGCCTCTATAACAGTTAAATACTTTGCATACCTCAGCCATTGTAAAGATCTTGTACATCTCCGGGAGAATGACCGGTGCCACAAGAGGCATCTGTGTGTCTGTTACCTCCCTTGTGAACTCTGCAAGAAGCAAAAATAAATTCCATGATTCACATGAATAGAATCTCTTCATATTTTGAACATGCGAAGATAGCATAGAAATCATTCTTGCATGTAACCACCACTGTGTAAAAATACAATATCTAATTTGCAGTGGAACAATTAGATGTCAGAATAAATAATGCTGTGAAAAAGTGCAAATACTACGGAGAACAGAAATTCTCTAAACTACTACCAAATTGACACACACACACACTTTATATATAATAAATACATAAATAAAGTGTGTGTGTCTATTTGGTAGCAGTTTAGAGAATTTCTATTCTCAGTAGTCTTTGCACTTTTTCACAGCATTATATATTCTGACATCTAGTTGTTCCACTGAAGATTAGATATTGTGTTTTAGACACACACACACACAGGTAGGATTCCCAGCTTGTGTATAATCCAACCTTGGCTTTGCATAAAAGCTGTGTAATGCAGCGGGCATAAGCTTAACGGAAGCCATGTTTGAAATAGTTAAGGATTATTGAAGAGTGAGGCACATTTGCATGCCCCTGCTCAGCTTCCCAGAATTCAGTATAATAACTGTTTTTCTCGGAATTCTGAGCTGGCAGCAGGTTTAACTTTCTTTAGACATTCAAGTGTGAATACAAATGTACTATTTATTTACTAATATATATATATATATATATATATATATATATATATATACACACACACACATTGGGCCTGATAACATCCATTCTGTAGATTTAGTCATCTTAGCATTTCTATTTATCTTCTTTTGCATCTAGACCTAGTTTTTAAAAAGACCACCACCTCTCTTCAGCCACTGAATTCATATAACATTACCCTCTACCCCGACTACACCCACCCAGCAATGATTTGTGTTAATTTGTATTGCAAATTTAACACTATAAACTATTTTTTCGTGGCTGATACACCCAGAAACTTAATCACTAATTAACCCTCTAACCTATTTTCAATTACTTGGCAAGCACTTTTTTTTTCTTTCTTCCTTATAATTCTGTCACCTTTTGTTTTATGTATCCCTTTAGATTTTAAGTTTGTAAGTTTTCAATCTTACATGGTGCTTTGCTCCCACTCCTGCTAATATGTATGACTGTTTGCTTCCAGTCCACCAGCATGTTGATCTAAAACAATTTAGTCAAGCACCCCAAAGGAGAAGGACAGGACATTACAAGCATATGATTTGACAATGTTCTCACAGTGGTGCCTCAGGAATAACTTATACAACTAAGTTCATACAAATGAACAACAGAAATATTGGGTACCTGTCAAGACTCTCATGGCTCCATGCACAGAACTGACATCACAGCTCACCAGCATTTCCATAAGCAAATTGAAAAGCTGTGGCCAGGCTTCAGGCCAATCCCAGTGTGCAATGGCAGAAACAGCGTATGCCACACTGGAACGCACCTTGCTAATTGACTCACGTAGCCCCCTCGGAAGCAGCTGACGGATTGCTGCTTTGGCCTGAGAAACAGAGAATGAGAATTGTTCACTACATGCATCACAGACTAATCTTACAACTGCTTGAGTATGAACACTGAACTCACCCTTTCAGTAGTCTCTGGAGAACGGAACTTTTCCGACTGAGAACACCAGTGATTTTCCACATACTGCTTCAAAACCACTGAGGCCAGCTAAAAATTAAGTTGGAAAGCAGTTAATGCAAGCACACAACATCAGCAAGATTTCATATAAAAAGCAGCAGTAAGTGTGATCATTAATGCTATCAATTGTTTCAGACATAAGTATACAAGTGACACATTGTACATACTAACATTTCACAGTCAATACAATTTCTCATTATGTTTGAACTATTCTTTCCATTTACTCACCTGTCGGATGGCCAAAGCACCCTGTGGATCCACTGTAAGTTCTGCTAAATGCACTCCAAACTCTGAAACAAAAGGTGAAATACAGCAGTAAACCAAATGTGGAATTTAACAAAAGAAATATGAAAACTAAGAAAGACCGGTTTGATGACACCCAGGTTTTTAACACAAAACAACTGGGCTGTTAAGACATCAGTTCCAAGTAAGCCAGTTTAAAAGCTCCAACCAAAACCCTCCCCCTGCCTCTAACTCTCCATTTGACTCTTTTCTACTCGGACACTTCCCAGTTATCACTTGCGATCTACAGACTGGCAGCCTTCATAATTCAGGTCTGATCCATGAACCATTTGCAGTCACATATTCTGCCCATCTCATCTACCAAAAACCAACCTTCAAGCATCTCCAACTGCCCATGCCTCCTCATTCCTTTCACCCAATGTCCTCCATTACCTTCCTTTAGGTATATATCACCCACTGTTCTCATATTCTCCATTTACTCTGCCTACTATCTGTCCACAACAATTTTTCTTTAACGCACCCACCATGTCCTGGTCACCTAGTCAGGGTACTCCTGACCTTCTCAATGTATCATAGCATTTCCTTGACCACTTCACACCACATCAGTCCCTTTCAACTCCTCTCGTTTGCCAACACAGTTTATCATTACTGCCACCTGTCTAGTTCTCATACTCCCTAAAAAATGTCCCTGCCTTCCTCTCTTCCACCCCCACATACTATGTTAAAATCTACCTGTACTCCCCACACTACATATTCCAAGTCCACTTCTCTAGTCTCCATCCTGAACACACTTTGCCCTATTTTACCCTATTCCTCACACAAACACTGAATGCACTCTTAGCAGCAAACCTTACGCAACTTGCATCACTAAGATTCCAAGATCCTCTATATTTGTCACTGTCTCACTCCCTCCCTCTCGCCCTAGCTCGCCCGCCCTCGCAATTGCCCGCCCTCGCTCTCTAGCCCCGTCTCTCTCCCTCCCTGTGTCAGACTCTCTCCCTCCCTCCCTGTGCCAGCCTCTCTCCCTCCCTCCCTGTGTCAGCCTCTCTCCCTCCCTCCCTGTGTCAGCCTCTCTCCCTCCCTCCCTGTGTCAGCCTCTCTCCCTCCCTCCCTGTGTCAGCCTCTCTCCCTCCCTCCCTGTGTCAGCCTCTCTCCCTCCCTCCCTGTGTCAGCCTCTCTCCCTCCCTCCCTGTGTCAGCCTCTCTCCCTCCCTCCCTGTGTCAGCCTCTCTCCCTCCCTCCCTGTGTCAGCCTCTCTCCCTCCCTCCCTGTGTCAGCCTCTCTGCCTCCCTCCCTGTGTCAGCCTCTCTCCCTCCCTCCCTGTGTCAGCCTCTCTCCCTCCCTCCCTGTGTCAGCCTCTCTCCCTCCCTCCCTGTGTCAGCCTCTCTCCCTCCCTCCCTGTGTCAGCCTCTCTCCCTCCCTCCCTGTGTCAGCCTCTCTCCCTCCCTCCCTGTGTCAGCCTCTCTCCCTCCCTCCCTGTGTCAGCCTCTCTCCCTCCCTCCCTGTGTCAGCCTCTCTCCCTCCCTCCCTGTGTCAGCCTCTCTGCCTCCCTCCCTGTGTCAGCCTCTCTGCCTCCCTCCCTGTGTCAGCCTCTCTGCCTCCCTCCCTGTGTCAGCCTCTCTGCCTCCCTCCCTGTGTCAGCCTCTCTGCCTCCCTCCCTGTGTCAGCCTCTCTGCCTCCCTCCCTGTGTCAGCCTCTCTGCCTCCCTCCCTCTCTGTCTGTCTGTCTGTCTCACACTCCCTCCCTCCCTCTCTGTCTGTCTCACACTCCCTCCCTCCCTCTCTGTCTGTCTCACACTCCCTCCCTCCCTCCCTCTCTGTCTGTCTCACACTCCCTCCCTCCCTCCCTCTCTGTCTGTCTCACACTCCCTCCCTCCCTCCCTCTCTGTCTGTCTCACACTCCCTCCCTCCCTCTCTGTCTGTGTCACACTCACTCACTCCCTCCCTCTCTGTCTGTGTCACACTCACTCACTCCCTCCCTCTCTGTCTGTGTCACACTCACTCCCTCCCTCTCTGTCTGTGTCACACTCACTCCCTCCCTCTCTGTCTGTGTCACACTCACTCACTCCCTCCCTCTCTGTCTGTGTCTCGCACTCCCCCTGTCACACTCGCACTCCCCCTGTCACACTCGCACTCCCCCTGTCACACTCGCACTCCCCCTGTCACACTCGCACTCCCCCTGTCACACTCGCACTCCCCCTGTCACACTCGCACTCCCCCTGTCACTCTCGCACTCCCCCTGTCACTCTCGCACTCCCCCTGTCACTCTCGCACTCCCCCTGTCACTCTCTCTCTGTCACTCTCTCTCTGTCACTCTCTCTCTGTCACTCTCTCTCTGTCACTCTCTCTCTGTCACTCTCTCTCTGTCACTCTCTCTCTCTGTCACTCTCTCTCTCTGTCACTCTCTCTCTCTGTCACTCTCTCTGTCACTCTCTCTCTCTCTGTCACTCTCTCTCTCTCTGTCACTCTCTCTCTCTCTCTGTCACTCTCTCTCTCTCTCTGTCACTCTCTCTCTCTCTCTGTCACTCTCTCTCTCTCTCTGTCACTCTCTCTCTCTCTCTGTCACTCTCTCTCTCTCTGTCACTCTCTCTCTCTCTGTCACTCTCTCTCTCTCTGTCACTCTCTCTCTCTCTGTCACTCTCTCTCTCTCTGTCACTCTCTCTCTCTCTGTCACTCTCTCTCTCTCTGTCACTCTCTCTCTCTCTGTCACTCTCTCTCTCTCTGTCACTCTCTCTCTCTCTGTCACTCTCTCTCTCTCTGTCACTCTCTCTCTCTCTGTCACTCTCTCTCTCTCTGTCACTCTCTCTCTGTCTGTCACTCTCTGTCACTCTCTCTCTCTCGCTGTCACTCTCTCTCTCTCGCTGTCACTCTCTCTTTCTCGCTGTCACTCTCTCTCTCTCGCTGTCACTCTCTCTCTCTCGCTGTCACTCTCTCTGTCACTCTCTCTCTCTCTCTGTCACTCTCTCTCTCTCTCTGTCACTCTCTCTCTCTGTCACTCTCTCTCTGTCACTCTCTCTCTCTCTGTCACTCTCTCTCTCTCTCTCTGTCACTCTCTCTCTCTCTGTCACTCTCTCTCTCTCTGTCACTCTCTCTCTCGGTCTCTGTGTCACCCACTATGTCACCCACTCTTGTCTCTCTTTTGGCACTATAATTCTCCTCATCTCACCCTCGGTCACTTCCAGCACTTTCAGCTGCTCCTCCGCCGCTGCTCGCACCTCGTGTCTCGGTGACAGGATGCCCCCTAGTGTGTCCAGCAGCGCTTCTCTCAATCCAGCCTGCACTGCAGGGAACCCAGCCGGCGAACTCTGCGCCATAACATAAGCTAAGATCGTGCACTCACAAAGTGGCTGACAGGCGGAAAAATCGCCGCGCCAATAGAGCGCGCGGCAAAGGACCAAGCGAAGGGGCGTGTCCCCGAGAGGAGGGGGCAGGGTTAAGGTACGTCTAACTAGGAGACAGAAGCTGGTGACGTTGAACAGTGTGCATCTATGCTGTTTTTTTAATTGAAAACTTTATTAGAAAGTGACAAAATAACACTGATCGTTCCTTGGTCATTTCTTCCTTGCTGATGGATTTTCTTCGATGCCTGCGTTTATCCTATTTAATATTGAATGTCTCATCTCTTGTTTTCTTAGCAGGTGGCGCACCAAGACTTTGTCATTTCTTTTTAGGATTAGAGGGATCTATCCCTCTTTGCCTGCGCATTTCTTCTGCAGTACTGACAGCTGCAGTTACAGGTGCCATCTGCCAGAGGGCGCTGTGAGTTATCAGGCACCATCAAGTTCCAGGGAAGGCAAAAAACTATTTTCCCCTCTGACGTGGCGCAACTCGATGACGCTGAATCGACAGCGAGGCCATCACTATGTTTGGCGCGGGCCTCGGGCGCGACTCTCATAGCTCAAGGCCTCTTCTGTTGGCGCTCCTTATATGCTAAAATTGGCACCGCCATCTGTCAGCCGAAGGCGGAACTGCAGCTGTCAGATTTTGAGATGGTGAAGAGGGAAAGGACCGATTAGAGGGTTGGGTTTAGGGATCATCTTCCACTACCCTAACCCTGATCATTCCTATTTGTCCCCTCCGGCCGTGGTTACTAGGTGCGGCAGCACAGAGACTTTCGGTTTAACGGTCAAGGACCTTTCCTGGACCTATCCTGATTTATGTGCGCTGCTGTGGAAGCGCGCCGCCGTATGTAGCTGTGACATCTAGCTGTCAAAAGTAGGTAGTACACCTCAGCCCTCTAACCCTATCCCCCAAACCTCCCTTCCTAATCCCCTAAACCTAACTCTCTAACCCTAACCACTTAACGGGCATAGTAGCTCATTCATAGGACTAGATGGCTCTTGGAGTATGCTCGCGCATTCCTAGAGTCGGCAACAGCGCGCTGTTCTGGCAAACAGTGGCGCACACAAAACTGGATAGGATCCATTTCCTGTTTTCCGACCGCCATCAGTGGGGGCAAGCAGCCACTAGGTGGCGCAGTCGAGATTTTAGTCAATTTCAGCTGAGATTTTAGTCCATTTTAGCTGAGATGTTAGTCAATTTCGTAGGGTTATGGTAGTTGCAGATGATAAGTTTTATACTAACAAGAAATTGACTAAAATGTTGGCCACGCCAACTGCTGGAGGTCAGAAAACGGTAATGATCCAGGGATAAACTCAGGGTTAGGGTAGTGGCAGATAATAAGCCTTACATAGAAAAATATCGCAGCACACAAGTACTTTGCTATGTAAAGTTTATCATCTGCCACTACTCTAAATCTAACTCTAACAGCGAATTGAACAAATTATGGGTGGTTCGTCACCTACTGACCGCAGGACACCACTGCTATAACCCTCACCCTAAGAACAATTTTAACAAGGTTTTGCGGTGCTACTGTCACACCACCTACTTGCCGCTGCACGCCACTGCGCGGGCAAGGAAATAACTGGAAATATCTGTTTTTCTTTGTGCAACAGAGAAATCATACATTTTGTGACATTAGAAAACAACTGCAACCCATGAATATTATAGGGGCCGCTTCACCTTTGCATGGCATGGCACGCCAGTTAGAGGCACTGAATATGCATGTCACGATCTCTATTCTGGTATATTGTTTAGTCTATTTAAGTCTAAATGAGGCCCAGTTCGTTTTAGTTCAACACAGACAATTACCTGTACCACAGATCTCTCCAATAACCTGTTAAATCTTATTGACCATGAAACATAACCATATTCTGCTAATTATGTTCTGTTATCACGCTCTTAAACAATTAACTCATGAAGTGGGCGCATTCAAAATTGGGATCCTGTTTTATGTGGCCATTTGTTGCAGTGCGTCATCGACAACTGTAGGAACGCGGCCACGCTCCTGTCCCCATCTAGCTGTGAATATTAGGTAGTGCACCCCAACCCCCTAAACCTCACTTCCTAACCTTAACCCCCTAACCCTCACTTCCTAATCCGAAACCCCTAACGACTTACCAGGTGTATTAGCTCATCACAGCTAGATGGGGACCCGAGAGCGCCCGCGTTCCTACAGTCGGCGGGGGCGACATGCTGCCTGTGCTGCAACAAATGAGCACATAAAATAGGATAGGTCCAAAACATTTTTCGACAATATCCCATATTTATGTCACCCATAAAAATTTAAAACAGCAGAAGCTGTGATGGGAACCTTGCTACAAATGAGGTGGCGAGCAGAGGAATATGTAGCCCAGTTGGACTGCTGAGCCTGCTCTAAAATCTCAATTTCATCTAGATCTTTGATTCTAATATCATATTTCTTGTGCAAACCTAGAGCTGCCTTTGTTGCCCCCGTCTTGCGCATAATGCTGCTCTTCATTAGTTCACCTTTGTCACTTTGGCAGCGAGCAGATCTCTGCCTCTCTTCACCATCCAGTAAAAAGGTTTCAATTTGGCACTTCCCTGAGACTGCACTTAACAGCCAAAACATATTTCAAGGGATGTAGAGATCCAAAACAGTGTGTGAGAATCATTACAAATAGCAATTGTTTAGGATTGTTTTTCTTATGAAGTCATACCTACAGTCCCTTGCAAAAGTATTCACCCCCCTGACTTTTTACCTATTTTGTTACATTACAGCCTTAAGTTCAATGTTTTGTTAATCTGAATTCTATGTGATGGATCAGAACACAATAGTCTAATTTGGGGAAGTGAAATGAGAAAAATATATACATAAAACAATTTTTTAGAAATAGAAAACAGAAAATTGGCACGTGCGTATGTATTCACCCCCTTTGTTATGACGTCCATAGAAAGCTCTGGTGCACCAAGTACCCTCAAATGTCACATAATTAGTGAAATGATGTCCACCTGTGTGCAATTTAAGTGTCACATGATCTGTCATTACATATACACACCTTTTTTGAAAGGCCCCAGAGGCTGCAACACCTAAGCAAGAAGCACCACTAACCAAACACTGCCATGAACACCAAGGAACTCTCCAAACAAGTAAGGGACAATGTTGTTGAGAAGTACAAGTCAGGGTTTGGTTATAAAATAATATCCAAATCTTTGATGATCCGCAGGAGCACCATCAAATCTATCATAACCAAATGGAAAGAACATGGCACAACAAATCTGCCAAGAGACGTCCGCCCACCAAAACTCACGGGCCGTGCAAGGAGGGCATTAATCAGAGAGGCAGCACAGAGACCTAAGGTAACCCTGGAGGAGCTGCAGAGTTCCACAGCAGAGACTGGAGTATCCGTACATAGGACGACAATAAGCCATACTCTCCATAGACTTGGGCTTTATAGCAGAGTGGCCAGAAGAAAGCCATTGCTTTCAGCAAAAAACAAAATGGCACGTTTTGAGTTTGCAAAAGGCATGTGGGAGACTCCCAAAATGTATGGAGGAAGTTGCTCTGGTCTGATGAGAATAAACTGAACTTGACAGCCATCAAAGAAAACTCTATGTCTGACGCAAACCCAACACATCACATCACCCAAAGAACACCATCCCCACAGTGAAACATGGTGGTGGCAGCATCTTGCTGTGGGGATATTTTTCAGCAGCCGGGACTGGGAAACTGGTCAGAGTTGAGGGAACGATGAATGCGAAATACAGGGATATTCTTGAGCAAAACCTGTACCACTCTGTGCGTGGTTTGAGGCTAGGACAGAGGTTCACCTTCCAGCAGGGCAATGACCCCAAACACACTGCTAAAGCATCACTTAAGTTGTTTAAGGGGAAACATGTAAATGTGTTCGAATGGCCTAGTCAAAGCCCAGACCTCAATCCAATAGAAAATCTGTGGTCAGACTTAAAGATTTCTATTTACAAGCGAAAACCATCCAACTTGAAGGAGCTGGAGCACTTTTGGAAGGAGGAATGGACACAAATCCCAGTGGTAAGATGTGGCAAGCTCATAGAGACTTATTCAAAACGACTTGGAACAGTGATTGCCGCAAAAGGTGGCTCTACAAAGTATTGACTTCAGGGGGGATGAATAGTTATGTGCATAGACTTTTTCTGTTATGTTGTCCTATTTGTTGTGGGCATGTTCTGTAAATTAAATGATGCAAATCCTCAACAATCCATGTTAATTCCAGGTTGTGAGGCAACATAACACGAAAAATGCCAAGGGGGTTAAATACTTTTGCAAGGCACTGTATTCTTTTCATCCAAGATAGTCTAATATTTTTCCATTGTAGTAAAAGTATCCCAATTTGATTTCATATTAGAGCTAAATTCTCTTTAAGTATATTTCGGAAACTAACCCCAATTAAATTGGTAGCTGTATTTGAATCTTATCATCACTTCTAAATCGCCTCCTTAGCTGAATTTATTTTAAAATAAGACACCTTACCAAAATCATCTAGAGTCTCGAAACAAATACTCTAAAGACTTCTCTGGATTGGACAGAG
The DNA here is from genome assembly GCA_027410445.1 of Discoglossus pictus. Taxonomy (NCBI): domain Eukaryota; kingdom Metazoa; phylum Chordata; class Amphibia; order Anura; family Alytidae; genus Discoglossus; species Discoglossus pictus. The sequence continues at coordinate 182,709,698 of CM050164.1, forward strand.
TCAACACTATCAGCCTTATTAAATTGCGATTCAGCCTATTTTTTTTACAGAAGTTTTTAGTTAGTGAACTTCTATCCAAAAGCAAGGTCTTCACTAACTTCACTAAATTTGCTGAATCACAATTAAAATAAAGCTGTATAACGTCAGCAAAAATAAGAAATTTATAAGTAGAATTTTGAAACTTAATTCCTTGAGGCTAAGGGTTCCATTATTAAAACAAACAATAAGGGAGATAATGGACACCATGGCCGTGCACCATTTTCAAGAAAATAAAATTTGATTTCAAAGCCGTGACCAGTTATCAATGCTTTAGGATTTTTATATAAAGCTCCAATGGCTTTCCTACCGAAGTCTCCCAAACCAAATTTGTCTGTTACTGCATTCATGATGTCCCAGCTGACTGTCAAACGCTTTCTCTGCGTCCAATGACAGAGTCAGCATGGGAATCTTCATTTTATTAACATAAGAAAATAATTTTAGAAAGGCGTCTTGTGTTGTCCGTATCTTGTCTTGTTTTAATAAATCCTGATTGATCTAGGTTTATTAAGTTAGGTAGAACCCTATTCAAACTGTCAGCTAAGATTTTCAAGTAAATTTTTATATCTACATTAGTAAGCGATATTGGTCTATAGTTTATATAATCTGTAGGATCTTTACCTGGCTTCAGAATATTTAAAATGTTAGCTTCTGATAACTCTGCCGGTATATTACCTTTAACTCTTATTTCATTAAACATGTTTCCTAGGTGGGATGGTAATACAGTAGAACTCGTCCTATAGAACAAATTATCAAAGCCATTGATACCTGGGGCTTTATTTAGCTTCAAACTTCCTATAACTGACTCATTTTCTCCCTGAGTTATCTCCTGGTTAAGGATATCTGCTTATTTACTAGAAATCCCTGGAAGGTTGATTTTAGGAAGAAATGCATTAATTTCATATTCTGAGGTTTTTTTAAAGCGTTATCCTCCATAATAATCCACAGAAATAGTAATCCAGGAAAATATTAGCAATATCCTTATCTTGCGAATAAAGCCTGTTGTCTGGTCCTTTTAGATAATTAATTATAGTTACATAGTTACATAGTAATTAAGGTTGAAAAAAGACTTTCAGTCCATCAAGTTCAACCTTTTAAGATCTCCTCTGATCTGCAATATGCGGATTAGTTATTAATTAATTTGTTGTTAAATAATTATTAATAGTATAGTATTGGAGGATGAATAAAGAGTTAGTCCATCAAGCTCAACCTTTTTAGATCTCTATTGATCTTTTTAAAATGTGGACTATTTATTATTAATTGTTAATTCTCTTCAATAATGTTAGTTTTTTTTATCCTATTTGACAAAAGTTTTAAGACCTTATTCCCTGGAGCATACTGATTTTGTTTGATTGTCCATAGCCATTTGTCTGTATCTAATAAAAGTTTTTTTTTTAATTTGTAGATTTAATTCATGTATAGATTTCAATAATAGGAGAAATCTTATTTGCCCTCGGTAGCTTATATAATTTTATATATAGGTATGTTCTACATAAACTGCTTTCCTTATTATGAACAGCTACTGTAGCTATAAGAATACCCCTAATATACTTGTTAAAGGCACACCAAAGGGTAGAACTAGAGGATACAGAATCCTGATTGATTAAAAAAAAAAATGAATATCCTCTTTTAACAACTTTCTCTGCTCTAGAGATTTAATAAGTATTCCTTTCCCCTCACTTCCCTCTCCAGTCCCTATCCCCCTCTCTCCTTACTTTTTAACTGGATCCGATGAGCTGCCTGCTCATCTCTCCCCCCGCAGCGTGTCTTCTCACTGCCCGGTATATGCTAATGATGTGACGAGCTGACATCAGCGCATCATGTCATTAGCATATACCCGGCAGTTCACTGCCGAAGGTTCCAGTTTTACCGATGAAGATCTATCCTTGACTGGATCCAACATCATATTTAAATCTCCACATATAATAAGCAAAGCTTTTTTTTATCTTAAATATTTGTTTCAATACTTTGGCTAAAAAAAATATTTTGTTTTTTATTGGGTGCATAGATATTCACTAGTGTATAGTGTCTGTTATTGATTTGTCCTATGCAAATAATATATCTACCTTCGTCATTAATTAATCTATGTTACATAGTTACATAGGGCCTCATTCTATTATCGGCTGTAGGAGATGCAGGGCCGCAAGGACCGGCCGCAAGCTATTCACCTATTCTATTCCCTTCCGGCCGGGGATTCCGGCAGGCTTGCGGCCGGCGCCTTGCTATCCCTTGCGGCCGCACGCGCCGGAGGAAAGCCTTTGATCTTAAACGGCCGCAAGAGTTTCGGCCGTAAGAAAATCCTGGTTGCTATTCAATTGCTCCGGGAAAACTCTCTTCAAGGCTAAAACCGAGCCGCAGCTTACTTGCACCAAAAAGGTCCCGCAGGCACACAATTAAGCACATTTTAAAGCCATAATAAAGCCATCCTGCACTCTTATGAGACTATAAAGTGATTGTAGGTGTTAGCATTCATAGCACAACATTCCCCTACACTCAAATCCGTAAATATTTTTTTTTTAAATTTATGTCAAATATCCATGTAAAAAGTCCAGAGGGCTTGGAGCACCTCAGACCCGCCCACGCTGCGGCCGGAAAATAAACAGTTAATGTAATCTCGGATTTGGGCAGATGTGCAAGCTTGAGAGGGGGGTCCCAATAATCCTCATGTCCCCCATAATGATCCCTAGCATTTACAAAGCTTTACAGTGCCGTCTTGAATTTATTTTTGCATTTAAAGATTTCTGATCTTACGGCCGATTGCAAGATATACGGCCGGCCGTACGGGGATATCCTTGCGGAGCCGTATAATTGAATTGCAAGGTAACGGGAGCCCCGCAAGGAATCGCAGCCTTTCGGCCGATTTACGGCCGATAATTGAATGAGGGCCATAGTATTTAATGTTCAACCGTTTAAGATCCCCTCTGATCTACAAAATGCGGATTAACTATCAATTAATTAGTTGTATAAAAAAAATCAATTCCCTCCTGATCCCAGAAACCGGCGACCGGACTTCTCCCTGGATCAATACTGCCTCTCTAATTATCCATGATAACCCTGAATTCCCTTTTTAATTAGAAATAAATCCAGTCCCCTTTTAAATTTATCTATTGAATCTGCTGTCACCACCTCCTCTGGTAGAGAATTCCACAGATTAACCACCCTTACGGTGAAGAACCCTTTTCTTTCTTTAAGGTGGAATCTTTTTACTTATAACCTCAAGGGATGTCCTCTTGTCAGTTGAAAACCTCTTGGCACAAAAAGCTCCCTTGACAAATCTTTATACTGACCCTGGATGTATTTATATAAGGTAATCATATCTCCTCCTAGACACCTTTTTTCTAGAGAAAATTTGGTTAGTCTTTCTTCACAACTTAGCCCCTCCATTCCCCTTATTAGTTTTGTTGCCCTCCTCTGTACCTTTTCCAGCTCTAAAATGTCCTTTTTATGAAGTGGTGCCCAAAATTGTACTCCATATTCCAACTGAGGGCGTACTAAAGATTTGAATAGTGGCAGAATTATATTTGCTTCCCTGGCTTCTATACCCTTCTTAATACATGCTAATATTTTATTTGCCTTTGCAGCTGCTGCTTGGCTTTGAGCACTGTTACCTAGGTGGTTGTCCACAAGCACTCCCAAATCCCTTTTAATATCTGATACACCTAGATTTGCTCCATTAAGATTATAAATTGCATGGCTATTTTTCGTTCCCAGATGCATAACCTTACATTTATTCGTATTAAATCTCATCTGCCATTAAGATGCCCATTCCTCAATTTTATGTAAATCCATTTGGAGGGAAAGCACATCACTATCTGATTTAATTACCTTGCACAACTTCGTGTCATCAGCGAAAATAGAGACACCACACTCCAATCCTACCTCTAAGTCATTAATAAATATGTTAAAAAGGAGAGGACCTCATACTGAACCCTGAGGAACCCCACTTACCACATCAGTCCAATCGGAGTATGTTCCATTTACAACAACCCTTTGCTTCCTGTCTTTTAGCCAGCTCTCAATCCATGAGCAGATATTTACTGCAACTCCTGTATCTCTTAGTTTGCACAATAGTCTCCCATGTGGCACTGTATCAAAAGCCTTTGCAAAATCCAAAAAGACTACATCCACTGAGTTGCCTTGATCAAGGTTCCTACTAACCTCCTCATAGAAACTAATTAGATTTGTTTGACATGACCTATCCCTCATAAATCCATGTTGACTCCTACTTATAATCCTGTTCAAATAGGCATATTCGTGTATATTATCCCTTATTAACCCTTCTAAAAGCTTCCCCACTAGAGAAGTGAGACTCACTGGTCTATAATTTCCTGGATTTGCTCTTGCTCCCTTTTTAAATATAGGTATCATCTCTGCTTTTCTCCAGTTATCTGGTAAAGACCCTGTGTTGAGTGAATCTTGAAAAATTAAATATAATTGTTTGGCTATTACAGAACCCAGTTCCCTTAGTACCCTTGGATGTATTCCATCAGGACCCTGGGCTTTATTAACATTTATTTTTTCCAACCACTTTTGGATTACTTCCTATGTTAACCAGTTATTTGGCAAAGGTAGTGTAGCCTCATTATGTTGCCGTGTCCCAACCACTGGTACCTCCCTTGTGTATACCGAAGAAAATAACCTATTTAGCTCATCTGCTTTTTCCTGGTCGCTAATTATCAGACGGCCTGTCACATTGTAATGTTCCTATAGCTTCCTTCCTCGCCTTCTTCCCATTAATATACTTAAAAAATATTTTAGGGTTAGTCTTACTCTCTTTTGCAATTAATTTTTCATTTTCTATTTTAGCCAGTCTAATCCAGCTTTTGCAAGCCTTGTTGATTTCCTTGTATTTCTGTAAAGCAGTCTCTGTCCCCTCTTGTTTGTATAATTTAATTTAAATGTCTGTTTTTTACTTAGTATCTTGATCTTTAAATTATTGTTAAGCCACATTGGATGGGATTTACTCCTTTTACTTTTATTCCCACGCGGTATATGCCAATGTGTATGTATATTTAGTAAGGATTTAAATGTCCATTTATGTTCAGTATTTTTACCTGCCAGTTCTCTGTCCCAGTCTATATTTTGTATTGCTGCTCTTAGACCGTTAAAATCTGCCCTTTTAAAATTAAGAGTTTTTTAGTTGACCCCTTAAAATTTTGTTTTTTTAATTCAATCTCAAATGAGACTGTGTTTTGATCACTGTTTCCCAAAGGTTGCCCTATGCCAACATTTGATACTATTTCAATATTATTTGTGATGAGTAAATCTAAGATAGCTTAATTTCTAGTAGACTCTTGTACAACCTGGGCCAGATAATGATCCCTGAGTGTACTCAAGAACTTGCTCCCCTTAGATGAACTGCTGGTCTAATTTATCCAGTTTATTTCAGGGTAATTAAAATCTCCCATTATTAGTACTTGCCCATGCTTAGCTGCATTTTCAATCTGTAACAATAATCGTATTTCCTCACTTTCAGCTATATTTGGGGGTTTATAGCATACTCCTACTAATATTCTTTTGGAATTTGCTTCTCCGCTATTTAACTCTCCCCACAAACATTCAGCTTTATCACTAGGTCCACCATAAATATCTTCTCTGACTATAGGCTTAAATTCAGGCTTAACATACAGACAAATCCCTTATCCTCGTTTACCATTGCCTCTATCTTTCCTAAATAGGTTATAACCATCCAGATTAACAGTCCAGTCATGAGATTCATCCCACCACGTTTCGGTAATGCCTATTTAATCCCATTTTTCATTAATTTCTAATAATTCTAACTCTCCCATTTTTCCTGGCAAGCTTCTGGCAATAGCAAGCATACACCTTATGTTATGAGTCTGTAGTTCTGAAGTGCCTGCCACTGTACTTGAATTACTTAGTACTACCTCCCTATTGACTATACTACCCCTCCCCCATCTCCTCCCCTATGAGTTGTTAATTCATCCCTTATACCCTCTACACTTTCTACCCCATTACTTATATCTAGTCCCTCCCCCCCACCTATTGTTTTTAAAACTCCTACAGCCTTTCTACCATCCTATTCCCTAGTACAAAAGCTCCCTCATTATTAAGGTGCAATCCATCCCTACTGTAGAGATTGCACCGAAGTGATAGCGTTGTCTCTCATTGACAGCGTTCTCTACAAAGAACCAATTGGGACAGTTCTTCGATTTCAACATTGTTGTGGAGAGGTCATCTGTTTTGGAATCGGAGCCTGAGATCCTGGCCCAGCCTGGACTGGTCTCTTTTGGTGTCTCCCTATCACTTGCTGGTGTCTCTGCACTTCCCAAGAACTCAGAGTTCTCCACTTCTGCCAGTCCCAAGTCCATCTCACAAACCACTTCTGGGCAACTCCAGACGCTCTGATTCTCTTTGAAGCTTTGGACTAGAGCGTTTTGTTTTACACTAAGGATCAGGACTTCTTTATTCACTAGAGAATTGTGAAGCCTCTGCACCTCATCTTGCCTTCTTCATCCTTCTGTCTCTCGGGTACAAGTTCCTTCACTATGTCATGCATATGAGTTTTCTTTGAACATAGCTCTGTGTTCAACACAGGGTTAGTCTCTTCTGGACATGCATCACCCTGTTCCAACCGTATCTCCTTATCAGATGGATCGTTCATCCTCTGCTCTTGTAGTTGAGAGCATAGATCTTTTACTTGGCTGTGCTAAGTTTGTTTATTCGGCTCCCAATTGAGACGCTCCTCCGCCTTCTTTTGTGCCTCCCTATTAGAGCGATCGATCATATTCTGAGCTGCACGGAGAGTGAGGAGTTCTTGCTTCTCCTGTATGTCCTTTTGAGGCAGCTTCTGCATATATTCCTCTTTCAGTTTATGCATGGTAGGACTCTTCCACTGCTCCCAACTAGACACCTGGGTCTTCTTCCTATAGGACACTCGGTTGTCCTCAAGTGCGGTCTTCCTTCTCCATTCAGGAATATAATCCAGTATCATCCTGATACCCTTCATTTTCATAGCAACTTGCCTGCCTTCCATTGTAGGCTTTTCCAGTCCCAGGAGTGCAAAGTCTGTACCCCTTTCACTCCCATTCGGTTAAGGATCTCTTCCTTCAGGGTACAATAATGTGTTGCCTTTTTTTCCGGCAAAACCACATATGCTTTCTGAGCTTCTTCACACAGAAAGGGACACAGGACTGTGGCCCAGTGCTGTTTAGGCCCTACCTTCCCTAGTGGCAATCTTTTCAAAATTCAGGAGGTATGTTTCTACATCATCCTTACTGGTCATCTTCCTTAGGAAGCAGTTTGGATTCATAATCCCGTTTGATTTTGAAGCCACAGTGTTCTTTTCAGACCTCATTTGCTGCAGCTGAGCCTTCTGTGCTTCCAAAGTATCTCTCATGTGTCCATTCCACTTGTATCTGCCATTTCTCTGTGGCCTCACGCATGCGGATTATGTCCTCTTCTGCTTGTCTCTGCCATTTCTCTGTGGCCTCTCTCAGACATGCATCAGCATCTCTTAGTTGAGCATCCTTTGCAGCCTTGGCTCTGTCTTCTGCAATTTCTTTCAATCCTTTCAGCTGGTTTTCTTGCTGACAAGCTCCGCCCACTTTCTGGTATGTAGTGGCATCCAACAGGGCTTTCAATAGTTCCTCCATTATTATACTGTACTGTGGGCTGTCTTCTTAATCCCACTTCTGACACCAGTGTGACAGGGCCGGCCTTTGGCAACTGGTTGCTCCTGTGATTTTCCCATAAACCACTGAGTCCGATATACTTTTATCTTTGCTTTAATAAAGGCTTTCAAAAACAAACAATAGCTTAACTTCAGCATAAAAGAAACATCTACAGAAACGGGCTTGCTAATTTTCAGGAACACCCTGACTTACCCTTACCCTGTGACCGCTTCTCGGTCTGCAGGTAAAACAACAACTGTTTACACAGTACCTTTAAGTTCAGTCTCTGTCAGCTGCAATGGATCCTTCGTAGGTCCTCTACTTTTAAAGCAAACAGTCTCTCAGGTAAGACTGTTCCTCTTACTGGCAACTTCCTGTGCTGCTCTGCAAGTTCTGCCAGGTACTGTTCAGGAGCTCTGTCTCTTTCTCCTCTCAGGTCACACTGAAGCACTTCAGTGTCTCTTCTTAAGCTGCTGGCTGTATTCTCCAGGCAACCCAACTTACTTGCCAGTGTCTCTCTGTACTTTAAGCAGTCTTCCCTGCTGCCTTACTTCAGAGCTTATATCAGCTCAGCTCTCAGGATCCAGTCTTCCTGACTGTCTCACCTCACAGCTTCTCACGTTGACTGCAGCTCCACACAGACTCCTCACGGCACTCAGGCCAGAGCCTAATCAGCCACTCCACCATGTCTGCTTTCCAGGCTTTAAAGTGAAGTTGCACCTGCAACAATTAGGAGTTCAACTCTGTCACTCCTGTCAAGAACTCTTTACACTACTTTACTTGGCACCATCCTCTATGGGGCAAATGGTTACAATATATAAAGAGAAACATATTAAAGTTGACCATTCCCTATAAACTTCAATGGGATTCCTCGTCGCTAATCTCTCCCATCTCTACCACACTTATGCCAGCTCTCACACATCTATCCAACCTCTTGCTAAACACTAGCAGGTTTCCATCCTCTCTAAAACACACCATAATTGCACCCATTCTTAAGAAGCCCTTATCTAATCCAGCTTCTGCCTCCAACTATTGCCCTATCTCTCTACTTCCCCTGGCTTCAAAACTGCTTGAGCGGCTTGTCTACAATCGCCTCACTCAATTTATTTCCTCAATTTCCTTTGTGACTCCTTCCAAGCTGGCTTCCGGGCCGGACACTATATAGAAACAGCCCTTACAAAAGTGATTTGCTAACTGCCAACTCAAAGGGTCACTTCTCTATTCTAATTCTCCTGGACCTCTCTGCTGCGTTCAATACAGTTGACGACCCTCTTCTAATCCAAATTCTCTGCTCTTTTGGCATCTATAACACAGCTTTCTCATGGTTCACATCCTACCTAGAAGATCATACATTTAGTGTCTCCTTCTCAGGCATCTCTTCTTCACCTCTCCCTCTGTCTGTTGGTGTACCCCAAGGTTCAGTCCTAGGCCCCCTCCTCTTCTCCATCTATACATCCTCCATTGGTACCCTAATAAAATCCTTTGGATTTCAGTATTATCTCTATGCAGATGACACTCAAATCTACCTCTCAGCACCAGATCCATCCCCCTCTCTTTTAGCTCAAGTTGCAAACTGCCTCTCTAGCATATCCTACTAGATATTGTCCTGTCAACTGAAACTCAAAATGTCTAAGATGAAACTCCTTATCTTTCCACCCTCAACTACAGCTTTCATACCTCCAATATCTCTCACCATGCCATCATCGTGCCTACCTTCCAGGCCTGTTGTCTTGGGGCTCTACTGGACCCTTCCCTCTCTTTCATTTCTCACATACAATCAATAACAAAATCTTGTCAGTTTCACCCAAAAAACATCTCCAGAATCCGTCCCTATCTTTCAGAAGACACAGCTAAAATTCTAATACACTCTCTCATCATATCTCGACTCGACTACTGCAACTCTCTCCTTGCTGACCTCCCCATCTCGTCTGTTTTAATTTCAATCCATAATGAACGCCTCTGCTAGACTCATCTTCCATACTAAACATCCAGTGACTACATCATCTCTTTATCAGTCATTCCACTGGCTTCCCATAGATTTTAAATTTGATTCTGGAGGCTAACATATAAAGCCCTGAACAACAGTGCACCCCCTTATATCTCTGCTCTTATTTCAAAATACTCTCCTAACCGCGCCCTTCGTTCTGCTAATGACCTTCTTCTTTCCTCTTAACATCTCCTCTCACTCCCGCCTTCAAGACTTTTCTGGTGCTTCCCCTACTATCTGAAACTCCTTGCCCTGCTCCATTAGACTATCTTCCTGCCTCAAAACCTTAAAAAAAATATTAAAAACACATCTGTTTAAAAAAGCTTATCACCTTCAGCCTTAATATGCACAATTCCACACTCCACAGCTTAATAACACTTACACCCACAGTCTACAGTACACACACAGATACCTCCATTTGATTGAACAAATTGCTTTCACATTGCCATTGAATAATAATTCATCCTAAGCTGGAAGACTGCACACTAGTTTAGTCCTAAAAGCTTACTGATAGGGAGTAAATAATCAGTAACCACTTTTATTCTATTTGTAATCTTTTTTGGTATCTATTTAATTCTCCAGCATTTTTTTACTCTTTGAGGTGTTTGTAATGTTTAGTTAATTGCTTCAGCCAAGGAGGAAGAAAAATGTAATTAAGTGCTAATTGCAACATAATATTCCCCCATAAACAGCATCTATATTACTTCCAAGTGGTTATTTTAACTTACTTGTAGTATTTCATGTGTTAAAGTCATATATTTCTCCAAAAAAACTTGTTTAAAAATTATAAAAAACATAGCATAATGTGTCCTTATAAGTGCAAGAAATGCCCCAAATTGCGCCTGACAGACGTTCCACAGTAAATACAGCTTTGTCAAAGGCTTAGATGATAATGAAAAATGCTGCAGTGTCTTTTAGGTTTAAATACCCTCAAAGGAAGTGTGTGCGTGTACCCTAATGCTTAGGTAAGATGTGCAATTACCTTATTCCCTCGGGAAGAAAGGGCATTGGTAATTTTCTTTAACTTTCTTTTAAATATTTACTTCTTTTTTAGTTTAGTTTTAGCAGGCATGCTCTTTCTTAATATTCATGGAAATAAACTTGAACTGAATTGAGGTTTCTGAAAGTCTAAATTTTAAGATCTGTGTGAAGGTGTGCTTTAAAAAAAAAAAAGAAGCTTGGTATTGTATACTAGCCCCTTCTGGCTTGCTACCTTGTTGTGGTGAAGGGGCTTGTGTACTTTGATTAAGCTGTGAGCTATATCATGTAGGGTTATCCAAGATGGGCTGGTCATGACAGAGAGGTCAAACTGCAACTCACTCCAGTAATGTTGCTAAGAAAACTTTATAAACAGGCAAAACCACCGGAAGATGAGCCCCTTGGGTCGGAAGGTGCCCATAACACATTACTGGGGAAGAGCAGAGGGCAAATACAAGTAGCACCAGTTCTAATGAAGTGGTTGGGCCAAAGCAGAAAGGAAACCCAGTTGCAGATGTATTTGGAGGGGAAAGGAAAGTCCGCTGCTGCAAAGAACAATTCAGCATATGAATTGAATGTTAGAACTATGAAGCAAGGCAAATTATATGTGATCAAGAATGAGATGACAAGGTGATCCTGCATGTGATCCAATATTTTATTTGTATTTGCAACAGTTTATTAATTATATAAAGTTTGTTAATAGCAAATAAGATAGAACAAACTTTATTGCAATAAAACTAGAAAATAATTCACATGAACATATGAAAATTATAGATTATACTATATGTTTACTTACTACTAAAAAGTATACAGACTAATAGCGAGATAACTAATCAGATTATGAATAGTAATAATAGAAATAGAAAATAATTCACATGAACATATGAAAATTATAGATTATACTATATGTTTACTTACTACTAAAAAGTATACAGACTAATAGCGAGATAACTAATCAGATTATGAATAGTAATAATAAAAGGGACCTCCGCGACAGTCCCCCACATAAGCCCTGCCGTGGGGGTACTCCAAATCCCCCCCCCCGGCACCTAAAAATAACCCCCCCAATGCGGGGGTCCCCGTCGGGACCCCATAAGTGTCCCCACATACACCCATTGCAGGGGGGGTCCCCGATCTGCATAGATCAGGCCCCCCGCTGCATTTAAAACTTTTAAATTACCCGCCGCGGCTCCTTAAAGGGGCCGCGGCACACTATTATCCAATCCCGGCCGCGGCACCTAAAATTAACCCCCCTCTATGCTGGGGGTCCCCATCGGGACCCCTGAAGTGTCCCCACATAAACCCCCTGCAGCGGGGGTCCCCGATCGGCACCGATCGTGACCCTGCTGCAATTCAATTTTAAATTTCCCGCCTCGCGGGTCCTTAAAGGACCGTAAAGGTCCTGAAAGGACTCGCACTAAAAATATTAACCCCCCGGCACCTAAAAATAACCCCCCCAATGCGGGGGTCCCCGTCGGGACCCCATAAGTGTCCCCACATACACCCATTGCAGGGGGGTCCCCGATCTGCATAGATCAGGCCCCCCGCTGCATTTAAAACTTTTAAATTACCCGCCGCTGGTCCTTAAAGGGGCCGCGGCACATTATTATCCAATCCCGGCCGCGGCACCTAAAATTAACCCCCCTCTATGCTGGGGGTCCCCATCGGGACCCCCGAAGTGTCCCCATCTAAACCCCCTGCAGCGGGGGTCCCCGATCGGCACCGATCGTGACCCTGCTGCAATTCAATTTTAAATTTCCTGCCTCGCGGGTCCTTAAAGGACCGTAAAGGTCCTGAAAGGACTCACACTAAAAATATTAACCCCAGGCAACTATAATTACCCCATTAACTCATGGTGGTCAATCCAGACCACCATAAGGCCTAAATTAACCCATTAACTCATGGTGGTCAATATAGACCACCATAAGGCCTAAATTAACCCATTAACTCATGGTGGTCAATACAGACCACCATAAGGCCTTAATTAACCCATTAACTCATGGTGGTCAATACAGACCACCATAAGGCCTAAATTAACCCATTAACTCATGGTGGTCAATACAGACCACCATAAGGCCTAAATTAACCCCATCAGTCCCATAAGGGTATATTATTACCATTATGGGCCTGTTACAACCCAACATTAACCACATAAGTGCCATGACGGTCCTCAAGGACCATCATGACACTAACTACAAACACTACACTATAATAGCTCTTCCGGCGCGGCCCTGTTAAAAAAAAACACAATACATGAATACATTAATACAATATATAAACAATAAATAAAATAAACATATAAACATCTAAATATACATTTAACTTACCTCCCCGCGATGTCCCCGGCCTTCTCTCCTTCAGCCCCGGCTGGGCCGCGGAACCATCCGCGCTCTAAAAAAAAAAAAATTAAAAAAACTAACGGAGGTCTGCACTGGCAGACCTCCCCGACGCTAATGAGCCTCCCGGAGTCGTTTCCAGGAGGAAATTGGCATTGGCGGCTTGTGATTGGCTGAAAAAGCTGTCAGCCAATCAAAAGTCGCCAATGTAGGAGCCAATCAGGATGCGCAGATGTCTTCTACCAATCACTCAGTGGGGGTGTATCCCATAGTGATTGGCTGAAGACATCTGAGCCTTGTGATTGGTTCCCAGAAAGATATACAAGTGTTTTAGCCAATCAGGATGGGATATTGGGGTGTATCCCATCCTGATTGGCTCACACATTGACGACTTTTGATTGGCTGAAATTGATAGACAGCTTTTTCAGCCAATCACAAGCCGCCAATGCCAAGAAACGACTCCGGGAGGCTCATTAGCGTCGGGGAGGTCTGCCAGTGCAGACCTCCGTTACTTTTTTTTCTTTATTTATTTTAGAGCGCGGATGGTTCCGCGGCCCAGCCGGGGCTGAAGGAGTGAAGGCCGGGGACATCGCGGGGAGGTAAGTTAAATGTATATTTAGATGTTTATATGTTTATTTTATTTATTGTTTATATATTGTATTAATGTATTCATGTATTGTGTTTTTTTTTAACAGGGCCGCGCCGGAAGAGCTAAACAATGACGGGACATGCTGTAAAGGTGAGTATATTATTTAGAATGTATCTAATGTTTATTTATTTGATGTTAATGTTTTGTACTAATTATTTTGTTTTGTTTGACCCATAGGTTAGTGATCTGAAGCAACATCTTAAAGGTAAGTGGTCTTAATTATTTTATTTAAGCTTAGAATTAGGGTCTGTGTAGTTAGGACTGTAATTATTTGATTTTATTTTAGAATAAGGGTCTGTGTATGTAGTTAGGATTTATTGTATATTAGATAGATAGGGGGATGTATTTGATATAGTTAGGATTTATTTTAAATTAAATAGATTGTATGTTAGATAGATAGGGGGTATTTGATTTGGACTATATGCAATATATTATATGTAATATATTATATTTAATATATTCTATGTAATATATAATATTTAATATATTATATGTAATGTATGTAATGTCATGTATTGTATGTAATATATTATATGTAATGTATGTAATGTCATGTATTGTATGTCATGTATTGTATGTAATATATTATATGTAATATATTATATGTAATATATTATATTTAATATATTATATGTAATGTATGTAATGTATTATATGTATGTATTGTATTGTGTTTATCTGTCTTTCCTTTTCAGGTGTGTAATTTTTTTATTTTCTGTAGTGGGGTTGTAATGCATTTTTTTTTTCTGTACTGTAGGTTTCTTTGTTTTCTGCACTGTACGTTTTTTTTGTAATTAGAGTGTTGGGGAGGTTTATTAGGGGGTAGGTAGTGTAGGTAGGTAGTGTAAGTGTTAATAGATTAGTGTAGAGGGGGGTTAGTTTAGATTAAATGGTTTATTGGGGGTTATAGTGTAGTGTTTGTAGTTAGTGTCATGATGGTCCTTGGGGACCGTCATGGCACTTATGTGGTTAATGTTGGGTTGTAACAGGCCCATAATGGTAATAATATACCCTTATGGGACTGATGGGGTTAATTTAGGCCTTATGGTGGTCTGTATTGACCACCATGAGTTAATGGGTTAATTAAGGCCTTATGGTGGTCTGTATTGACCACCATGAGTTAATGGGTTAATTAAGGCCTTATGGTGGTCTGGATTGACCACCATGAGTTAATGGGTTAATTTAGGCCTTATGGTGGTCTGTATTGACCACCATGAGTTAATGGGTTAATTTAGGCCTTATGGTGGTCTGTATTGACCACCATGAGTTAATGGGTTAATTTAGGCCTTATGGTGGTCTGTATTGACCACCATGAGTTAACGGGTTAATTTAGGCCTTATGGTGGTCTGTATTGACCACCATGAGTTAATGGGTTAATTTAGGCCTTATGGTGGTCTGTATTGACCACCATGAGTTAATGGGTTAATTAAGGCCTTATGGTGGTCTGTATTGACCACCATGAGTTAATGGGTTAATTATAGTTGGGGTTAATATTTTTAGTGCGAGTCCTTTCAGGACCTTTACGGTCCTTTAAGGACCCGCGAGGCGGGAAATTTAAAATTGAATTGCAGCAGGGTCACGATTGGTGCCGATCGGGGACCCCCGCTGCAGGGGGTTTATGTGGGGACACTTCGGGGGTCCCGATGGGAACCCCCAGCATAGAGGGGGGTTAATTTTAGGTGCCGCGGCCGGGATTGGGTGATAGTGTGCGGCGGCCCCTTTAAGGAGCCGCGGCGGGTAATTTAAAAGTTTCAAATGCAGCGGGGGGCCTGATCTATGCAGATCGGGGACCCCCGCTGCAAGGGGTTAATGTGGGGGTGCTGCAGGGGTCCTGATAGAGACCCCTGCAGCATGGGGATGTATATAGGGTGCAGGGGGGAGCCTCACACTGCTGTCTCGGGCTGTTCCTAGGCAGCACGTAGAGGCTTTCGGATCCCTTGCGTGGACTTTTTGTCCACGTAGGGATTCTTACGATATACGAGAATCATGCGTAGATTTAAGGCTACGTAGCTCTCTCGGAGCCTATTCTCGGCCATTTTCTCGCAGTCATATCGCAAAGCAGGCTGCGAGAGATTCAGTACTTGCAAACAGCAGGAAAACTGCCTTTTGCGAGCACCGAGAGAACTACGAGGGATAATTTAATAGGGCCCTTGATGTATAATGAATATAACAGACTTCTAGAAAAAATATGAAAACTGTACAAACAATTAATGTCTGTAATGTTTTATATTACTGTATGTATTAATTGTGTAAATAAATTTAAAAAAGGAATGAGATGACAAGGTTAGGCATTATCCTGGGTATAATTAGGGAACTAAAATGGACTGGAATGGGACGTTTCACATCAGACAACCACCAGATCTTCTACTGTGGACAATAATCCAGCAAGAGAAATGTAGTAGCCTCATAGTCAATCAAAGAGTGGCCAAAGCTGTGCTCGGTTACATCGCAATAAATGACAGAATTATTTCAATTTGAATTTAAGGTAAGCAATTTAACATCACAGTGATCCACGTCTATGCTCCAACCATGGATGACGAAGAGGCTGAATTTGTCCATTTCTACTAAGATATCCAACATAGATATTAAACCAAGAAAAGATGTTACTATCATCATAGGAGATTGGAATGCTGAAGTAGGGAACCAAAAGACACCTGGAATAACTGGCAAGTTTGGCCTTGCAGTACAAAATGAAGGTCAGAGATTAGTAGAATTATGTCAAGATAATTCTATGGTTGTAGCAAACACCCTCTTCCGACAGCCTCCAAGACGACTCTACACGTGAACATCACCAGATGGACAACATAGAAATTAGATTGACTATATAATTTGCAGCCAAAGATGGAGGAGCTCTATACAATCAGCAAAAACAAGACATGGAGCTGACTGTGGTTCAGACCATGAGCTTCTTATTGCAAAGTTCAAATTTAACAAAAAACAAAGAGGTGCTCAATCAGAGAACGAACTAACCTTAATAGATTAGTTCTTTGGACATGATTACTCACTCTGAGAGCAACCTCTTTTAGCTAACTTATGCCCTTCACAAGGAGAAATATCCTATTGTATATCAGTCTGGTCCCACTCACTAGAGTGACCCAGCCCCAAAATACCAGGCAATTCTACCCTGAACAGGAGAAACAGCAAACGCCAGACGTACGTATCAGAATGTTCAGATAGAAACAAGGGAAAATCATCACATAGTTACATAGGCCCTCATTCAATTGCAATTTGCCCAATTGAATAGGGGTCTAAATAAGCACATAACATTTTTTTTTAAATAAGTTTTTAGTTAGTAAACATCTATCCAAAAGCAAGGTTTTCACTAACTAAAAACTTATTTGAAAAAAATATGTTATGTGCTTATTTAGAGCACTATTCAATTGGCCAAATTGCAATTGAACGAGGGCCATAGTATTTAAG
The DNA here is from genome assembly GCA_027410445.1 of Discoglossus pictus. Classification (NCBI taxonomy): domain Eukaryota; kingdom Metazoa; phylum Chordata; class Amphibia; order Anura; family Alytidae; genus Discoglossus; species Discoglossus pictus. The sequence continues at coordinate 182,726,738 of CM050164.1, forward strand.
GTTGAAAAAAGACTTTCAGTCCATCAAGTTCAACCTTTTAAGATCTCCTCTGATCTGCAATATGCGGATTAACTATTAATTGATTAGTTGTTAATTAATTATTAATCAATTATTTAATGTTTTTTTTTCTTTTTATTATTATTATTAATTAGTCCAGAGGAAGGCAAATAGAAAAAAAAAAAAAACACAAGCGAGAATTAGCTAATTGTCTCAAAGGGAAATGTAAAAAAATTTGGATCAATACTGCCTCTCTAATTATCCATGATAACCCTGAATTCCCTTTTTAATTAGAAATAAATCTAGTCCCCTTTTAAAGTTATCTATCGAATCCGCTGTCACCACCTCCTCTGGTAGAGAATTCCACAGATTAACCACCCTTACTGTGAAGAACCCTTTTCTTTCTTTGAGGTGGAATCTTTTTACTTCTAACCTCAAGGGATGTCCTCTTGTCAGTTTAAAACCTCTTGGCACAAAAAGCTCCCCTGACAAATCTTTATACTGACCCTGGATGTATTTATATAAGGTAATCATATCTCCTCTTAGACGCCTTTTTTCTAGAGAAAATAAGTTTAATTTGGTTAGTCTTTCTTCATAACTTAGCCCCTCCATTCCCCTTATTAGTTTTGTTGCCCTTTTCTGTACCTTTTCCAGCTCTAAAATGTCTTTTTTATGAAGTGGTGCCCAAAATTGTACTCCATATTCCAAATGAGGGCGTACTAGAGATTTGTATAGTGGCAGAATTATATTTGCTTCCCTGGCTTCTATACCCTTCCTAATACATGCTAATATTTTATTTGCCTTTGCAGCTGCTGTTTGGCTTTGAGCACTGTTACCTAGGTGGTTGTCCACAAGCACTCCCAAATCCCTTTCAATATCCAATACACCTAGATTTGCTCCATTAAGATTATAAATTGCTATTTTTCCTTCCCAGATGCATAACCTTACATTTATTCGTATTAAATCTCATCTGCCATTTAGTTGCCCATTCCTCAATTTTATGTAAATCCCCTTGGAGGGAAAGCACATCATTATCTGATTTAATTACCTTGCACAACTTTGTGTCATCAGCGAAAATGGAGACCCCACACTCCAATCCTACCTCTAAGTCATTAATAAATTTGTTAAAAAGGAGAGGATCTAATACTGAACCCTGAGGAACCCCACTTACCACATTCGTCCAATCGGAGTATGTTGCATTTACAATAACCCTTTGCTTCCTGTCTTTTAGCCAGCTCTCGATCCATAAGCAGATATTTACTGCAATTCCTGTATCCCTTAGTTTGCCCAATAGTCTCCCATGTGGCACTGTATCAAAAGCCTTTGCAAAATCCAAAAAGACTACATCCACTGAGTTGCCTTTATCCAGGTTCCTACTCACCTCCTCATAGAAACTAATTAGATTTGTTTCACATGACCTATCCCTCATAAATCCATGTTGACTCCTACTTATAATCCTGTTCAAATAGACATATTCTTGTATATTATCCCTTATTAACCCTTCTAAAAGCTTCCCCACTACAGAAGTGAGGCTCACTGGTCTATAATTCCCCGGATTTGCTCTTGCTCCCTTTTTAAAAAAAGGTATCACATCAGCTTTTCTCCAGTCATCTGGTAGAGACCCTGTGTTGAGTGAATCTTGAAAAATTAAATATAATGGTTCGGCTATTACAGAACCCAGTTCCCTTAGTACCCTTGGATGTATTCCATCAGGACCCGGGGCTTTATTAACATTTATTTTTTCCAACCTCTTTTGGATTACTTCCTGTGTTAACCAATTATTTAGCAGAGGTAGTGTAGCCCCATTATGTTGCAGTGTCCCAACCACTTGTACCTCCCTTGTGAAAAGAACCTATTTAGCTCATCTGCCTTTTCCTGGTCACTAATTTTCAGACAGCCTATTTCACATTCTAATGTTCCTATAGCTTCCTTCCTCGCCTTTTTCCCATTAATATACTTAAAAAATATTTTAGGGTTAGTCTTACTCTCTTTTGCAATTAATTTTTCATTTTCTATTTTAGCCAGTCTAATCACGCTTTTGCAAGCCTTGTTGATTTCCTTGTATTCCCGTAAAACAGTCTCTGTCCCCTCTTGTTTGTATAATTTAAATGCCTGTTTTTTACTCCATATCTTGATCTTTAAATCATTGTTAAGCCACATGGGTTGTGATTTACTCCTTTTACTTTTATTCCCACACGGTATATGCCGATGAGTATGTATATTTAGTAAGGATTTAAATGTTGTCCATTTATGTTCAGTGTTTTTACCTATCAGTTCTCTGTCCCAGTCTATACTTTGTATTGCTGCCCTTAGAACGTTAAAATCTGCCCTTTTAAAATTAAGAGTTTTTGTTGGCCCCTTAAAATGTTGTTTTTTTATTCAATCTCAAATGAGACTGTGTTGTGATCACTGTTTCCCAAAGGTTGCCCTATTTCAACATTTGATACTATATCAATATTATTTGTGATGAGTAAATCTAAGATAGCTTAATTTCTAGTAGGCTCCTGTATAACCTGGGCCAGATAATGATCCCTGAGTGTACTCAAGAACCTGCTCCCCTTAGCTGAGCTGCTGGTCTCATTTATCCAGTTTATTTCAGGGTAATAAAAATCTCCCATTATTAGAACTTGCCCGTGCTTAGCTGCATTTCCAATCTGTAACAATAATTGTATTTCCTCACTTTCAGCTATATTTGGGGGTTTATAGCATACTCCTACTAATATTCTTTTGGATTTTGCTTCTCCGCTATTTAACTCTACCCACAAACATTCAACTTTATCACTAGGTCCACCATAAATATCTTCTCTGACTATAGCCTTAAATTCAGGCTTAACATACAGACAAATCCCTCCTCCTCGTTTACCATTGCCTCTATCTTTCCTAAATAGGTTATAACCATCCAGATTAACAGTCCAGTCATGAGATTCATCCAACCACGTTTCGGTAATGCCTATTAAATCCAATTTTTTCATTAATTGCTAATAATTCTAACTCTCCCATTTTTCCTGGCAAGCTTCTGGCATTAGCAAGCATATACCCTCTACACTTTCTACCCCATTACTTATATCTAGTCCTTCCCCCCCACCTACTAGTTTAAAAACTCCTCCAGCCTTTCTACCATCCTATCCCCTAGTACAAAAGCTCCCTCATCATTAAGGTGCAATCCATCCCTACTGTAGAGATTGTACCGAGGTGAGAAGTCAGCCCAGTGCTCTAAAAAGCCAAACCCCTCCTTAGTGCACCACATCTTTAGCCACGCATTAACCTCCCTAATCTCCTTCTGCCTCCCTGGGGTAGCACATGGCACTGGTAGTATCTCAGAAAATACTACCTTGGAGGTCCTTGCCTTCAGCTTATTACCTAGTTCTCTAAAATCATTCTTTAGGACACTCCATCTTCCACTAACTTTGTCAGTGGTACCAATATGTACCAAGACCGCCGGTTCGTTTCCAGCCCCTCCCAATAATTTGTCTACCCGATCCACAACATGACGAACCCAAGCACCCGGGAGACAGCAAACTGTTAGACCAAGTAGATCCAAGTAAAGAGTCATGTAAAGAGATCAGAGAATTAGGGATCTCAAAGGCACCTTTCATGCCAAAGTGGGCATGATAAAAGACAAAAATGGTAGGGACTTAACAGAAGAAGATCAGATAAAGAAGAGGTGGCAGGAATACACTGAAAATCTATACAGGAAGGATCTTAACAGCAGTGATGACCTCAGTAGTTTGTCCAATGAGCTAGAGCCAGACATCTTGGAGAGCAAAGTGAGATTGGCCCTAGGATGTCTTGCTGATTATAAGGCTGCAGGAGATGATGGAATCCCAATTGAACTATTCAAAATTCTACAGGATGATGCTGTGAAAGTATTGCTTGCCTTATGCCAACACATTTGGAAAACTCAACAATAGCCAATAGATAGGAAAATCTACATCACAATCTCAAAAAAGGCAGTGCCAAAGAGTGCTCCAATTTTCAAACATTGTACTCACTTCACCCTCCAGCAAGGTAATGCTTAAGATTGTACAAGCTCAACTACAATAATATATGGACCGGGAACTACCAAACGTGCAAGCCGGGTTCCACAGAGGAAAAGTCACAAGAGATCAAATTGGCAATGTTCCAGAAAAGCATATACTCCTGCTTCATAGACTCTTCTAAAGCCTTTGACTATGTGGATCACAACAAAATGTGGCATGTTCTTAAAGAGATGTGAATACTAGGTCATCTCATCCTCATCCTAAAGAATCTGTATGTGAATCAAGAATCCATGGTCGGAACCAAGCATGGGACAACTGAATGGTTCAAGATCGGAAAAGGAGTGCGACAAGTTTGTATATTGACACCTTATTTATTCAACTTATACGCAGAGTACATCATGCGAAAGGTTGGATGAATCCAAAGCCGATTGATGAAGTCCATATTGCTGGAAGAAATATCAACAACATCAGATATGCCGATATTACTACTTTGATGGCTTAAAGTTAGGAGGAACTAAAGAAGTTATCGATGAGGGTAAAATAAGAGAGTGCAACATTTTGCCTGCTGCTCAATGTTAAAAAGATAAAGATCATAGCAAACAGCAATCTCAGTTCCTGGCAAATAGAAAGGAAAGAAGTGGAGGCATGGACAATTTTGATTTTCCTGGGATCCCAGATCTCTGCAGATGGTGACTGTAGTCATGACATTAAAATATGTTTGCTTCTGGGAGGAAAGCTATGGCAAGCTTGGATAAGCTAGTAAAAAGTAAAGATATTAAACTATCAACAAATGTCTGCATAGTTAGAGTTATTGTATGCGCAGTAGTAACATACGAATGTGAGAGCTGGACCATAAAGAAGTCTGAGCACCGTAGAATTTACTCCTTTGAAAGTTATGAAAAAAGACTAACCAAATTAAACATATTTTCTCTAGGAAAAAGGTGTCTAAGAGGGGATATGATTAACTTATACAGTTACACCCCGCTTAACACTGATTCGCTATAGTGCTGTTTCTTGCCGCAATTCCCAGTATACACCGCGTTATAGCGCTGTTTTAAGGGCCACAAACCTCACTTAACGCTCTGCGCTTTGCTAGAACGCTTCTTGACCTTGTGGGACCCCGTCAAAATAGCTTCACAGTGTTATCATGGGTACCATTTTATAGAGAGAGACAGAGAAAGCTGGAGAAAGTGGGAAAAAAAGTTACAGAAGATCCCCCAAATCCTGCCTACAGCAGCCTGTGGCAAGATACAGTACAATTTAATTTTTTTATATCATAATGTGATTTTTAATTGTTACTGTAATTACTGTAATTGTAAAACCTACATTTAATGTTTTTTTATTCTTTGAAAAATACATCAGTGTTGGAGGGAGAGATTGCCACCAGGGAACCACAAATCCTGCCTACAGCAGCCTGTGGCAAGGTACAGTAAAATAACATTTTTTTTATCATAATCCAATTTTTAATTCCTACTGTAATTACTGTAATTGTAATTGTAAAACCTACTTTTAATGTTTTGTTATTTTTGTGAAAAGACGTTGGTGTTGGAAGGAGAGATTGCCACAAGGGACCCCGAAACCTAACCTACTGCATCCAGTGGCGAGGTACATTTTTTTTTTTTTTCCTTGTTTCTCATATTGTGATTGTTCATTGTTAATTGTCTAATCAAATCTACATTAATCAGGCCAAGCTAAAGCAGCAGAGCATCCCACTGGATGGGAAGTTACAGGTGCTGGACCGCTTGAGTAAAAGGGAGCACAATGTGGACATTGGAGCAGACCTTAAGCTGGCAACCTCCACCATTTGCACCCTCTGGAAGACTAAGGATAAGATCAAATCGTCAGCCACTATCAACACTACATCTTCTGCCAAAAAGATAACGCAATCCAGATGCTATGCCTTGGAGGAGATGGAGAAGAGGCTGTCCATCTGGACTGATGATGAGGTGGAGCGCAACATGCCCCTGAGCCAGGCCATAATTATGGAAAAGGGCGTGAGACTGACAAATGAAGACCTCCAACAGTTGGCTGAGCAGGGAATTGTGGAATTGACAGACAGCAGTGACTCCAACACAGTGGATCCTAGGGAACTGACCACAGAGCTCCTAGCAAAGATCCTGCATACCATCCATGACGCAATGGATGAGATTGTAGCTAATGACCCTGACACTGTGCGGAGCAGGAATGTCAGACGCAGCATTCATTCCTCATTGTTCTGATACCAGCATCTGCTGGATGGGCGCAAAAAGGAGAGAAAGCAGATGTCCATGGACCAATTTACTGTAAAAAAAAAGCATGGGTGGAAGATGAGCCTTCCACATCATCCAGCCCTTTTTTAATTTTTTTTTGTTCTGTCATTTTAAAATGTCTTTATTTATTTGAAAAAAAGTGTATTTATTATTATTCTGTTGTTTGCATATGCTTGCAGTAAAAAAAAATGTGCAATACAGTAAAAAAAAAATCACATCTCTATTGGTGCTGTGTTTTTTTTCCAAAGTCGTTCCCCTATCCCTATCTTCCCCATGTTAAACTGACCCGTTTAGCACTGTTTTGCTTAACACTCATAGCGGTTGGAACCTATCTACAGCATTAAGCTGTGTTTTCCTGTATAAATATATGCAAGGCCAATACAAGGCTTTGTCAAGTGAACTTTTTGTGACAAGAGGTTTTCAACTAAGGATGTCCAGGGAGGTAGCTGGGTTACAGTTAGAAGGGGAATCAGGGGGAACAGGAGGAGGCAGGCCAGTTCTGAGTTGGCAAACACCAACAGATTTGCCAGATTGAGTGAAACTGTTGGGGATGTCCATTCAAGAATGGCAATGCAAGATAGAGCTGTTCCCTCTAACAGCCGGGAGAACAGTTCTACTGGAGGAGAGGGAGGGCAGAATAGGCAGATCAACAGACATGTTTTGGTGGTAGGGGACTCTATTATTCGGAAAGTAGACAGGGTTATTTGTCACCCAGATCCCAGCAATCGAACAGTTTGCTGTCTCCCTGGTGCTCGGGTTTGGCATGTTGTGGATCTGGTGGATAAATGATTGGGAGGGGCTGATAATGAACCGGCGGTCTTGGTACAAATTGGTACCAATGACAAAGATAGTGGAAGATGGAGCGTCCGAAAGAATGATTTTAGAGAACTAAGGAATAAGCTTAAAGCAAGGACCTCCAGGGTAGTATTTTCTGAGATACTACCAGTGCCACGTGCTAGCCCAGGGAGGCAGAAGGAGCTTAGGGAGGTTAATGCGTGGCTAAAAAAGTGGTGCAGTTCAGAGGGTTTGGGGCTTTTCGAGGACTGGGCTGACTTCTCACTTGGGTACAATCTCTATAGCAGGGATGGATTGCACCTTAGTGATGAGGGAGCTTTTGTGCTAGGGGATAGGATTCTTAGAACAGCTGGGGGAGTTTTTAAACTTGTAGGTGGGGGGGAGGGACTATATAGAAGTATTGGGGTAAATAGGGAAGAGAGGGAAAGGGATGATCTAGTTACCCATGGGGGAGGAGAAGGGGGAGGATTACAGTAGACAGTAGGGAGGTTTTAATAGGGGCCTCAAATACAGTGGCAAGCACTTCACAACGGCAGAGCCATAGCAACATAGAAGTTTGCCTGGGAAAATGGACGAGCTAGAAATATTAGCAGTACAAGAAAAATGGGGCTTAATAGGCATTACTGAAACATGGTGGGATGAATCTCATGACTGGACTGTTAATCTGGATGGTTATAACCTATTTAAGAAAGATAGGGGAAATGGTAAAAGAGGAGGAGGGATCTGTCTGTATGTTAAGCCTGAATTTAAGCCTATAGTCAGAGAAGATATTTATGCTGGCACTAACGGCATCATTGAATCTTTGTGGGTTGAGCTAAATAGTGGAGGAGCTAATTCTAAACGCATATTGGTGGGAGTATGCTATAAACCCCCAAATATAGCTGAAAGTGAGGAAATACAATTGTTTTTACAGATTGGAAATGCAGCTATGCATGGGCAAGTTCTAATAATGGGAGACTTTAATTACCCTGAAATAAACTGGATAAATGAGACCAGCAGCTCAGCTAAGGGGAGCAGGTTCTTGAGTACACTCGGGGATCATTATCTGGCCCAGGTTATACAGGAGCCTACTAGAAATGAAGCTATCTTAGATTTACTCATCACAAATAATATGGATATAGTATCAAATGTTGAAATAGTGCAACCTTTGGGAAACAGTGATCACAACACAGTCTCATTTGAGATTTAATTAAAAAAAAAACATTTTAGGGGGCCAACAAAAACTCTTAATTTTAAAAGGGCAGATTTTAACGGTCTAAGGGCAGCGATACAAATTATAGACTGGGACAGAGAACTGACAGGTAAAAACACTGAACATAAATGGACAACATTTAAATCCTTACTAAATATACATACCGTGTGGGAATAAAAGTAAAAGGATTAAATCACAACCCATGTGGCTTAACAATGATTTAAAGATCAAGATACAGAGTAAAAAACAGGCATTTAAATGATACAAACAAGAGGGGACAGAGACTGCTTTACGGGAATACAAGGAAATCAACAAGGCTTGCAAAAGCGCAATTAGACTGGCTAAAATAGAAAATGAAAAATTTATTGCAAAAGAGAGTAAGACTAACCCTAAAATATTTTTTAAGTATATTAATGGGAAGAAGGCGAGGAAGGAAGATATAGGAACATTAGAATGTGAAACAGGCTGTCTGAAAATTAGTGGCCAGGAAAAGGCAGATGAGCTAAATAGGTTCTTTTCTTCGTTATACACAAGGGAGGTACAAGTGGTTGGGACACTGCAACATAATGGGGCTACACTAAAATAAATGTTAATAAAGCCCCGGGTCCTGATGGAATACATCCAAGGGTACTAAGGGAACTGGGTTCTGTAATAGCCAAACCATTATATTTAATTTTTCAACATTCACTAAACACAGGGTCTCTACCAGATGACTGGAGAAAAGCTGATGTGATACCTAAATTTAAAAAGGGAGCAAGAGCGAATCCGGGGAATTATAGACCAGTGAGCCTCACTTCTGTAGTGGGGAAGCTTTTAGAAGGGTTAATAAGGGATAATATACAAGAATATGTCTATTTGAACAGGATTATAATTAGGAGTCAACATGGATTTATGAGGGAAAGGTCATATCAAACAAATCTAATTAGTTTCTATGAGGAGGTTAGTAGGAACCTGGATCAAGGCAACTCAGTGGATGTAGTCTTTTTGGATTTTGCAAAGGCTTTTGATACAGTGCCACATGGGAGACTATTGGGCAAACTAAGGGATACAGGAATTGCAGTAAATATCTGCTCATGGATTGAGAGCTGGCTAAAAGACAGGAAGCGAAGGGTTGTTGTAAATGGAACATACTACGATTGGACTAATGTGGTAAGTGGGGTTCCTCAGGGTTCAGTATTAGGTCCTCTCCTTTTTAACATATTTATTAATGACTTAGAGGTAGGATTGGAGTGTGGGGTCTCCATTTTCGCTGATGACACAAAGTCGTGCAAGGTAATTAAATCAGATAATGATGTGCTTTCCCTCCAAGGGGATTTACATAAAATTGAGGAATGGGCATCTAAATGGCAGATGAGATTTAATACGAATAAATGTAAGGTTATGCATCTGGGAAGGAAAAATAGCCATACAATTTATAATCTTAATGGATCAAATCTAGGTGTATCAGATATTGAAAGGGATTTGGGAGTGCTTGTGGACAACCACCTAGGTAACAGTGCTCAAAGCCAAACAGCAGCTGCAAAGGCAAATAAAATATTAGCATGTATTAAGAAGGGTATAGAAGCCAGGGAAGCAAATATAATTCTGCCACTATACAAATCTCCAGTACACCCTCATTTGGAGTACAATTTTGGGCACCACTACATAAAAAGGACATTTTAGAGCTGGAAAAGGTACAGAGAAGGGCAACAAAACTAATAAGCGGAATGGAGGGGCTAAGTTATGAAGAAAGACTAACCAAATTAAACTTATTTTCTCTAGAAAAAAGGCATCTAGAGGAGATATGATTACCTTATATAAATACATCCAGGGTCAGTATAAAGATTTGTCAGGGGAGCTTTTTGTGCCAAGTGGTTTTCAACTGACAAGAGGACATCCCTTGAGATTAGAAGTAAAAAGATTCCACCTCAAAGAAAGAAAAGGGTTCTTCACAGTAAGGGTGGTTAATCTGTGGAATTCTCTACCAGAGGAGGTGGTGACAGCGGTTTCGATAGATAACTTTAAAAGGGGACTAGATTTATTTCTAATTAAAAAGGGATTTCAGGGTTATCATGGATAATTAGAGAGACAGTATTGATCCAAATTTTTTACATTTCCCTTTGAGACAATTGGCTAAGGCTCGCTTGTGTTTTTTTTTTTTTTCTATTTGCCTTCCTCTGGACTAATTAATAATAAAAAAATTAAAAAAAAACATTAAATAATTGATTAATAATTAATTAACAACTAATGAATTAATAGTTAATCCGCATATTGCAGATCAGAGGAGATCTTAAAAGGTTGAACTTGATGGACTGAAAGTCTTTTTTCAACCTTAAATACTATGGGCCTCATTCAATTGCGATGTGGCCGATTGAATAGGGCCCTAAAGAAGCACATAGCATATTTTTATTAAAGAAGTTTTTAGTTAGTGAAAACCTTTCTTTTGGATAGATGCTTGCTAACTAAAAACTTCTTTAAAAAAATATATGTTATGTGCTTATTTAGGTCCCTATTCAATTGGCCAAATTGCAATTGAATGAGGGCCTATGTAACTATGTAACTTAAACCAATCCAGATGGAAAAAACATTAACAATTTGATGTCTGTAATGAATCTAGTAATTTCTATATATACGCTTATACCTATGTATCTCTCAGTAGATATAAACGAAGCTCAGTGTCCACACAGCTTATCAAGTCATTTAAAAAAATGCTGGTAATCTTTATGAAATATATGAGACTAAACATATGCCTAGACTAGAAAGTAACAGAAAATGTATGCATACAAACTATATCCTGTATGCTGTAAATAATGGAATACCGCTATCTTGCTGTAATTCAAACGCTTATGATTGCTGGCTAACAATAATTTTAAATAGAGCAATACAGTGTTCTTAGTGATGTCAATCATCTCACATCCTATCGCCATATTGTTATTGTTATTTGACACCTCTGTAGATAAGGGGACTTGGTATTAAAAGAAAAAGTACATTTTCTATAGTTCATATTTATAGCATAAGGCATTTAACATTTATACAGGGTGCAATTACCAATTCACATTGGTTCATGTAGAATAATTATTTTTCTGGGGAATACTGGGATTTGATAAATAGTGTTTTTTTTCTCAAATGGAAATATGTATTGGGTTTTATGGTATTCATATATGCTAACCCAATACAACCGGTATATTGTACAGTAATGACTGAAAACAGTAACCTCATCTATCTTAATAGTCACTTGCTGTTATTAATTATAGGGGATAGCCTCAAGTCGGTTATTGTTGATATGAAATGCAAAATGTCAAATTATATGAACTGTAGTTTGACTTAGTTAGCCCTAATACATGTTAATAGATAATAAATGGATCTATAACTGGCACAAGGTTTTAAAAATCTATACAGTAGTGGCATATCCATTTCAGACTGTAAATTGTATTTGTTGACTCAAATTGTATGCACAGTTTTTTCTTCTTACTCTCCTCTTTTTTACCTAAAGAAAAGAGGGGGGATAGACCACAGGTCCTGGGTATCTCTATGAAGGCTCCGATAAGCCCTCGTTCAGACCCTTTGTGGCCTGAGCCTCCAGATGGTATATCCATTTGCTCTCTGCCTGAGGAGCCTATTACTTCTATCTCCCCCTCTGGGGCTTTGAGCAATTGTATCTATTACGTGGAATTTAAAGTTTTCTTCTTTATTTTGATGATGTAGCCTTATGTGCCTTGTTACAGGTGTATCTAATTGGTTCCATACAGAGGCCACATGCTCCAGAATTCTTCTTCGCAGTTGGCGATCTGTTTTCCCAACATAGATATTTTTTCATTGGCAAACAATGATGTAAACCACAAATGTGGAAGCACAGTTGAAAAAGTGTCTTAAAGGGTATTTCTTGACAGTAATTGGATGGATGAAATCCTTCTCAGTTTTCACAAATTTACAGGCCTTACAGTGCCCACATTGGAAGAGGCCTTTCAGCAGTTCTGGTTGTGTGGGTTTTGATTTTTTCCAAGTGAAAAAGCTGTATGTCAGCATTTCTCACAGGCTTTACCCACGTCTATAGGTCCCAGGCGCTTTTGGGAGGGAGTACCTTTTGTGGGGCTGGATTTTTTATTAACAGATACCAATATTTATTCACGATTGAAGTCATTTCATTCCTGTTGTAGCCAAAGGTCATAATACACTGTACTTGATTTTCATTTTTTTTATTTATTTTCTGTTATATATTAGCTGTGTTCTTTCGTGCTGTATGGCATTTTATAGGCCTGTTTCAAAACCATATTCGGGTAACCCCATTCCTTAAACCTTTTTCTTAGGTCATCCACTTGCTCCTTAAAGGCTTCTAGTGAATCACAATTCCTACGGATACGAATATATTGCCCTGTAAGAATGCCTTTTTTCAGGGGCAGAGGGTGCTGGCTAGACCATTGTAAACGTGAACTTTAGGCCCATATCATTTTTATTGAGGACCTCGACAAATTTTGCAATTTTTCTTCTGTGCCAGACCATAGGACTAGCACGTCATCAATGTATCACTGCCAAGATTGGATGTACTGAGTATATTCTAACATGTTATCTTCGAAGACTACCATCTTTTCCCGGAGGCCAAGAAAAAGATTTGCATATTTGGCGGGTGCATGCGGTCCCCATTGCTGACATCAATAAGAACACTGTATTGCTCTATTAAACATTATTGTTAGCCAGCAATCATAAGAGTTTGAGTTACAGCAAGATAGCGGTATTCCATAATTTACAGCATACAGGATATAGTCTTAGATGTAAGGAAGAAATATTTGATTTTTTAATATCTGGTTTAATTTAGGCTGTTTGTATGCATACATTTGCTCTGAATTTCTAGTCTAGGCATATGTTTAGTCTCATATTTTTCATAAAGATTACAAGCATTTTATGAAATGACTTGATAAGCTGTGTGGACACTGAGCTTCATTTATATCTGTTGAGAGATACAAAGTGTGGTAGATAAGCCTGTTACCTTATAAAATAACAGCCAGGAAATCAGGTATTCTTTTAAACTTTTATTAAAAGTCCAATATTTGCACCAAAATAATACACAGTTCTTTTCAATATCCTCATCTGTAGAATAGGGGGAGCATTCGGCCCACCCGTCTCTCCGAAATGCACCAACCTCCAGGGACCCTTTAAATAGTCTTGTGAAAAAATCTGTCACACTTGCAGTTATACTGCTGCCTTCTCCTTGGGGTTAGTGTCCACAGTCTCTCAATAGGAAAACTGCTTTCTCTCAGCAGACTGACTTGCCTTGTAGTCATGTGTTGCTCCTTCAGACAGCTCTGCTCTGGAAACCAATGTTGCTTTGCACTCCAGACTCTCCTTGCAGACAAACAATCTTTACTCTCACTCCAAAAGCCACACCCCTTGGTTCTGTCTGTAGGGCTTTTAAATCATCCTGATGAGGAACGGGTGCACTGGCTTGATTGAGTAGCAGTTCCAATTAACCCTTGCTTATCACGCCTGGATATATAGTTCTGCTCAACCTCAGGCTTATATACACTCCTTGCTTGACTCTGTTACAATAAGTATATGTGTATATAAAGGAAATTACTAGATCCATTACAGAAATTAAATAGGTAATGTTCACTGTATCTGGATTGGTTTAAGTGTATACATAGAAATCACTAGATCCATTACAGTCATCAAACAGTTAATTTTGAATTGATAATCTTTATTAGAAGGTATGCAAAAATAAAACTTTATGAACAATTGAATTTTGTCAGTTAAGTTACGTACATTTTCGCAATAAAACATTCTCAAATTGTTAACTGACTGGACCTTCTTATTTTGCATTTTTAGTTATTAAAGTCTCTATAACATAGCTAGAGTTACACTTTACGAAAAACAAAAACAAACAAAACCAAAAAAAGCAACAAAAAAAAAGAAAAAATCAGTTAGCTGAACCATACTGATGCTAACCTGAAATAGAAAATAGGGTAAAGCTGAAATGACCATCACTAAGCGGGCCCGAGATAAACCCCAATAAGAATATCACAAATCTCATCAAGTTATAGTTACCTCCATATTGCAGCTGAAAGGTTTCCGGGCCCACTACGCCTCAAGTTCCTTCCCGGTGCCAATTTAACAAGATGTAGATGTCTTATTTCATATTAGGAGGATGCTAGATGATGATGCTAACCAAGGTTCCCAGATTGCCTGGAATTGGGGAACACTGACTAGGATAATGTGGGTTAATCTCTCGTTAATAAGTAAGAAGTTGATTTTTCTGATTACCTCCTGAAAATGTAAAGTCGATAACTTCCATCTACTGGCTTTGTGTATTTTGGAAGCCATCACCATTAATTGAAATAATTTATTGTGTGAATTAGATACGTTCTTAATATGGACCCCCAGCAGACAAGATTCTATTGAGGGTGATGCTACCTTCTTGAAAAGTGTGAAGACTATTTGGGCAAATTGTCCCCAAATATTCTGGGTATATGGGCATGACCACCAAATGTGAATATAATGCCCTAATTGTTGACAACCCCTGAAACATTTATTACTCTCTTGCGGATTACATTTCCGTAGTTTGTTGGGCGTGCAGTACGCTCCATGTAAAACCTTGATAGATGTCTCTAAAAGAGCCGAGTTATGAGAGCATCTAGACAGATTTGAACAGGATTCTGTCCACTTGTCCTAATCCCAATCCACTTCTAGGTCTTTTTCCCATTGTAACCAAAAATTGGGTTTCTGGCAGATGGTAGTGCTGTTAAAGGCCTCGTAAAGTGAACCCAGTACACCTTTGGCAAGAGGGATTTTTTTTGCAGATAACAGACATCCAGGAGGCCCTTGGGGGTCCTAGTTCTCTCGATGTCTTACTGACCAAGATTCTGATTTTTAGATAGTTATAGATTTCCGTAACAAGCAAGTCATAGGTTGTACAGAATTGGTCATAGGTCATCAGGTTGTTATTAAAAAAGCAAGCCCCGGTCCAGCTGAGGAAGGGAGAGGACGTGCATCACTGCAGCTCAGTAGCCCCAGAGCTATTTAAGGGGTAATAAATATATTTTTTGGGGGCGATAACCCGATAATTCCCCCTGAGGACTGCTTATATATACCCCGAGACGGGGCGGACATAAACAAAATAAATAAATAAATAAATAAATAATAACTGGCAGGCCGACCAACAACAAGACAATGCACAGAAGGGGTCTGCATTGCCTGGCCTCGCGTGGCAGAGGCGGCCCACAGCATTCCCAGCAGCACACACGGGCTGCAAAGAGCTTGAACTGACTGCAAACCCAGGCTAGAAACAGGGTCAAATCCCCGCCTGTACAGTAAAGGCCCGGGGCTTTGGCAAGGAACAGAGGGGTGAGGAGAAGTGGCTCAGGGGAGATCTTGAACGACGCCACGGAGGTCCAGCGGAGCAGGGGCACCTTACCTCACTCACTAACGCTCTCATCGGTGCTCCCAGGCACAAAGGCAGAGGCACAGCATGAGAGCAGCGGAGAAGACCCATGGACAGGACCGCTGTGAAGACGTAAGGGTCAGGGCAGCGGAGCACCCGGGAGGAGGCGGCCATCTTCCCCACGTGGCTGGGGCCCTGGAAGAATATTGACAAGGAGAAGCAGAAGACTGCCCACAATCGGGCAATCAAGTAGTGGAGGGCCAACCTAAATGTAAAGAAATCCCAAAGCCCAAACCCAACTAGGCAGACAGGGGCCTGACAGGGGAGAGAAAGGGGTCCGACCCTGCAGCACAAGGGGATGTTTTCCCGCCAAATGAACGGCAGCCATCTTAGATGCCCCTGGGACATATTAACATTTTAGGACAAACAAGCAAGCGAAAAGAATACAGTGACAGGACTCCCTATAAAATCCATACTAAAGCTAAATATATAATTGGTTATACAATCAGCCTAACAACAAATAAGGGCTGGAAAACTGCACAAGGATAAGCACATCACATTAAACACTGTACAGTTAAAGCTGGAAGGACAGCTGAAGTTAATCAATAAAAACAAAAAAGAAACTGGTTAAATATATACGAATATATATCATGAACTTACATTACAGACCAAATGCAAGAAGACGCAACCCAGATAAGGCAATTTGCTCCTGACAATGTTCCTAATCTGTAGCCCCCAAGTGAGTCTCTAGGACCGGCCGATTGACCCCCCGGACGCTGTGAATTGATAGGCTTGGGCTGGAGGGGACACCCCACATTTAAACAGATACTTGATATTATTGACATATCTTGGAGAGATTATAACCTCTAAATCATAACTTTAGAAAGTGCTGGACTGCATTACAGATCTAGACTCTAACATGGGTAAATCAAAACAGAATCTACCCTCAAAGAGCATCCAGGACCATTTTAAAGCCCAACAACAAGCTGGTGCCTCCCCGCATGCATCCACAGTAGGCTCATCAGAAGGCTCAGATATGGAAGAAGATACCTCTCACACAAAACAACCTATGAAATTGTCAGACATCTCACTGGCTGATTTCAATAACCTACTTGGATCTCATTTTGATAAGGCTGTGAAGGAGATCAGGCAAGATTTGCAAGACCTTGGGCACCGGACCCACGTACTGGAAACAATAACCGATCAGATTGTAGATACCCAGCAAAAAGACCGTCTGGACATAACCCAGAACTGGGCACATATTGAGGTGCTAGAAATAAGCTAGAAGACCTAGAAAATAGGTCCAGAAGCAATAATATAAGATTCAGATGGATACCTAAAACAGTGGGAGATCTAAAGCTATATTTGAATGCGATTGTACACAGCTTACTGCCTGACCTCCCTGAAGACGCCTGGGAAATTGAAAGTGCGCACAGGGCCATGGGGGGCCCAAATTCACCAGAGCAGCCGAAAAATGTTATAGCTCGATTCCTTCGTCAAGGAACAAGAGACTTGTTATTGGCAACATCACGAAAGACGAAGTCAATTGTTGGCCCTGATGGCGCCCAGATACAGGTATATGCGGACCTAGCTCCCTCCACTCTTATAAAACGAAAACAACTAAAACCAGCCTTGTTAATCCTGATCCAAAAAGGTATTAAGTACAGATGGGGGCTCCCCTTCAGCCTATCGTTTCAAGTGGGGACGACGAATCACACAGTCCACACTCTGGCCGAGTGCAATGCAGTCCTTTAAGATCTAAATCTTTTGCCCAGAGAGGACACTTTGGAAACTATTCAAGAAATAAAAAGAGGTCCAAAGGCCTAGACGACAAAGCAAGCAAGCAGATCCAGTCCTAGGATCCGCTACTTCGTCACCAGGATCCTGGGTAAAAATCTAAACAGGACACACATTATGAATTTGTGGAGAAAATAGGGCATAGAGGAATGCGTAAACGACAAATGGGGAGATCTCTACCGGATATAAACCAGGTGCTACCGGGGCAATAGAACTGAGGGACACTCTGGACATTAGGACCATGCCTCCTTTAGCTCACGAAAGCACTCTGGGACTTAAAACATTGAAGCTGAGAACTTTTGAATAAAGAGACTAAGAGACATGAATCAATACGGACGTTGCATCAGTCTATAGTTGGATCACTAAATCCACTTATGTAGAGCACTCTATGCCCTCTGCAACACAATAGAAAGTTATATGATGTTTATATTATAAGTTTACAGCTCAAGGGACAGAAATACAGTAATTAGGAGATTGTAAAATACATTAGATAGAGAACAGTTATATAGGCTCCTAGATAAAAGTAAATTTGGGGGTCAGGTCTTTAGATAGAGACTCTACGATGGGGCAGTTTATGGTAAACCTTTGAAACTTATAACTGTTAGTTTGTCAGATATTTCTTCCTCAGTAGAGGGGATTGGTAGGGAAATGGACATCTTCATTTTCCTCCTTTGGCACAAAAGTGCCTTGAGTAACTGGCTGAGGAAAAGTCAAAGTTGTGTTATCACAGTTTGGTTAATTATGTTTTTTCTTTCCCACTTTTACAGTTCTAAACACCAGGCTTTACGAAGTGATTCCTCCGCCTTCTCCAGTGCCAAGTTCGCAAACCATCAAAATTCAGGTACAAGGGGCGATATGGGGCAACGAATTTAACTCCCAATTTAAAAGGCACAAAGCCTTTTTATCTTATAAACCCCTACACCCAGATGTGATCTTCTTGCAGGAAACACATTTCTACGCACCACAAACTCCCTAAATATGTGCATAATGCATATCCGGTATTTGTCGCTTCCACCCAGCCTACTAAAAAAGGGGGCGTGGCTATCCTGCTACATAAACATTTCCCATTTATTATTGAGCATCGAAAGATAGACTCGGGCGGAATTTTGTAGTATTGACAGGTACATTATGGGGTACAAAACTATCCCTAGTATCATTTTATGCGCAAACGACCACGCCACATAAATCATTTATAAAACTTCTCAAATATCTAAAATCGGATGATCTTGGGAGGATAGTGCTGGGGGGACATTTCAATCAAGTTTTAGATCCTAACCTAGATAGATCAAGCAAAGATGGAGTTGGCAAATACTCAAACAAATTGAAACAAATTAACTCATTGCTTAATGACCTGCATCTTATAGATGCTTGGAGATTGCTCCATAAGGGTAAGAGGGGATACACCTTCTATTTGCCAGTACATGGCACGTATTCCCGAATAGACACTATTCTAATAGACTCATCATTCTCAGATAGTGTAGATGGGGCAGAAATCCATCAATGCCCGTGGTCAGACCACTCACAGGTTAGCGCCTCTATAGATATGGGCCTAAAATGTAGACCCCCTTATAGCTGGAGACTCAATGAAAACATCTTATCAAACCCAATAGTGGGAAAACAAATAGCAGACGACCTTGAACTATTCTTTTCTACCAACATCACCCCGGAGTCGGGTATGGGTTGGACATGGGTGGTCCATAAGGCCTTCATTAGGGGCTCTCTTATCAATATTGCAAGTGGATTTAAAAGGCAAACTAAATTAAGAGAGGAGACCCTAGGGAAGGACTTGGGGGAGTTAGAAAGATTAAATCAACAGAACACTTCCAATCATTTACATAAAAGAATAGATAATATTAGATTGGAGCTAGATTTATTATTATCTAACCACACTGAAAAGGCGATAAGATGGACAAATCCCAGATTCTATGCCAAGGCTAACAAACCAGATAACTTATTGGCCAAGAAACTTAGAAACAAGATCTCGCAGTCAAAAATTTATAGAATTAGAACCTCTGCTGGTGAGGTCACGGCCAGCCCTAATATTATACAAAAAACCTTTCTGGAATATTTCCAGAAAATACATTTATCTGGGCAACACCATAATCAGCAAGAGCAACAACGACATGCATTCCTAGAATCATGTGATTTACCCACTCTATCTATGGAGGATGCGGAGCTCCTCAACTCAAGAGTTGGGGAATCTGAGGTTAGAAAAAACATTATCAGTCTGAAGGGTGGGAAGACACCGGGCCCGGATGGATTCACCAACTTATACTATAGAAAGAAATATATAGACACTCTGGTCCCTCACCTTACAACTCTTTTTAACCAAATCTTAGAAGGTAAACCAGGCGGCCTTAATATTCTTCCCCAAGGACGGTCGTGACCCCCTAGAAGTAAAAAATTATCGCGCAATTTTGCTCCTAAATGGGGATATAAAAATCTTACCAAAGCTGATGGCCAATAGAATCTCCCAATTTCTTCCCAGACTCATCCATAAGGACTACGCAGGATTTGTCCCTTATAGACAAACAGGGGATAACATCAGACGCACTTTAAATTTGATTTCATGTGTGTCCAGAAACCGCACCCCAACCTGCCAAGTAGACTTAGACATAGAAAAGGCTTTCGATACCGTATGTGATGGTGTGTCACCAGAGGGCAGTAGAGAGCCCTCCAAGACTTCTCCCCAGGAGTAAGATGGTTAAGAAGATCCTTAAAAAGCTTGGCTGTGGCTGCAATCAGGACCGGCTGCTGTCTCCAGGTGGAGAGCTGTTTGACAGTGCTGGAGTGTTGTGGAAGTGTGCAGGGCCGCCGTCAGATGCCACACTGAAAATGAATGGACCAAAGCCAGAAGCTTTGAAGAGCAAGCATGCAGATAAGAGAAACAGAAAGTCCCTGAAGGTGATGACCGAAGGAGGGATCTGCTTCAGAAAGAGAGGCCGGAGATACAGAGCATAAGAGAGAGGTGAAAGGGAAAGACACCTCTGCTACCTATGTTTGGACTGTATGTTTGCACTTCTATGTAGGACAGTAAGGGAACTACAGTTTAGTTATGCAGGGCTTCAAGGAGAAGCTAGGATTTATTTTCTGTTTGGTTTATTTTCTGTTGTATGCTGACAAATAAACAGCACAAATCTGCTAAGCATTTAAAGGGCTCCTGCTTTCTCCATTTTGGTGCTGGATATTAGGGCATGGATCCTGAGAGTGACGTAGAATGGCCTTATCTCAAAGCAGTATTATTCAAATTTGGTTTTAGGGGGAAATTTATGGACCTGATTGAGACCTACTATAGATCTCCCAAGACAAGATTGAAATTACCAGGCGATACTATGGCGCAAATTGAGGTACAAAGGGTAACCAGACAGGGATGCCCTCTCTCACCCTTACGTTTTGCCTTAGCAATAGAGCCGCTAATGCAGTCTATAAGAGCAAATACAAAAATTAAAGGGATCCAGATAGGCCACCATCACTTCAAATGCAGTCTCTTTGCGGACGACTTCCTAGGCTCACTCACAAGCCCGGCCACCTCTATCCTGGAGCTTCTGTGCACTCTTGACCACTTTGGAAACCTCTCGGGACTCACAATAAGTCGGAAGCATTAGGTATAGCTCTCATTTAAACAGAGACTCAATATCTTAAACAAAACTTTGATTTCTCCTGGCCTTAATCCCATATTAATTATTTAGGGGTGTCCATCACCAAAAGAATAACATATCTATATAAAGCTATTTATGTGCCCCTATACAAAGAGTTGATATTAGACCTACAGAGATGGTCGAAAAGTAGAATCAAATGGCTAGGCAGGATACACGCAGTTAAAATGAATATTCTCCCTCTACTTATTTTGTACACTTCCGACCCCAATAGTTTATAGGGATCTCGAGAGGTTTCAAAACCAAATCTTTAAATTTATATGGAATCACAAATCTGCAAGGATTTCCAAATCTACCATGTTTATAACTAAAACTAAAGGGGGTCTCTCTTGCCCCAACTTCAAACTGTACTATAACGCAGCACAGCTCTCGTTTATCCCCTTGGCGCATTCCTCTCAACATCAAACCTTGTGGGTCTTTATAGAAAATTTACAAATGCCCCCATACTCATGGGACACCATCATATGGCTTCCCAAGCCAAATAATTTAAGGGGGAAAATAAAGAACCCAATAACTAAACACTCTTTGGGGATATGGACATGGGCAACCCGACATCATCGTGTGGCCCCTCCGTTAGCTAGCATCTCTCCGATTATTCCGAACCCTCTTCTGACAATACAACTATCCCCAACGTCTAAACATTGGTGGAACTCCAGGGTTTTTTTGACTTTCGGGGCCTGATATCAGGAGGGGGCAATAGCCACATATGACTACATAAAGAATAAATATAATTTACCTTTAATGGAGCATTATACCTACTGTAGAATAGGTCATTTTGTAAGCTCCACTATAACTACGCTAGGAGCCCTGAAAACCAATTGGCTAGTCAGAATTTGTAGAGATCTTCCACTGTCGAGCAATATTATAAGCTTATTGTACAATACATTTAATGAGACACCGAGGTCACAAAAAATTAAATATATCCAACAATGGGAAAAAGACCTGGGATACACGCTGGACCAAACAATCTGGGAACAGAGCTGACGCAGCCTAACTAGAGGGTCATTAAACTATAGTGTACTGGAGACGTCGATAAAAGTCCTACATAGAATTTATCATACACGAGCTAAACTTTTTAAATGGGGTCTAACCAAGATGCTAAATGCTTCAGAGTTTGTAGAGACTCAGGGACATTCCTACATATATGGTGGGTATGCCCTGCGGTGCAGGGGCTTTGGACAGAAATATTTGAGATAGCCTCGAAAATGTTTAAAATCAAAATACATAAATCTTATTATTAATATTGAAATTGGCCTCTTAGGCCTCTCCAGCGCACTTCTGACATCCCATCAAAATAGGTTATTGCAAATCCTGATGCTGGACACAAAAAGCCATATTGCTTGGCAGTGGAAATCCTCAAGCATGAGCTTACAGGCAGTGAAAAATAAGATCAGTTTTAATTTAATTAATGAACGAATAACCCACCTCTTAGAAGATTCAATTCCTAGATTTATGGATGTGTGGTCTCCGTGGCTAATGGAACCCGATAGCATCTCATTAGAAGTCAAAACAAGCCATTAAGCCATGGATGGGGAGGGGGGGAGCAGGCGGCACTGGAGGAGGCGGATGGAGGTAAGAAACGCTTCAAACTGGTTAAACTATAAAGAACTGTTTTATGATTTATATTTTTATTTCCTATTATTACTTTGGCTTGGTTTCTCCTTTCTTTTCTTTCTCTCTTTTAACAATGTTGTTTTTTCCTTGCTTTCTTCCCCAGTTGGGAAATTAGATCGTACCAACATTTTTAGTTGAAATTATCTAATAAAAGAAAAAAAAAAAAGAAAAAAAAACAGGCATTGGTAGATGGCTTTCCGGGGAAGGTACTATTAAAAATAATAATCTAACATTCAAACACTTTAAGATTCAGAGCAAGTTTTGTAGATACAAAGCGCAAGATGAAACTGTATATACGAATATTGTACTTTCCGGATATGAATGATTAATGTTTGTAATGTAATATACCACTGCCTAATAAAACTGATTGTTATAAAAAAAAAAAAAGTCCCTATCCGGTGCAGGTTTATGGAGGTCCACTAGAATTTAGATATAGCATTTGAGACTGCTAAAATTTGTGGGAAAGACATAACTGACATGAGGGGAGACAAAACCGAGCTAAGTTGATGCCTGGAATTGGCCCACCCCCAAGAGTGAAGAGTTAGAGAAATCTTGGGGCTTTAATGGGTTGTGAAGGGGGCTAGTTGTTTGGGGATCAAAACCAGCTTATTCCAGCTATGGGGAAACATTTGCTGGTTTTGCATGAAAACCCAGGATGATTGGTAATTGTGGAGTGCGTGCGGGACAAATCAGCCAGTTCAGCCGCTTTGAGATAGAGTCTCAAGTTTGGACACACAAGTCTGCCTCTATTTTTATGCCTATACATCACCTGCTTGGAGATACAAGGATGTTTATTTCCCCATATAAACCTAAAAATGCTATTCTGAAATGTATCCAAATCCTTAAGTGAAATCGGAAATGGAAGAGTCCTAAAGAGATACAGAATCTTAGGGAGGATGCTCATTTTATCAGCCGCTATACGGCCCATCCACAAGATTTTAAAGCTTGCCCACTTGTGCATGTCAGGAATTTATACAGGTCAGTTATTTTAGATGTGAGTTTTACACCCAAATATTTTATAAACTGTGTGGGCCAAAGAAAGTTATGGTCAGATTTAAGAGTGTCAATGTCAGATTGAGACACACCTACCCCCATAGCTTCAGTTTTCTCAAAATTTAGCGAAAGACCTGATATTTTGCTAAGCTCCTTTATGGTGGACATGAATGCTGGTATAGAGTAAAGGGGTCTGGTCAGGGTGCATAATATGTCATCCGCAAAAAGAGAGCATTTAAAATGCTGGAGACCCACTTGCACCCCTTGGATTTCTTGCACTAGGGGTTCCATTGCGAGTGCAAATAACACAGGTGAAAGTGGGCACCTGTGCCTAGTCCCTCTTTTGTATTCTAATTTGAGCTTTGTGCTCTCCTGGCAATTTTAAATTGGCTATTGGGGCGTTGTAGTATCTCCTAAGCAGGTTGATGAAGCGTCCCCGAATCCAAACTTGTTTAGCATTTTGTATAGATACGGCCATTCCACCGCATCAAAGGCCTTCTCAATATTTAGAGCCAAAAGGCATAGCGGGGTATCAGATTTGTGCACTAGATACTGAGTATTTAAAACCCTCCTGACATTTTCCCCTGCCTCCCTAAAAGGAATAAAGCCGGTTTGATCCCTATGAAATAGATCTGGCAGGAATTTAGAAATGCGATTGGACATAATTTTGGAGAGAATCTTGACATCCCCATTAATCAATGAAGTGGGGCAGAAATTTTTCGCCTCTAGATTATCAGTGGCCTCCTTTAGAAAAACGCCTAGGCCAGCCTGATTGAATTCAGGGGGCATGGCTTTCTCATTTAATATTGCATTAAATAAAGACGTTAGATAGGGAGTAAGAAGGGGGTTCAATTTTTTTATAGTATGGATTAGTGAAGCCGTCTGGCCCTGGGGATTTGCCCAATTTGAGACCTTGAATAGTAGTTTTAACTTGACAGTATGTATCTTCCTGGTTGCCGAGAGTAGAATATGCCTAGCTTGCTGCCTCAGGAATCTGACAATGACATCTTTAGGGGCATCCGGGCTCCTAGTGCCCCCCAGAGCTCTATGGGCACGTTCAATTTCCCATATGGTTTCGGCCTGATCAGGGAGAATTGCAGCAATAGTGTCTCTCAGATACTGGGTTAGATCTTGTCTAGCTTTTGGAATACCGCGTATGCGGATGGTGTGGCGGCGGGACCTGTTTTCTGGGTCCACTATCTTGTCTGTGAGATCAGATACATGAAAGGCGTTTTGAGCGATAGATGACCTATCCCTCTCCTGGGTCTCAGCTATCTGGTCTGTCAACTCCTCCAGTCGCTGGGTGCGATGTCCCAGTTCCTTTAGATCTTTTCGTAGGGGTTCAATCGCCTTTGCTAAGAGCTGTTCGATCATAGCCACTGATCTGGCCGATAGATCTATGTGCTGACGAGACTCTTTGGGGTTCTCTTCCTGATCTGTGGATTCCGAGTGCTCAGATATAGATTCCACTAGAGACTTGTGCAGGGTAGTTTTTTTTGTGGAAAATGCTCCCTTATGCCCTTTGTGGGGGCTGCACGTTTAGGTTTCCCCATCTCAGTAAGCAGAGTGAGAATTGAAGTAAGAGGTCCGCCGTGGAAACGGTTGGATGTGGTTTTCAAAGAGCAGATGTGTTTAGTGCTGTGTCTAATACTCTATTACTTCAGTTTGTAGAGCATCAATTTACAAAACAAGGCCGGCTCTGGAAAAATAGTTAATACACCTGCTGGCTGTATTACCTGGTTAGATCCCCATTTAGTTCCTAATTTAGTTCCTAATCAATGTCAGGGATACCTCCCTTTTCGAGCAGCCTCTAGGTGGCAATAAGAGGCCAGATTTCCAAGTAGTGCCACACAGGCAATGAAACAACTGGTACCAGCTTAATGATCTTAGTCACTCAGGTATTGTTAAGTCAAAAAGTCACAAAGTACTACTCAAAAAGTAAATCAGCGGGTGTAGTAGCTCGTTGTTAGATGGGAAAGAAAGATAGGTTGCAAACTCAATGTTAATAAACAACAGTGAAGGTCTGGGTGTATAGCACCATAGTCATGAGAGGTGGTCTGTGAGGCATATACAGCCAAAAGTTGTTGCTACCTCCTTGAGCAGCCACAAGGTGGCGGTGTGAGGTCAGGCCTTCAAGTGGTACAAACTTATAATACAGCCAGTAATCTCAAATCTATTGATCTTAATCACTCAGGTGCTGTTTATAGCAAAATACCAAAAGGTCCTGCATAAACATTAGTTGGGAGGTTGAAGTTGCCCAGTAATTGTTGCAGAAGATGGGAGTTTGTGGCAAGGCCAGAAGTGCTGCTGGAACTGAATTTGGAGGTGGTGTTATTTTATATTGTACCCAAAAATAAAATTACATAGGCTTATGTGCCTGCCCCAGGGGAGTAGGGAAAATGGCTGCCACCAGACCTGTACTCACGCTGTCCCTGGGGATTACTGTCTGGCTAGCCATCGTCAGGGTCCTCCTGGGCTTCTTTACTTTCCCAGGTGGCAGCTTCAGGATGTAGGGCTTATGTGGCAATCACAGGTCAGAAAAGAACACACAGACCTCCAGCTGGTGCACAAAATGGCAGCCGCCCGATCACGGGCTTGTTCTCCTCGTCTGCAGCTCTTTCCTACACTGCAGTTGCAGATCTAGATATTACTGGGCTCTGCAGTTGCAGATCTAGATGTTAATGTCTCCCAGGGTCCACAAGGTCCTTTCAGAGGGCTGGACCTCGGAATCAGCTTCGGACCCTCTCACGCCACCTCTTAAGATGAATGCCGCCCGTTCACCTGGCTTTTCCTCCTCGCTCTCCGGTTGGAGCCTGCCACCCCCAAGTGCCTTCCTGTGTCCTCTGCTCTCCCCTGCAGCTTGCTGCAGCTTAGGGCTCCATGGGATAGGGTGTGTCCTGGCCTGGGTTTCAGACCAGTCTCTCTGTCTTGACTGCGTATCAGAATGTGCAGTCAGAGGGTCCAATGGGGGATTAGGATCACCACCTCTTCTGTCCCCTAGTGTTATTGGGGTTATTGATATTTTTAGGGCTTTTTATTAGCCCAAAAGTATATTTAAAAGCAGGAGCTCTGGCTAAACACGTCTATCCCAGACAGATGCAAGCTCCGCCCCCAAACAGTGAATTGTCACTCCATATGGATTGGTTTACACGCGTCTGAGTACCACGTGACTCTGATCAGCCAATCAGATCAGGTCACAAGGTCGATGACGCATACGGAAGTGCAAGGGAAATCTCCCTTTAAATAAGACTCTCCAAGAAAAGGCAGCAGGACGCTGAGCCTTTGAGGAAGTCACTACAGTGACGAAAACCAGTCGGCTAAGGCATGGTGCATTTTTGCACAGCAGTACTGGGTCATTGACTGGAGCGCTAGAGTTGATATCGTATTGTAGCTATAAGGCACAAATGGTGTACTTTTGACTTGATGATAGCTGCAAGGTTCCCAGTATAGGGTAAACCCCTTCTGCATACACACAGTGAAAACTGCATGGATTGTTTTGAATCAAAGTGTAAATAGAACCTGTAGCTGTCTATGCATGGCACAATCGTTATCATGCACTAGTTCACCCTGACTTATATTTAAACAAGCTACTTGCCCGTCAAAAATGACAGGAGTCAAATTGTAAGGCAGGTTATGCTGTTTGCCACACATTGCCTGTCAAAAATGAAGGGAATACATTTTCCCCACCTCTCTCTCCCCTGTGTCTCCTTTCCCCCTCCCCTGTGTCTCCTTCCCCCCTCTCTCCCCTGTGTCTCCTTTCCCCCATCTCTCACCTGTGTCTCCTTTTGCCCTCTCCCTCACCTGTGCCTCCTTTCCCCCCTCTCCCTCCCTTGTGTCTTCTTTCCCCCCCTCTGCCTTACCTGTGTCTCCTTTGCCCCCCTCTCCTGTACCTCCTTTCCCCCTCTCCCTTTCCCTCTCTCTCCCTATCCTGTTCCTCCTTTCCCCATCCCTTTCCCCCTGAGTCTCTTATCCCACACCCCCCCTCGTGTCTCCCTTCCCCCTCTCCCTCCCCTGTGTCTCCTTCTCCCCTCTCCCTGCCATGTGTCTCCATTTCACCTCCTCTCCCTTGTCTCCTTTCCCTCCTCCTCTCTCTCCCTTGTCTCCTTCCCCCCCATGTCTGCGTTTCACCTCCTCTCTCTCCTTTGTCTCCTTCCCCCTTCTTTCCCTCCCTTGTCTCCTCTCCCTCCCTTGTCACCTTTCCCCCCTTCCTCCCCTCTGTCTCTTACCTGGATGTAATCCTGCCAGTAGCGCCACACTCACCTCCTCTGTCTCCCGTCCTCCAGTCGGAACTACTTTCTGGGTCAAGCCGCGCATTGTGCATGCTGGCAGGGTCGCATCCAGGTACATGGTTGGGCCAAGGGTGCTGCGAGCCCGGGAGGCTTCTCAATAAGCACCTCCAGCACTGATTACGAGCCCTCCACTGGCAGGAACCAGGTATGATGGCAAGTGCTGCGCCGCTGGCGAGCCTTGCTTTAATAATATTTGCAGTGAATTTCAATATTTCCATATTTTTCTCATTTTCCACAGACTCTGCCTGAACAGTGTCACTGACTAATTTGCAGCACTGCCTGTTTTAACACAGACTCTAAATTCTGCTGAAAATGGCAGATAACAAATTCAACCCAACAGGTAATAATAAATGTGCTTACCAAAAATACTATGGTCTAAAAAAGTTATTTTAACATTTGCATCTCTGTCTGTCATTCTCAACAGACACTGCTTGAAGAGTGTCACAGGAAGATTGGCAGCAGGGGACCCTCTGTCATTTATAGACAACAAATTCAAGACAAAAGGTATAGTATAACAAATAAAATAAAAAACATGATCTATCCTGGGTTGGTGTGCGCCAATGTCAAAATGCACTGCAACCTAACTAACCCTCTAAGCTTAACCCCATAACCTACAGCCCTAATGCCAAAAGTGACGCACACAAAAGATGATAGCACAAAAAAAAAACAAGGTACCCTAACCCCAGAATGCCAACAGTGGAGCAATCAAAAGAGGATACTACAACAAATGTTGTTAACACATATAAAATGGAAGGATTTAGCCTATTTTGTGTGCCCCAACCTATAAGCCTAACCCCATAACCTAAACATCTAATGCCAACAGTGGCGCACACAAAACAGGATACTATAACAAATGTTAACACATATAAAATGGAAGAATATATCCTGTTTTGTGTGCACCAACCTCTAAGCCTAACCCCATAACCTAAACCTCTAATGCCAACAGTGGCGCACACAAAACAGGATACTACAAAAAATGTTCTTAAAACATAATAAATGGAAGAATCTATCCGGTTTTGCACCACTGTCTAAGCCTAACCGCATAACCAAAACCTCTCTGAATACATACAGTACAAAATGAAAGTATATATCCTGTTTTGTATGGTCTTAGTACAAAAACAAATTGATTGAAATGTTATTTTAACATTTGCATCTCTCTCTGTAATTCTCAACAGACACTGCCTGAAGAGTCTCATCATCACTACAGCAATTTATACACAACACATTGAAGAAAAGAGGTACAGTATTACAAGTTAGAAAGAAAATACATTAAGTATTGCTGTTTACACATATAAAATGGAAGGACCTATCCTGCTTTGTGTCTGCCTTTGTACAAACGTACTGCAACCTAACTAACACTCTAAGCCTAATCCCATAACCGTAAACCCCTAATAACAACATTGCCGTATGCAGAACAGTATACCAAAAAAAAAATGGTGCACACAAAACAGAAAAGGACAATGCCGTTAACATATACAAAATGTAAGGATAGATACTATTTTGGGTACGCAACCCTCTAAGGCCAACTCCATACCCTAAACACCTAATGACAACAGTAGCGCACAAAAAAACACGACTAAACCCATAATGACAACACTGCCACACAAAAAACTGGATAACACAAGAAATGCTGTTAACATATACAAATAGAAGGACATATCATGTTTGCTGTGCGCCTTTCACAAAATAGACTGCAACCTAACTAATCTAAAGTCCAACCTCATAAAGCTAACCCCATAATTCAAACAGTGGTGCACACAAAACAGGATAGGAGAAGAAACAACCAAAACAAAATAATAAAAAGTTAATTTTAAAAAAATTATAAAAAAAGGAGCAAAAGTATTAATGTACTACTTTTATTTACAGATTAATATATTAATATGGCACATATTGAAAACAAAGAGGAAAAGAAAAGACGTCAAACTGGAGAACGTCAAAAAACATGGGCAGATCAACAGACGCCCGAGCAAAAGGAAATTCGACTACAAAAAGAAGTGGAGAGACTCGCAAGCAAAAGACTAGCAGCTGACAAACTAACATCAAAGCCCAAGAAGGCAACTAAAAAACAAAAACATTTAGAAAATGTTGCTGAACAATTTGATAAGAATTCTAATGATGATTTAGAAAGTCATATTGATATATGTTCTCAGAATTGTCCTTTAGTTCAATCTTTAACAGTAGTGGTTCATAATTGTGGCATTATGAAAATTGTTTGTCAGTTTTGTGGGGCTTATCATTTCAAACAGGAAAGACCCAGAGATGGCCAGTTCATTAGTTGCTGTCAAAAAGGCAAGGTAAGACTTCCACAAAGACAACACTTCCCAACATATTTAAAAAGCATTATGACTGAGCCTACTTTCCCTAATTACCAAAATTTCAAAACAAACATACAATTGTATAATAGTGCCATATCCTTTGCATCTATGAGTGCAACATTGGCTGCTAATGTGCCAGGACATGGCTCTTACTGTTTCAAAGTACAAGAACAAATTTACCATTGTACTTCTCATTTACATCCAGAAGAAGGGGAGCAAAGACAATTTGATCAACTATATGTCGTAGATACAATAGAAGCTGTTGAACAACGTATGGAGCTTCCAGAAAATAAAAAATGCTTACCCATTGTTTTTATAGAGCTTGATAAAATTATGGCCCAAAACCCGTACAGTCAAGCTTATAAAAAAATTTCAGAAATAAAACAAGAGCAAATAATACATGCAGAACTACATCAATTACCAATCCCAAAAGTCAATATGGTTCTTAAAAGAGATTGCCATACTGATAAACGCTGTTACAACTTACCAACATCAAATGAGGTTGCAATGGTCTTTCAAAATGACGAGGGAGAACCACCATTTCAAAGGGATATTAGATTATATTCCAGAAATGAGGAGCAACCTTACATCAACATGAGTATCTTAAGTACTAATTTAGATCCAATGACATATCCCATTTTTTTCCCCAATGGGGAAGCCGGATGGCAACCCAAATTAACACTTGACAGTTACCCAAATTCTGAAGTACGTTGAATTTAATGTCGCTCAAACTGTCATTCGAGATGGATTTAATCCCATTTTATGTGGTGGAAAACTGACACAACAATGGATCATTGATTCATACTTGCAAGTTGAGGCAAATAATTTAAATTTCATAAAATATCAACAAGATAGACTATGTGTAGAACAGTATTGTGGACTGATGGATTATGTACCTGAGGTTGCTACAAACAGAGAGCTTGCAGCTGGCAAATCCATCATTTTACCTTCTTCTTTCCATGGATCTCCTCGCAATATACGAGAAATATACAATGATGCTATGGCTATTGTAACTAAATTTGGAAAACCAGATTTATTTATTACATTTGCATGTAATACACAGTGGCCAAATATTGTACAGAATCTGCTAATTGGACAAACTGCTTCCGATAGACCAGATTTAACTGAATTAATATGTGACATAACCATAACTCAGTTATTTGGCAAATGTCTGGCTTATGTTTATAACACAGCATTTCTAAAAAGAGGCCTTCCACATGCACATATGCTTATAATCCTTCAAGAGAAATATAAATTGGATACTGGTGATAAAGTGGATTCATTGATTATTGCTGAACTACCAGATTCAGAAATACATGGTGGACTATATGAGATTGTAACTCATTGCATGATTCATGGACCATGTGAAGATATTAATCCACAATCACCATGTATGGAAAATAAAAAAATCACTAAAGAATTTCCAAAAGATCATAGAGACAAAATTGATGCTAATTGTGATGGCTATCCATTATATAGAAGAAGAGAAGGCCAAAATGCCATTATTCGTGGGAAAAAAAAGTTGATAATAGATATGTGGTGCCATACAATCCACATTTGCTCATGAAGTATAATCCATACATTAATGTGGAAGCTTGCACTTCTATAAAATCCATTAAATATGTTTACAAATACATTTACAAAGGCTAAGACGCAGCTGCTGTACTGGTCAAAAGTGCAGAAAATCCAGAACAAACTGAGTTATTACATGATGAACTTGCATCTCATGTAGATGCTCGCTTTGTTAGTGCGCCAGAAGCAATGTGGAGACTTCTCAAATTTGAAATGCATGATCACTCACATGCAGTATATCGATTAGCTGTACATTTGCCCCAAAGACACTTAGTTTACTTTAATGTTCGAAATGAACGAAATGCTTTGGCACGATGTGAGCATCAACAAACTACACTAACTGCTTGGTTTCAATTAAATTGCACTGACATGGAGGCAAGGGAATTAGCTTTGTGGGAGAATTATAAAACAAATATGTCTGAAGACTTTTTGCAACGATACAATAAGCCTATTGCAGAATTAAAAGCATTAATTGAAATTCAAGAGGTCTTTCTCTCTCATGGATTCATTTGAAGACTATGACACTGAGCTTCAAAACCAAATAACACAAGAAAACTTTCAACTTTAAATACATTACAATTGCAAGCATGTAACGCCATAAAAAGTGCACTAGAGGATGACTTGCTCAAAGAGCGTTATTTCTATCTAGATGGACCTGGTGGATCAGAAAAAACGTATCTATATAATTTATTGATGAGTTTAGTTCGCGCACAAGGTCAAATAGCACTGCCATTTGCAACAACTGGAATTGCCGCACTTTTGTTAGAAGGTGGAAGAACTGTGCATAGTGCATTTAAACTGTCAGTTCCCATTCTGGAAACATCAGTGTTGGATATTCGAATTACATATTTACAAGCAAAAAAAAATAAGAAAAGTAAATTAATTATAATTGATGAAGCTACAATGATGTCATACCATGCGCTACAATGTATTGATTGTTTATTGTGTCAAGTCATGGATAATGATTTGCCTTTTGGGTGGAAAGGTGGTGTTGTTAGGTGGAGATTTTAGGCAAAAAAAAACTAAATATGAGATTAGAAGGACAAAATGAATTCAATGAGTGGCTCATCAAAATTGGAGAAGGAAATACAGAACAAATTAATAATTTTTCCCAATGATACCATGGAAATTCCATTTCAAGTGATTTGCAAACAGGAAATCATATTGGCTATATTCCTAAATAAAACAACAAAGTCAGAGGTGCTCATCAGAAAACGAACCAACCTTAATAGGTTAGTTCTATAGCCATGATAAGCTACTCTGAGAGCAACCGCTTTTAGCTCACTTGTGCCCTTCACAGGGAGAAATATCCTGTAGTATATCAGTCTGGTCTCACTCAAAAGAGTGATCCAGCCCCGAAATACCAGGCAATTCTACCCTGAACAGGAGAAACAGCAAACCACAGACGCGTTTCGGCCTTTATGGGCCTCGTCAGTGAGGTGCAGCTGAACTCCCTAAGGCACAGTGAGCAAGGGGTCCACGTCTGGAGACCCCAATTACCCTTAGGGAGACTAATCCCTAAAGGTAATTTGCATATACAAAACAACAAAGTCAGAGGTGCTCATCAGAAAACGAACCAACCTTAATAGGTTAGTTCTATAGCCATGATAAGCTACTCTGAGAGCAACCTCTTTTAGCTCACTTGTGCCCTTCACAGGGAGAAATATCTTGTAGTATATCAGTCTGGTCTCACTCAAAAGAGTGATCCAGCCCCGAAATACCAGGCAATTCTACCCTGAACAGGAGAAACAGCAAACCACAGACGCGTTTCGGCCTTTATGGGCCTCGTCAGTGAGGTGCAGCTGAACTCCCTAAGGCACAGTGAGCAAGGGGTCCACGTCTGGAGTCCCCTATTACCTTTAGGGAGACTAATCCCTAAAGGTAATTTGCATATACAAAACAACAAAGTCAGAGGTACTCATCAGAAAACGAACCAACCTTAATAGGTTAGTTCTATAGCCATGATAAGCTACTCTGAGAGCAACCTCTTTTAGCTCACTTGTGCCCTTCACAGGGAGAAATATCCTGTAGTATATCAGTCTGGTCTCACTCAAAAGAGTGATCCAGCCCCGAAATACCAGGCAATTCTACCCTGAATAGGAGAAACAGCAAACCACAGACGCTTTACGGCCTTTATGGGCCTTGTCAGTGAGGTGCAGCTGAACTCCCTAAGGCACAGTGAGCAAGGGGTCCTCGTCCGGAGTCCCCTATTACCCTTAGGGAGACTAATCCCTAAAGGTAATTTGCATATACAAAACAACAAAGTCAGAGGTGCTCATCAGAAAACGAACCAACCTTAATAGGTTAGTTCTATAGCCATGATAAGCTACTCTGAGAGCAACCTCTTTTAGCTCACTTGTGCCCTTCACAGGGAGAAATATCCTGTAGTATATCAGTCTGGTCTCACTCAAAAGAGGGATCCAGCCCCGAAATACCAGGCAATTCTACCCTGAATAGGAGAAACAGCAAACCACAGACGCGTTTCGGCCTTTATGGGCCTCGTCAGTGAGGTGCAGCTGAACTCCCTAAGGCACAGTGAGCAAGGGGTCCACGTCTGGAGTCCCCTATTACCCTTAGGGAGACTAATCCCTAAAGGTAATTTGCATATACAAAACAACAAAGTCAGAGGTGCTCATCAGAAAACGAACCAACCTTAATAGGTTAGTTCTATAGCCATGATAAGCTACTCTGAGAGCAACCTCTTTTAGCTCACTTGTGCCCTTCACAGGGAGAAATATCCTGTAGTATATCAGTCTGGTCTCACTCAAAAGAGTGATCCAGCCCCGAAATACCAGGCAATTCTACCCTGAACAGGAGAAACAGCAAACTACAGACGCGTTTCGGCCTTTATGGGCCTCGTCAGTGAGGTGCAGCTGAACTCCCTAAGGCACAGTGAGCAAGGGGTCCACGTCTGGAGTCCCCTATTACCCTTAGGGAGACTAATCCCTAAAGGTAATTTGCATATACAAAACAACAAAGTCAGAGGTGCTCATCAGAAAACGAACCAACCTTAATAGGTTAGTTCTATAGCCATGATAAGCTACTCTGAGAGCAACCTCTTTTAGCTCACTTGTGCCCTTCACAGGGAGAAATATCCTGTAGTATATCAGTCTGGTCTCACTCAAAAGAGTGATCCAGCCCCGAAATACCAGGCAATTCTACCCTGAACAGGAGAAACAGCAAACCACAGATGCGTTTCGGCCTTTATGGGCCTCGTCAGTGAGGTGCAGCTGAACTCCCTAAGGCACAGTGAGCAAGGGGTCCACGTCTGGAGTCCCCTATTACCCTTAGGGAGACTAATCCCTAAAGGTAATTTGCATATACAAAACAACAAAGTCAGAGGTGCTCATCAGAAAACGAACCAACCTTAATAGGTTAGTTCTATGGGCCGAAACGCGTCTGGGTTTGCCGTTTCTCCTGTTCAGGGTAGAATTGCCTGGTATTTCGGGGCTGGGTCACTCTTTTGAGTGGCACCAGACTGATATACTACAGGATATTTCTCCCTGTGAAGGGCACAAGTGAGCTAAAAGAGGTTGCTCTCAGAGTGGCGTATCATGGCTATAGAACAAACCTATTAAGGTTGGTTCGTTCTCTGATGAGCACCTCTGACTTTGTTTCTTCTGTATATGCAAATTACCCTTAGGGTTTAGTCTCCCTAAGGGTAATAGGGGACTCCAGACGTGGACCCCTTGCTCACTGTGCCTTAGGGAGTTCAGCTGCACCTCACTGACGAGGCCCATAAAGGCCGAAACGCGTCTGCGGTTTGCCGTTTCTCCTGTTCAGGGTAGAATTGCCTGGTATTTCGGGGCTGGGTCACTCTTTTGAGTGGCACCAGACTGATATACTACAGGATATTTCTCCCTGTGAAGGGCACAAGTGAGCTAAAAGAGGTTGCTCTCGGAGTGGCGTATCATGGCGATAGAACAAACCTATTAAGGTTGGTTCGTTCTCTGATGAGCACCTCTGACTTTGTTTCTTCTGTATATGCAAATTACCCTTAGGGTTTAGTCTCCCTAAGGGTAATAGGGGACTCCAGATGTGGACCCATTGCTCACTGTGCCTTAGGGAGTTCAGCTGCACCTCACTGACGAGGCCCATAAAGGCCGAAACGCGTCTGGGGTTTGCCGTTTCTCCTGTTCACGGTAGAATTGCCTGGTATTTCGGGGCTGGGTCACTCTTTTGAGTGGCACCAGACTGATATACTACAGGATATTTCTCCCTGTGAAGGGCACAAGTGAGCTAAAAGAGGTTGCTCTCAGAGTGGCGTACCATGGCTATAGAACAAACCTATTAAGGTTGGTTCGTTCTCTGATGAGCACCTCTGACTTTGTTTCTTCTGTATATGCAAATTACCCTTAGGGTTTAGTCTCCCTAAGGGTAATAGGGGACTCCAGACGTGGACCCCTTGCTCACTGTGCCTTAGGGAGTTCAGCTGCACCTCACTGACGAGGCCCATAAAGGCCGAAACGCGTCTGGGGTTTGCCGTTTCTCCTGTTCAGGGTAGAATTGCCTGGTATTTTGGGGCTGGGTCACTCTTTTGAGTGGCACCAGACTGATATACTACAGGATATTTCTCCCTGTGAAGGGCACAAGTGAGCTAAAAGAGGTTGCTCTCAGAGTGGCGTATTATGGCTATAGAACAAACCTATTAAGGTTGGTTCGTTCTCTGATGAGCACCTCTGACTTTGTTTCTTCTGTATATGCAAATTACCCTTAGGGTTTAGTCTCCCTAAGGGTAATAGGGGACTCCAGACGTGGACCCCTTGCTCACTGTGCCTTAGGGAGTTCAGCTGCACCTCACTGACGAGGCCCATAAAGGCCGAAACGCGTCTGGGGTTTGCCGTTTCTCCTGTTCAGGGTAGAATTGCCTGGTATTTCGGGGCTGGGTCACTCTTTTGAGTGGCACCAGACTGATATACTACAGGATATTTCTCCCTGTGAAGGGCACAAGTGAGCTAAAAGAGGTTGCTCTCAGAGTGGCGTATCATGGCTATAGAACAAACCTATTAAGGTTGGTTCGTTCTCTGATGAGCACCTCTGACTTTGTTTCTTCTGTATATTCCTAAATACAATAACTAACAACGATTATGCAGAGCTTGCAACCAAAGTAATATTAACATCCAAAAATAAAGATGCATTGCTTCTGAATAATGAAATATTACAATTAATAGATGCACCACAAAAAAATGGCAGTGCTGATTGTGTACTTGGTGATGACAAAGAAACTCAGACAAACTTTTCAACTGAATTTATTAATTCATTAACTCCATCTGGAATGCCACCACATATTTTGCAGTTAAAAAATGTGCAATTGGCCCTAGGACCTGCTAGAAACACAAACACACCAAAAGACGTCATTGTCAGATACTTAAAACAAAGCACTAGAGATCTCATTCTGTCAGCAACAAGGAAGATAAGAGCTATCAAAGGCCCGGATGGGAGTGACCTGCAAATTTTCATGGACCTCTCTCCCATAACTTTGGAAAAAAGGCGAGCAATGAGACCAATACTGCAAACTCTCATTTCACATAGAATCTCCTACAGATGGGGATTCCCATTCGCCCTAATCTTCCAGGCGAACGGGTCATTTCATAAAGTCAATAACCCAGATGAAGGACACAAACTTTTACAACAACTACAACTAAAACAACCGCCCGGACAAGAACCACATACCAACAACGACGCAAGCCAAAGGCCCATTAGGGCCTGGACGGAGACTACCAACAGTAAAAGCACAAAGAAAACCAGGCAAGAAAAGCCCACACCTCCAAGAGACACAGCAAATAAAAATCAGGAGAGAGTCACCTGAACAAAATAACCGTACAAACTCATCATTACGACAAAACTGGTTGAATCACCTCTAGCAATAATGAACAACAAACAAAACAAAGATCATCCCAGATACTATACAACTGCAACAAATAACACAAGAAAACAGCAAAGACATTAGCAACAAACACACCCGGTTGCTCGCACACGAAATAAATCTTGACATAAAGGATGATTAAGCAGAAACACACATGGAGTTCCTGTAGTCAGTTCAGATACTGGAAAACATAAAATTTGAGTAGTGCGCTAGGCACTACTAACCAGATATACACAGACTGAAGAGAACCCTTCATAACAGAAGGACACTACAATAAGGAACTGAATTAAATAATACAGAATAGGCACTAGGTCACGGTTATTCTCCCAGAGGGAAAGCGGAGAACAGATCCCCTTTACTCTCTAAACTAAGGGTACTTCTACTAAAGTGCCAGGAGAATTTGTTGTTTACCATGGTTGCTTATTACAAGTTTACGCTAAACGAATGTTATGTATTTATGTTATGCATGTTACTAAAGTCATTTTGTGTTTGCTTACATTACAAGCGGCTCCACACAATTATACAAGGTCACAAGCCGCAAGGTCAACTGGACTCCGCAGAGGGAGGGCCCGGGACCAGGAACAACAGACAGGTGAGAACAACCTACACAGACAAAAACCACGACACACACATGGCAGAGGTCACATTTAATCTCATTTCCCATAACGTAAAGGTTTTTAATACCCCTTTCAAAAGAAGGAATGCCCCATAGCCCTAAACCTCTGGAACAAAGTGCTAAAACTAGCCTCAGAGACACTGCATACACCAATCCCTTGGTCAATTGACACATGCCTCCTAGGAGGACCTATTACACATATTTCGAAAAGCCAGAATAAATGGTTTCAGTACCTGATGCTATCAGCAAAAAGCCACATAGCTCAAAAATGGCGAACCCCAGACCTCAGGATACAAGAGGTAATACACAAATTAAATGGCATAATGTTGTTTGACAGATTCACACACACGACTAACAACACATACCCAAAATTTCTAGAAATATGGGGGGCATGGACAACCTCCACACAGGCAATAGAAATATAACAAACATAAACACAGATAGCTGACAAACTAGGAGATAAACCAATTCAAGAAAAGTGAACTGGGGCCCCCCCCTTGCCGGACTCCACAGACCAGCGCCAAACGTCAAGACTCAGAGGTGAGTGACCTACTTCAAACTACTGTCTAGTATACATACAAAAACGGTCCCTCGACATGAAAGGACGGAAAGAAGAATCATTAGACACAAGCACACGAATGACACTGTAGTTAAAGTTGTTATATGCAGTTAATTTTATTTTGCATGTTAAAAAAACTGTAACAAGAGGTAGCATATCATATTAAAACCATCAGAGATCTCAAAAACAGGCAAACAACCATGCTACCAGTTTAATGTTACTTAGAAAGGTTAAGAAAAAGGAAAATGTATGGAACTGTCACTAAATGAAAATGTCACCATCATATAAGTTTACGGTTAAGCAATCTACAACATAAATTTGGCCTGCGAGCCATCGCTGAAACATTAATACTGTATAAGATTTACAACTCTGTGACAATAAAAACTATTGAAACAAAAAAAAATGTGCAATTGTCATTTTACTGTGAAATATGAACCCCCCAAAAAAGGATTATGTAATGGGACCAGATTAATTGTTCAAGAATTAAAAGACAATTTCATAAATGCAGAAATTCTCAATGGTACCCATAAAGGTGAAAGAGTTTTCATACTAAGTATAGATTTGGCACCAAGTGAAAGTAGCTTGCCTTTTGTACTTCAAAGAAGAAATTTCCCATCATCATGGCATTTGCCATGACCATTAATGAATCACAATGACAAACTATTAAATCTGTTGGAATCTTTTTAGAAGAACCAGTATTTGCCCATGGCCAACTCTATGTTGCATTTTTAAGATGCAGGAAGATGCATCCAGATGAAATTAAAGTTTATATTGAAAAAAAAAACAAAGTTAGGGTGATGTATTAGATGGACGAATTTTTACAAATAACATTGTCTACTATGAAGTGCTGTAAATTAAATTAGAAAAAAAATAACAATACAACTAATCTATAAATAACCCAATTAAAAAGCAACAGTGCTCTTATATCTATGAGAAATTCACAAAAAATACCACAACAAATATAGAGAACAGTGGTTTTATTTTGAGGACACAATTTTATGTAATTTAGACTTCTTTTTAGAGGACCACTATTTTGCTAAGGAAACTCTATAAAATTGTAAAAAACATAGAAAACAATGGTTATACCCCGTTGACAAACTTTGTAGAGGACCACTATTTCACATAGGAAACTCTATGTGCCATTTTCAATAACTACATAAAAAAAAAATTAGAAGTCATTAAACTTAGCAAGCAGGGTGCAGCTTAAATTAACACTCACTAAGGAAATGTTCTCTAGCTCAATATACAAACTATTGAGGTTATCAATGCTGTTAAGCTACTTTCTGTATAAATCTTTGTGTATTTCTTCCACCTCTTCTTTTTGCAATCTCCTTCTGTTAAGTCCCTTTATCTTCTTTTATCACACCCCCTTTAACATGAAAGTTTCTTTTGAGCTCCCCCATTTTCTTGAATAGATCTCTTGACTTTCCCTGTTCTGTTATTTTCTTCTATCTCTTTAAATCGCCCATTATAGAATGTCTCCTGGTCTTTTCGTGCTATCCTCTGGAATTCTGCATTCAGCTGGACAAATGTTTTTTTCCCCTTTTGTTTGCTTTCCTTCTTTCATTGGCTACGTTCAAAGCCACATTAGAGGCCAATTTGCCTTCTTAGTGTTATTTATTTCGGTATATTCTCTGTTACTGCTTTCTAAACAATAAAATATGGCTTATATACAGTTAACTTTTAACATGACTTCAATGTGTATTTTATAAATATAACTTATTATATACAACTATAAGAAATCTAGTGTTAATAATTTGTTATAACAATTGTGTGTTTGTATAAAGACATTATACCTCTGGTCTTTTTATTATTCCCACAAATATATATATATGTATATATATATATATATATATATATATATATATATATATATATATATATATATATATTATATATGTGTATAAAATATAATTAGCTAAAAACCAAGTCTGTGTGTGGGAAAAGACAACAGGTGTGGGTAGCCTCACTCAAAAAAACAAAGGTCTTATTTACAGTAAAAACAGCAAGTCTTAGTTGTACATTGTTAGACAGCTGAATACAAGACTCTAGATGTATATGAGTTTAATGGTACCGCCTGTATAGAAACCAACAGTCTAATTTCAACTTATAGCCATGTATGATGTATAGACAGGGTGGGTCATGACCTACAATATGATATAAAAAGCCAAGAATCTATGGCACCCAGGACAAACACCGGCTGGCACAGTTTGATGGAGCCTTCATGCAGTCCAGAGGGAAGTGTGCCAGATGAGCCCAGCTGAGCAGAGCCTGCTCTTGACCCAAAGAGAAACCTGATGGAGTGTGAACTTCCAAAACCGACCACAAGTGGTATTATCCTGTATCTTTATATTACATAATGTAGAAATCATATCAGTATTATATTTGTAAATATTGTCTTAATACTTCTTGTCTGTTATCTGTTTTGTCTAAAACCTATTGTGTAACCGTATATTCATTTATGTAAAATATATCCTTTTTAATTAACTTATGGGTATGCTTGTTTATTGATTTGACCAAAAGAACTTATTACTTGTAGAAATTATGCATTCATCATTTAATTATTAGTTAATTTCTTACAAATGTTACAAAGTTCTTCAGACATTTTATCTACCATATCTACTCTCTTAAAACTATTCTTTACCTCCACTGCATATTCACTGGGGATATTATTTACTGGTTTGTTTGATAATTTTTCCTAAGTTTTAATCTGAACTTTGCAATAATAAGCTCATGATCTGATCCAGTCAGCTCCACGTCTTGTTTTTTTCTGACTTTATAGAGCGCCTCCATCTTTGGCTACAAAGTATATAGTAATTCTGTTTTCTATATTGTCCATCTGGTGATGTAGAGTCATCCCTGAGGCTGCTGAAAAGGGGTGTTTAATATGACCAGAGCTTTCTACTAATATCTGACCTACTTAATTTTCTACCCCAAGCCCAAATATGCCCATTATGTCAGGTATCTTTTGGTTCCCTACTGTAGCATTCCAATCTCCTATGATGAAAGTAAAATATATTTTCGGTGTTGTACAATGGCGGAGCAAGTGAATAGAGGGCCCCACTCCCAAGCCCCTCTCAGCGGCACCATTCACCCCCCACCCCCTCAGATGCCATATTCACCCCCAGGGCCCCCTCAGCAGCATCATTCACTCTCCAAAAACTCTTGTCGCACCATTCATTTCACAAGCCCCTCAGCAAACATATTCATCCCCAGGGACCCCCTCAGCAGCCATATTCACCCCCAGGGCCAGCGCAGCAGCACCATTCACCCCCTGAAAAAAACAAGGCCCCCCTCAGTTGCATCATTCAACCCCTCAAACACCCCCCCATGAAGCCGCCTGCACTTCATTCACCCCCACCCCCTCTTGTGTATCCTTCCCCTGTCTGAGCTTCATACTGCAAGGTCATGTGACATCACTAGGAATTCCCCTCCCCTGCAGTATGAAGTCCCGGCAGGGGAAGGACACCTTGCCACTGAGCAATGTGATCCGGGACTGGGACTGCAAGGCACAAGTAAGAGAAGAGGAGGGGGTGAATAGTGTGACAAGGGGGCCTGGGGGGTTTGAGGTGGTGAATTATGCTGCGGATGGGCCCCTTCGCAGAGCAAGGGCCCTGGAGAAATGAACCGGCTTTACCGGCAGTAGATACACCCTGGTGTTGTATCTAGGAGGTGTTGAAAATCCTTGTAGAATTGGACAACTTCAGCCTCTTCAGCATCCATGGTTAAAACACTGGGATGTTTCATGACTTCCCTTGAATTTGCCATTTATGGTGTTGTAACCAAGCACTGCTTTGGCCACCTTTGATTGATAATGAGGGCTACTTGAAAATCTGGTGAATGCGGATATAGAATGACACATTCCAGTCCATTTGAGTTCACCATTTCCCATATTATCAATGTTTACTTGTGTCACCTCATGTTTGACCACATACAGTTTGCTTTGGTTCATAGATCTAACATTCCAAGTTGCTGGATTGTTCTTTGCAGCAGCAGACTTTCATTTTCCCTCCAGACACATTTGCAGTTAAGTGTCTGCTCTGCTTTGGCCTAATCACTTCATTACATCTGGTTCTGATGTGAGGGGCTCATTGTTAGGTGCCATATTGTTATGTCTTTAGTTGTGCTTACACATAGGGATATATTTGCAAATATACTGAAGTGGGTTGCCTGTTCCTTCACCAATGTACTGTGATCTATCTGACCTCTCTGCTATGACCTGCCCATCCTGGGTGACCCTACATGGTATTACTCACAGCTTAATTGAAGTACACAAGCCCCTTCACCACGACCAGTTAGCGATCCAGAAGGGGGCCTATTTACTAAATCTATTCAAAAAGTGCTCCCCTTTGTGCAGCTAGACTCATTCTATCAAGTTTATTTTTGGGTAGTTAAATGTCCCCTTATTAGGATTGTACCATGTTTTGCTGCATTTTCAGTCAATGTCAGTAATTGCATTTCTTAACTTTCACTTAAATATGGGGTTATATTGGAAGTCCTTACCAATATTTGGGGGGGAATTTGTACAGTCACTACTTGTTTATATGGACAAAGCTTCCACATTATTAGTAGATCTGCCATAGATGTTATAATTGAAAAATTTCCATATGGGCCTGCATATGGATTCAAGGATTAGTGTGATTAATAAAACAATACTTTATAATGAGCAAACAGTTATTATAAATTAAAAAAGATAAACATAACATTTACATTTTTCACTTTTATAAGCAATAACTTTAAACTGCAGGATTCCATTTTATTTACTAAGCCAACTTGCAGCTTCTTTTTGAACAGGGCGTGTCGTAAAGTAATGTAGGTTATTTTCAAGTGTAGTTCTTCAGCAGGAGGTTTTTAAAAAGTTTGACCACAGTTGTTATGAAATGAAAATTAGATAAAAACATAAAACATTTTTTTATAAACATAAAACATTTTTTTAGAAATAGAAAACAGAAAATTGGCATGTGTGTATGTATTCACCCCCTTGTTATGAAGCCCATAAAAAGCTCTGGTGCAACCAATTTCCTTCAGAAGTCACATAATTAGTGAAATGATGTGCACCTGTGTGCAATCTAAGTGTCACATTATCTATCATTACATATCAACACCTTTTTTGAAAGGCCCCAGAGGCTGCAACACCTAAGCAAGAGGCACCACTAACCAAACACTGCCATGAAGACCAAGGAACTCTCCAAACAGTAAGGGACAATGTTGTTGAGAAAAACACGTCAGGGTTAGGTTATAAAAAAATATCCAAATCTTTGATGATCCCCTGGAGCACCATCAAATCTATCATAACCAAATGGAAAGAACATGGCACAACAGCAAACCTGCAAGAGACGGCCGCCCACCAAAACTCACGGACCGGGCAAGGAGGGCATTAATCAGAGATGCAGCACAGAGACCTAAGGTAACCCTGGAGGAGCTGCAGAGTTCCACAGCAGAGACTGGAGTATCTGTACATAGGACGACAATAAGCGGTGGGCTTTATGGCCAGAAGAAAGCAAAGCACTTTCAGCAAAAAGCAAAAATGGTATGTTTTGAGTTTGCGAAAAGGCATGTGGGAGACTCCCAAAATGTATGGAGGAAGGTGCTCTGGTCTGATGAGACTAAAATTGAACTTTTTTGAAGAAAATGCTATGTCTGGTGCAAACCCAACACATGCCATCACCCAAAGAACACCATCCCCACAAAAAAACATGGTGGTGGCAGCATCGTGCTGTGGGGATGTTTTACAGCAGCCGGGACTGGAAAACTGGTCAGAGCGGAGGGAAAGATGGATGGTGCTAATTACAGGGATATTCTTGAGCAAAACCTCTACCACTCTGCATGATTTGAGGGTAGGACGGAGGTTCACCTTCCAGCAGGACAATGACCCCAAACACACTGCTAAAGCAACGCTTGAGTGGTTTAAGGGGAAACATGTAAATGTGTTGGAAGGGCCTAGTCAAAACCCAGACCTCAATCCAATAGAAAATCTGTGGTTAGACATAAATATTGCTGTTCACAAGCTCAAACCATCCAACTTGAAGGAGCTGGAGCGGTTTTGCAAGGAGGAATGGGCAAAAATCCAAAGACCTATCCAAAGCGACTTGGAGCTGCAGCAAAAGATGTCTCTACAAAGAGTTGACTTTA
Source organism: Discoglossus pictus (assembly GCA_027410445.1). Classification (NCBI taxonomy): domain Eukaryota; kingdom Metazoa; phylum Chordata; class Amphibia; order Anura; family Alytidae; genus Discoglossus; species Discoglossus pictus. The sequence goes on from CM050164.1 coordinate 182,771,711, forward strand.
GGGGGGTGAATAGTTATGCACATTGACTTTTTCTGTTATTTTGTCCTATTTGTTGCTTGCTTCACAATAAATAAAAAAAACATCTTAAAAGTTGTGGGCATGTCCTGTAAATTAAATGATGCAAATCCTCAAACAATCCATGTTGTGAGGCAACAAAACACGAAAAATGCCATGGGGGGTTGAATACTTTTGCAAGGCACTGTATGGTTGGCTGACAGACCCAATGCAAATCTATTTTAAGACAAATAACAAGATGTTGGCAGCAACAGCAAATATTTCCATTAGAACCTTGTCATCCATACCCCATTAAAGTCGAGGGTTTATCTCAATATACGAGGTACTAGAGAAGGCTGCCCACTTACACCATTACTTTTCACCCTAGCAAAAGAACCATTGGCCCAATGTATTCGAATAAGCTTAGATAGCAAGGGAGTAAAAGTAGGTCACCACCATTTAAAATGTTGTCTCTTTGCAGACGATCTTATATGCACCATATCTGAGCCTAAATGATTAGAATTTTTTGGATTTTTAATATTTATGCCAAAACTATAACTTTAGATGACCATCTTCCCATATTAAATACTTAGGGGTTAACATCACTCTCACTATACTGCCCTATATATTGCCCTGAGACAAAAGCGAATTACATATGTTAACCTCCACATATTTTATGCTGTAACTTGCCTAAACCTATCAATAAAACTAATTTAAATAAAAAAATACACTCCCAGCTTATTTTTTTTTTTTTTAACAAAACAACATCGAGTGGAGAGTTGAGAGTCACAAAAGTGGAATCCAGGAACAGCAAACAGAATATTTCACTTCACATCATTTAACTGTTCACTAGTTAACTGTATGGGCCAAGGGACTAACATTTGTCCTCTTTTGGAGTTTTTAGCACAGTAATTGTCTTGCAGAGATGTTTACCAGTATAGGGTTGCATTCAATAACTTTTCCTCTGGCTGCAAAGCTGCAGTGTCTGTTTCTGTAGTGCATGCACTGTTTAGTGAATCTACCCCTATGTGTATGAAGAGTGCACCATTTTTTTTTAAGGAGAGGGAAGGAGTGATAGATGTGGATCTATTCACAAATACCTCATTTCGCCCAATTCCAATGTAAATGTGAATGGCGTCGCTCAGTTGTGACTCTCCGTGACCACTTGGTTTTCATGAAAGAGATACTGGAGTGGGTTGCCAGTTCCTTCTCCCCCAAGTGGTCTCCCATCCAATTACTTGCCTGTGTGACCTCTTGGTTCCCTGGCTGGATTTGAACCCAGGATGCTGTGGTGAAAGCACCTGCATCCTAAAAACTGTGACACCAGGGAACCCCCCAAATCCAATACATTATGGTAATTCAATATTTATCTTATTAGTCAATAAAGATTTTGGGGATGGAACCAGAGCTTTGCAGGATTTGTCTAAAAACTGTTCCATTAACATGCCAACGAGTTAATGTCTTTTAACTCTGCACCTGATATTTAAGGACTACTTTAGTTTTCTTTTTTTTTTATTCATTTAAGTGAGATAAAAAAAATGATCAAACAAGAATTTAAAATTAGCATATTGTCTTATGATGTCATCTTAATAAATCACCAAACAAAGCTCCATAACCTTTTTGCAATATTGAAAACATTTGTTGCTATTTCAGGCCTCAAAATAAGAAATCCACACACATAAACTCCTAAGAAAAAGTATTCTTGTAACTGTGGGAGCTTTTTTTTTTTTTTTTTGCAGTCTAGGGAGATATCTAAATGCCTCTAACGCTGAACCCCTTTGTATTGTGGGTTCACATCAGGGCTGTTTTTTCGCTGCAATGTTTCTATGGTCCCAACAAAAGCACTGTTGCAATGATAGAAAGGATACTCAACTAGAGAAAGGTATAAGTAAGCCCCCATGGAGTGCTCATTGTGCATCATCTAAACTTTCTCTATTAGCGAAGTATCTTGATGCAGTGCTTAGTTCTAATGTGAAAAAGGTATGTTTTGTGCAACCTTATTTGCCTTCCATTAAAAAAAAAATAAACAAAACAGGAATGTTTTACTAAAAGAAATACTATTTCTTTTTTTATTTGAAGTCCAAGTCATTACTTTGACTGATTTGTCCTGACTATAGTGGATGTTAAAAAGTCAGTACACTGTAATCTTTAGAGGCTATATGGTCAGGAAGATATTGTGGATTTTTGAATTTCATTGCTTTATCTGATAAACAGCGTCTGTACATAGACCAGTAGCTAAATATCATGATAGATTCCTATACAAACTGTGTCCTTTGTCATGACAATGTTTACACTTAGAAACAAAGACTAAAGTGGCGTGCAATGTCCCTCCATTCAAAGCATGTCTAGTTATGGATGCATACAAATAATTGTTTACGTTCACACAACTATAAGCATTAAATGAGCATGGAAGGTTTCATTTACATTTTTATAGGTATGTAATGTAACTATGTATTTATTTAATTTTATGTCATTTATGTTATTAAGAAGTGCTTAAAAGGGCCACCTAAAATCATACAACTAGTCCCTGTATGAGTCTGCCCTTTGCTGCTTATGACACAGACTCTATAGTGCTGGAGGTGCAGTGTAGTGTAGTATACTAGCTTATCAGGGACTACTCCGCAGCAGTTTAAATAATACTGTTGAGAAACAGTCTGTAAGTTAGTACTAGTACATGTCTTATCAATAGTAACACTGTGAGCATGAGCTATGAAGCAGACCTTTGTAGGGGACTGCATGGAAGGTTTGAGACTGGACTTGGCTAAAAATAACTTTCCAGGTTAAGTTAGATGCAAAAAATATATATATTGTAATATAAAGTAATACAATTATTTATTGGACTAACAATCCATATTAGGATAGAAGCTTTTTAAATGGTGAAATATACAAATTAAAAGAGTTAAGCTATAATATATTTAATTTATTAAGAAAGACACCAAAAAAAAAAAAAATAGCAAATAAAAAAAACAGTTCAAACATTCCCAATCAAGATGTCATTCATGTATAGTGACATGTGAAATGCACATTTATGTGTATAGGCCCTACAACAAGCTAATCTTAACTCAAAGTAATCAAAGAAGTATATTCAACTGACATTAATTCACAGCAACCCATAGCAAAAAAAAAAAAAAATATGACACTAATACATATGTAATCTGCAGCTTAATCTTTCTTGTTTTTTTCACTATTCAAACAGACTCTGCATCAACAGCATCACTCAAGAATTTGCACCGTGGACTGTGAAAGAGGATCCCTTTTAAAGAACAGAAAGAAAGAAGAGGTAAGATAGAAAAATACATTACATGCAGAAAAAGACCATGCTTTGCAAAAACCAAAAGAAGGAATATACAATTAACCATTTCACTTTCTTTTTCAACAGACACAACAAGAAGACTGGCGGATTAAGAATGGCAGGAGGGGACCCTCTGTCATTCAGACAAGAAAAAGACTTCAATCAAGGTATAGTATAACAAGTACAAAAAGAAACACAAATCCCATGTTTACTGCCCGCCAATATGAGAAGTAAAACTACAAGCCTCAATACAAATTCCGGCAACACAAAAACACCACAGTTCAAGAAACTTTCCAAAGACTTATACAATTCCCAAATAAACACACTTGCACAGAAAAAACAATTGATAACACAAAGTGGCGGACACAAAACAGGATAGCATACCAAACATTAGCAACATACAGAAAAAAATATTCCTCCTGTTTACTGTACAACAACCTCTAACCATCACCCACAAGCCAAATGCAGCATCCCAAAAGTGGTGAACACAAAACAGCATAGTACAAAAAAGCGCCACAACATATAGAAAAGGCAATTAACATTCCTGTTTACTGTCCAACAACCTATAACCCTTACAAAGAAGCCAAAATAAGCATACCAAAAGTGCCGGACGCTAAACAGGATACTACTGTAAATAGTTCCAACATAGAGAAAATAAAATTCACAGTCAGCTTTACTCTACAACAACCTTTAACCCTCAGCACCAAGCCAAATACAGCATCCCAAAAGTGGTGGACACAAAACAGGATAGTTCAACAAACATTGCTAACATATACAATATGTAAATAACATTAATGATTACTCTAAAATTGTTTCATTGTAGTTCTGTGTTACAGTTATATTTTTTTTAAAGTGGTGCACAAAAAACAGCATAGCATAAGAAATCAGGATAACAGTTACAGTATAAAAAAAAATCGTCCTGTTTCATGCCCAACCAACTACTACAGTAAAAGAATAATACATTTACAACAGCGGTGTACACAAAACACAATACTAATCCATTACAGCCAGTGCTGTACTGTTTCTCACACACTCTGAAATCAATAACATTTTACAGAGAAGAAACAAAGCTAATGCAGATCACATTGCTTGGCCAAAAAATAAACTATGCTATTCATGAGAAATACATTCCAATCAAATTACATTTATCTTTTTCTTTTACAACAGACACTGCGTCAAGACTATCGCACGAAGATTTCCAACAGCGGATCCAGGGATATTAATCTTGAAATTATACTTCAAACAAGGTACAAGTAAAAAAAAGAGAAAACAAAATGAACATGTTTGCTGTGCATCCATGTCAAGAGAAAAAACAAAATAAAACAACACACCAACAACAATAAGCACCACAAAATATTACTGACACATTTCACATTTACCTACTAATAACCTTTTACGTACAACAACGTTTAACAGTAAACCCGAACTTCAACCTATCAAAAAAAACTTGCCCAAGATAAAACAGCATAGTCCAATAAATAGTGAAAACACATAAAAAAAATAATTTCCAATTCTCACTTCACAGCCCTAATGTACAATGTTAAGCACAAAACCTAACCACATGATACATAAATAGAATACTACAACAAATACTACTAACACCTAACTAACAACAATACAAACCTTCTTTTCACAGCCACAACATATAAGCCTTTAAGTAAAATAGAAGGATATTATTACAACAATCCCCTGCAGTACAAATTAGAAAGAGCAATATATTACTACCATTTTTTGCCCTCTAATATGCCTACCCTACAAACCTACAAGATAAAAAACAACGAACAAACAAAAAATAATAATAATAATTCATTTAACACTATAAACCTACTAGATCTACAATAAGCTATAATGCAATTACCTTGGGTGTGGTATGCATCTAAGCCAAAAACTACAACCTATGAGAGATAACGTAAGAGCAAAAAAATAAAAACAGACTCATTTAACAATAGAAAGCAAGTTCATCTACAATGACCTACAATCACATACAAAGTTAATTTACAATCGCAACAGTGTTGCAACAAAAAGATTTGATAAACCAACTTAACATCTCAAACTAAACTAATGATACATTATTTTCATTTACAGATTAAGATGGCTGATAACGAGACCAAAGAGGAAAAGATAAGACGTCAAGCTAGAGAACGACAACAAAGATGGGCAAACCAGCAGACGCCGGAGCAGAAGAAAAAAGAACGGAAAAGATTTGCAAGCAAAAGACTATCAGTTGAAAAAATAAAAAGATACAACCAAAAAAAGCCACTAAAAAACAAAAGAATTTAGAACCTGTTCCTCAAACATCACATAACATTTCAAATGATGAATTAGAAACTGATATATGCTCTTCAAATTGTCCTTTACTCAAGTCTTTAGCAGTAGAGGTTCATAATTGTGGTAACATGAATATTCTATGTCAGTTTTGTGAAGCTTATCATTTTAAACAGGAAAGACCCAGAGATGGACAATTCATTAGTTGCTGTCAAAAAGGCAAGGTCAAACTTCCAGAAAGAAAACAATACCCAATATATTTACGAAACATTATGACTGAACCTACTTTTCCAACTACAAAAATTTCAAGACAAACATAAGATCCTACAATAATGCCATATCCTTTGCATCTATGGGGGCAATATTAGCTGCTAATGTACCAGGACATGGTCCTTTATGCTTTAAAGTCCAAGGCCAAATTTACCATCGTACTTCCCATTTACATCCAGAGGAAAGAGAGCAAAGAAAATTTGCTCAACTATATGTCCTAGATACAATGGAAGCTGTTGACCAACGTATGCAGTTGCAAGAAAATAAAAAATGCTTACCCAGTGTTTTTATAGAGCTAGATAAAATTATGGCCAATAGCCCCTACACTCAAGCTTATAAAAAATTTACAGAAGTAGAAAAGGAACAACAACTTCATGCAGAAAGACATCAATTATCAATCCCAAAGGTCAATATGGTGCTTAAAAGAGATAGACTGATAAACGCTGTTATAACTTGCCAACATCAAATGAGGTTGCAATGGTGTTTCAAAATGATGAAGGAGAACCACCATTTCAGAGACATTAGAATATATCCCAGAAATGAGGAGCAACCATTCATTAATAACACTATCTTAAGTACTAATTTAGATCCAATGACATATCAAATTTTTTGCCCACACGGAGAAGCAGGTTGGCAACCAAAATTAACCCTTCCCAGTTACCCAAATGCTAAAGTCCGTACGCAAAATAATACTTCCATGCTTGAATTTAAAGTAGCTCAAATTGCCATTCGAAATAGTTTTCAATCACATACAGTTAGATTAAATGTAACACAACAATGGATTATTGATTCCTATTTGCAAGTTGAGGCCAATAATTTAAACTTCATAAAATATCAACAAGATAAACTACGTGTAGAACAATATTGTGGATTAATGCATTATGTCGCTGAGGTTGCTACAAGAAGAGACATGACAGCTGGCAAAGCCATCATTTTACCATCTTCTTTCCAGGGATCTTCTCGCAATATGAGAGAAAGATACAATGATGCCATGGCTATTGTCACCAAATTTGTAAAACCCGATTTATTTATTACATTTACATGTAATCCCCAATGGCCAGAAATTACACAAAATGTACTTCTTGACCAAACTGCTTCCGATAGACCAGATTTAGTAGCCAGAGTTTTCAAAATTAATTTAAATGAATGAATCCGTGACATCACTATTAGTCACTTATTTGGCAAAAGTCTTGCTTATGTATATACAATTGAATTTCTAAAAAGAGGCCTTCCACATGCACATCTTCTGATAATCCTTCAAGAAAAAGATAAATTAGATACTGGTGACAAAGTGGATTCAGTCATTGTTGCTGAACTACCAGATCCAGAACTATATGGTAGACTATATGAGATTGTAACTCATCAGATGATTCATGGATCCTGTGGCGAGCTTAATCCACAATCAATATGTATGGAAAATAATAAATGTACTAAAGAATTTCCAAAAGATTATAGAGACAAAACGTATGCCAATTGTGATGGCTATCCATTATATAGAAGAAGAGAAGGAAATAGTGCCATTATTTGTGGCAAAAAAAGTTGACAGTAGATATGTAGTACCCTACAATCCACATTTACTCATGAAGTATAACGCACACATTAATGTAGAAGCCTGCACTTCCATCAAATCCATTAAATATGTCTACAAATATATTTACAAAGGCTATGATGCAGCTACTGTAGTCGTCAAAAGTGCAGACAATACTGAAAGCACTGTGTTTGTACATGATGAACTTGCATCTCATGTAGATGCTCGCTATGTCAGTGCACCAGAAGCTAAAATTTGAAATGCATGATAGATCACATGCAGTATATAGATTAGCAGTACATTTGCCACAAAGACATTTAGTGTATTTCCATGCTGGAAATTAAACAAATGCATTGGCCCAAACTGAGCATCGTCACACTACACTAACTGCATGGTTTCAATTAAATTCTACAGATTCACAAGCAACACAATTCTTATATATTGAAATTCCATATCACTATTGTAACGGAGTTGGAACACAAAGTCCAGTATCTCCGCTGGTATACAGTAAAATATCCAAGAAGCACTGCAGTCTCACCAGCCCCAACCTCCCATATTGGACGACACTTAATTGGGAGTCAAAGAATACTGTCTTTATTTACCTTTACAGAAATATATATAAATCTCTTTGGCCACAGGTAATACACATGCCCATATTTGGCCACACAGTACACATAGAGAAAACAATAGGTGGGGTCACACCTCCCAGGGACTAGCTGGCTACTTTGATACAATAACAGACATTGATTAGATCATCCTTCCCTTTGTTCCATCTTTCACAATGTGAACCCTTCACACAATGGACCTCTCTTGCTTATGAGGATTCCTTGTAATAGGATTATCTATTATGCCAAGGTCTGCAATAGTCTGGGCTAATATTCTGCAGAGCATAAACCAACATACATACAGTATAACAGTAGGATCATATTTTAACCAGACCAAAAAACACGGTAAAACAGTGATGGGTTCCTTTACAACTATGTTTTTGTGAATGGATTATGGAGACCAAGAAAAACCAGAGTAAATAAAATAATACCAAGAATTTAAACGGTCAGTCCAAGAGACCTTGAAGGTTTCTGCTTACGACTACTACTTTTAAATGTTCCTGGAGCACAAAGTTTTGAACAGTTAAAAAGTGTTAATGGCATAGTATATGAATGCTTTCCTTTGGCTGCCAGACAGAAACTTACTAGCTGATGATAGAGAATGGGAAAGACGTCTAGAAGAAGCAGCACTATGTCAAATGCCACGGCAGATGAGAGAACAATTTGCATTAATTTGTATCTTCTCAAATGCTCCAAATGCATTAGCTTTGTAGGACACATTTAAAAGTAATATGGCTGAAGACTTTATGCAACGATACAATGAACCGATTGCACTCTTAAAAGCATTAATGGAAATCCAAGAAGTATTTTTAACTTATGGATTAAGTTGTGCAAGTTTTAATCTGTTCGATCCAGGTCTTATAGATGACAAACTTTGAAGACTATGACATTCAACTACAAGTACAAAGGACAGAAGAAAGACTTGCAACTTTAAATACATTACAATTGCAAGCATTTAATGCCATAAAAAATGCACTAGATGATGACATGGTCAAAGAGCGTTATTTCTATCTTGATGGACCTGGCGGATCAGGAAAAACACATCTATATAATTTATTAATGAGTTTTGTACGAGCACAAGGTCAAATTGCACTCGCATTTGCCACCACCGGAATTGCTGCACTTTTGTTAGAAGGTGGAAGAACTGTACATAGTGGGTTTAACCTGCCAGTGCCTATTTTAGAAACATCAGTGTCAGATATTCGCATTACATCATTACAAGCAAAAAAACTGAAAAAAAGTAAATTAATTATAATAGATGAGGCTACAATGATGTCATGCTATGCCCTCCAATGTATTGACCGTTTGCTTCGTGAAGTCATGGATAATATTTTTCCATTTGGTGGAAAGGTAATGTTGTTAGGTGGCGATTTTAGACAAACATTACCTGTCGTTGTACATAGAAATCGAACTGACATTATCGAAACCTGTATAAAGTCAAGTACACTATGGAACAATTTTACCCATCTTCAACTACAACAAAATATGAGATCAGAAAGCCAAAATGATTTCAATGATTGGCTTATTAAAATTGGAGAAGGAAAAACTGAAAAAATACCAAATTTACCTGACGACACTGTGCACATCCCACCTCATATGATTTGTCAACAAGATCTTATATAGGCTATATTTGAAAGTACAATAAATAACCAGGACTATTCTGAACTTGCCAACAAAGTCATACTAACATGTAAAAAAAAAATTGCAGCTAAAGAAAGGTACAATTGTCATGTTCTTAAAGAGAGGAAAAAAGTATGATCTATATCTATTATACCCTTGGTGCTTAACACCACTATAATCTGAAAAAAATATAAATAACTTTAATGGGATATTTTGTATCTGGAAATAGCGCCGCTTAAAAGTAATAAAATTGGTGCACTATATAGAATAAATGATTTATATAAGGATGAGGATAAATCAGTATCGCCACCAATATAAAGCTCTGGTCATGAAAAGTACCCTAAACAAAGCGTAAACATATTCAAAAATAATTAATCAATAAAGTTTTAATCCTCATATATCAGAATAAACTGATGTACCTGAAAAGATCAGGATATACTGATAATAATATGATTAGTCTATATAAAAAGCACTATAAAAGAAAAAACTTATGTTTTTAAAAAAAAAAAAATATATAGAGTGAAACAGAGATCATAAATAAACTGGAGGTATCTATATATATATATATATATATATATATCAATATCAAAGACACTTGGGACACTATAACATCAAAAAGTAATGAATGATACCAAAAGCTGCAGATAACATATAACAGTATAGTGTATTGGCAAAACATTGCCACACTTGGTAAACTTGCTGTTCAATTGCTACACTTTATGTGTATCAATATGGCTTGTCCCGTCAATTGACTGGGTCTGGTTTGTCCTCCAGTGGTCTCTGTCCTCTCAAACTGCTGATATAAGTGCCAATGGGCCATTTCATCCATCCTCGTGGACTTTCTCTGAGGCTATATTCTATGCTGGACTCTCTGGCTTATAAAGCCAGTTTATTTCCGGGTTTAATGATGTGTATTGCGTAATTGCATCTTTGACGCGATGACGTCACTCCGTTGGCGTGACTGCGTCATTGCGCCATTTTACAACAGTTTAGCTTTACTTAAACTGACAGTGAACATTTTCAAAAGACAACTAACTTTATTTGTTCCCGGTGTTAACAAGGGCTAACAAAAGCAAAATTCTATAATTTACTGAATATATGGATCTAAAGATCAGGATTTAAATAAAGTATCTAATTAATCACAAAGCGAAAGTGAAAAAAGGAGATATGGCTCCTATTATACTTAGTGTAGTGATGTGAAATCTAAAATATCTGTCATTATAAAATGGACAACTCAAGTCCTATTTTGACTAACAGTGAGCTATAAATTAAATGGTGAATGATATGACACAAAAATAACCTATTATGTCAGTATATGATCTAAAATATAAGTGATTATTATACTTCTTTATAATGATAATAAAGATATTGAACATTGGTGAATTGTAAGGTTTAAAGCCTGTGTAAAGTGCTTAGGTGAATGTCTGTGTTGAAAGAAAAATAGAAGTGAATAAAAACTGATGATACTGATGTATCTGTTAAGTGAAATATATATTCTATAGAAAAATTTAAAAAAATAGAAACAATACAGGGGATCCTGGCGTTTGTTGTAATATACCAGCTCCTCTGGACATGTAATTTCTTATCTCTTTGTATTAACCCATATTTGAGAACCCTTTTTCAATTTAAATAAAGGCTGTATAGGAGTATCCCTCATTTAACCCATTAGGGTATTTACTATTCATTGTAAATATCCATTTGCTTTCTGCTTGTAGAAGTTTCCTATCTATATCGCCACCTCTTGGTCCTTGAAGCAATCTTTCTAAGACTTGAAATGTCATAGCTTCTGGTTGATTTCTATGAAAGAATTTTATATGCCTCAAGACGGAGGTATCCAATTGTTTTTTAATAGAATATGCATGTTCTAATATTCTCCTTCGTAGCTGACGGAATGTTTTACCTACGTAATATTTTTTACAAGTACATGTCATGACATATATAACATGAGTGGTTTCACAATTTATTAGACTTTTCACTGGATACTTAATTCCTGTATTAATATCTGTAAAGTCTTTACAAGGTTTGATGTATTTACATGCCTTGCAGTGGCCACACTTGAAGAGGCCCTTTGTAGACGTTAACCAGTTTTCTGGTCTTTTTGGGGTATTGAAAAAACTTCTGACCAAGATATCTTTAACACTGTTATTCCTTCTATATGTGATTGAAGGTTCTTCTGTTATAAAGTCTTTCAAAGTTGTATCCTCTCTCAAAATATACCAATGTTTTTTCAGAATATTTCTAATGGTTTTCCAATTTCTCCCATATGTCATTATACAGCGTATTGTCTGCTCTGTATCTTTTTCTTCAAATTTCACCTTATATAATAGATCTTGGCGTTTGCTTATCAGTGCTCTTTTGTATGCTCTTTTTAGAACACGATTCGGATAACCCCGTTGTTTAAATCTTGTTCTCAAATATTTGGCCTTTTCTTTAAAATTCATTATATCATCACAGTTTCTTTTTAATCTAAAATACTGTCCCATAGGTATTCCAGATTTTAATGTGACAGGGTGCTGGCTTGACCAATGCAGCAAAGCATTTGAGGCTGTGGGTTTCCGAAATACAGATGTGTGGATATTTTCTTTATCGTCTTTTGTCAAGAACAGATCTAGAAATTCCACTTTTTGATTATCTAGCGAATATGTGAATTTTAACCCCCAGGTATTCTTATTCAAAACTCCTATGAATTTTACAAATTCATTTTCAGTAGCAGTCCAGAAAATCAATATGTCATCGATATCACGTTGCCATAATATTATATTTTTGGTGTATTCATGCATTCTTTCTCCAAACACTTCTGTTTTTTTCCCAGTAACCCAGGTACAAATTTGCATAACTTGGGGCACAGGCTGTCCCCATTGCCGTGCCCTTATTTTGTTGATACCACCGGTTGTTAAACAAAAAATAATTCTTTGTTAGTATGAATTTTAATAATCTGATAATGAATTCATTGAATTCTATATCCTTAATGCTTTGCATGCTTAGAAAATGTTCCACTGCTGCAATGCCTTTTTCGTGTGGTATCGATGAATATAATTGTTCAACGTCAATAGTAATCAATATGGTTGCTTCTGGTACTGAAATTCCATCCATTTGTTTTAAAACAACCAAAGTATCCTGTAAATATGATGGCAGTGTTTTCACTGTCTCTTTGAGATGACCATCTATAAACATACTTATTTTTTCCGTAAAAAAATTGTTACTAGAGACAATGGGACGGCCTGGTACTGGGACTACTTGCTTGTGTATTTTCGGTAGCCTATAGAAAGTAGCTTTTGTAATTTCTTTTGGCATCAGAAAATCATATGTGTCTTGGTCTACTAATTTTCTCTCTTTTGCATATATTAGTATTTCTCGCAATTCCTTCTTAAATGTTATTGTTGGATCTTCTTTTAAGATTTCATATGTTGTTTTATCCTGTAACACCCCACTGCACATCTGGAGGTAATCTGTTTCGTTCATCAATACTACATTACCCCCCTTGTCAGCGGGTTTAATATGCACTTTGCTATTGCTCAATTCTTTTAGAGCTTTTCTCTCTTGGCTGCTGATACTTTGGAGTTATATTCCAACTCATACTCCTTTGCGGTTTCCATATATTCTTTTAGATCTTTTTTCAACAATGTCGAGAAAAAATTGTATATTGCTAAACATGGATAGATCTGGAGTGAATTTACTCTTTATCTTTTTGTTTCTTTGTGATGTTTTACCTTGCATATATTCTTTTTGTTCGTCTAGTAAACCCATCAAGGCTTCTGCTTGATCTTTATCCACTCCTAATTGGTTTAATTCTCATTCTTTATTATTATTAAACCATTTTTTCAGCACCAATTTTCTAACAAAGAGATTGATATCTTTTATATTCTCAAACAGGTTAGAATCTTTGGTTGGTACAAATGACAAACCTTTTTTCAATATTGACTCATGTGCTTCTTTTAACAATTTATTATTAATTTATCCACATCTTCAGCTTCTTTACCAAGCATCGCCACTGATTCGTTGTGTATTTGCCTTATTGTTTGTCCTTTAACGAATTGTTGTTGTTTTTCTTGTACCTTTGTCTTGTTCCATGCCAATTGTTTTGGATGTGCCCCTTGGCTAAAAAATGATGGTGTTCCAGAGTCGTTTGATTTAGTAAAGATCTAGTAATAGGACCTTGGACTAGTTGTTGTGTATTCTGCAGGATTGCAGGGCTAGTTATTTTGCCCGTTGTTTGATCTTCCTTGTCTGACTGTTCATAATCTGATGAACTTGCTTCTTCTTGTGTTCTTCTTGTGACTGGTCTTAAAAATTTGTAAATCCTTCCTGTTTGATAATCTTGAGAATCTCTGATAAACTTTCTTCTTTTCCTCAAAATGAGTTCTTTCTTAAATTTCTCTATATTGTTGACTAATTTTGTATTTAAATCTTCAAATTCCAATACATCTTTGAATTTTTCCACATTTTTTTCTTGTTCTATAGCTTTTGTATTTAATATCTCAAGGTTGCTCAGTTCTTCTTCTAAAATGAGTTTCATTAAGTCTTCTGAGCATTTGTTTATGATATCTGTCCAGGTTTTAATACATTTGTCACTAAGTAGATGTGCTGCCGGTGCTAATTGAATATAACCTCAGAGAAAGTCCATGAGGATGGACGAAACGGCCCGTTGGCACTTATATCAGCAGGTATAGAGGACAGAGACCACTGGAGGACAAACCAGACACAGTCAATTGAGGAGACAAGCAATATTGAGAACACATAAAGCGTAGCAATTGAACAGCAAGTATACCAAGTGTGGCAACGTTTTTCCAATACACTATACTGTTATATGTTATCTGCAGATTTTGGTATCATTTATTACTTTTTGATGTTATAGTGTCCCAAGTGTCTTTGATATTGAGATTATATATATGATGATGGCTACGGAATGAAGAGCGAGGCATTTGTGGACATATTTGTGTGTCCCAGCTCAACTTCCCAGAATGCAGTGTAATAACTGTTTTTTCTCGGAACTCTGAGCTGGAAGTAGGTTTTTTAACTTGCTTTGGACATTCAAGTGTGAACACAGATGTACATTTTATTTACTGTACTACTGTACGGTGGAGGGCTTCTATCGCTCTTTTGCCCACCATATTATAAATGATTGTTGTGGTGAACTACCTACTCATAATTTCCACAACACAGGCTGAGATCCCGCTCCATGCTGATGATAGCCAGTAAGCTTGAAACATGTACATGGATTGGATACTCAGCCTGTGTTTATTCCAACCTTGGCTTTGCATTAAAGCTGTGTAATAATACAGCATGCATAAGCTTAAAGGAAGCCATGTTTGATGATGGCTACGGAATGAAGAGCGAGGCATTTGTGGACATATTTGTGTGATCCAGCTCAACTTCCCAGAATGCAGTGTAATAACTGTTTTTTCTCGGAACTCTGAGCTGGAAGTAGGTTTTTTAACTTGCTTTGGACATTCAAGTGTGAACACAGATGTACATTTTATTTACTGTACTACTGTACGGTGGAGGGCTTCTATCGCTCTTTTGCCCACCATATTATAAATGATTGTTGTGGTGAACTACCTACTCATAATTTCCACAACACAGGCTGAGATCCCGCTCCATGCTGATGATAGCCAGTAAGCTTGAAACATGTACATGGATTGGATACTCAGCCTGTGTTTATTCCAACCTTGGCTTTGCATTAAAGCTGTGTAATAATACAGCATGCATAAGCTTAAAGGAAGCCATGTTTGATGATGGCTACGGAGTGAAGAGCGAGGCATTTGTGGACATATTTGTGTGATCCAGCTCAACTTCCCAGAATGCAGTGTAATAACTGTTTTTTCTCGGAACTCTGAGCTGGAAGTAGGTTTTTTAACTTGCTTTGGACATTCAAGTGTGAACACAGATGTACATTTTATTTACTATATATATATATATATATATATATATATATATATATATATATATATATATATATATAGATACCTCCAGTTTATGTATGATCTCTGTTTCACTCTATATTTTTTTTGTTTTTTTTAAAACATAAGTTTTTTCTTTTATAGTGCTTTTTATATAGACTAATCCTATGATTAGCAGTATATCCTGATCTTTTCAGGTTTCATCAGTTTATTCTGATATATGAGGATTAAAACTTTATTGATTAATTATTTTTGAACATGTTAACCCTTTGTTTAGGGTACGTTTCATGACCAGAGCTTTATATTGGTGGAGATACGGATTTATCCTCATCCTTATATAAATCATTTATTCTATATAGTGCACCAATTTTATTACTTTTAAGCGGCGCTATTTTCGGATACAAAATATCCCATTAAAGTTATTTATATTTTTTTCACAATTGTCAAGTGACTGCGAAATATGAACCCCAAAAAGGCCTATGCAATGGGACAAGATTAATTGTTCAACAATTAAAGGACCATTTTATAGATGCTGAAATTTTAACTGGTACCCATAAAGGAGAGAGAGTTTTCATTCCAAGGATAGATTTAGCACCAAGTGAAAGTCTCCTTTTATACTTCAAAGAAGACAATTTCCCATCATTATGGCATTTGCCATGACCATTAATAAATCACAAGGACAAACTTTCAAATCTGTGGGTATTTTCTTAGAACAACCAGTATTTGCACATGGCCAATTGTACGTTGCCTTATCACGGTGCAAAAATCCACAGGCTATTAAAGTTTACATTGAAAACAATGAAAACCAAGGTGATTTATTAGAAGATGGATGCATTTTTACTAAAAGCATTGTCTACTATGAAGTACTGTAACTTTCTATCAAACGAAAGACATGCAAAACCAATTTAAAACCAAACGCAAAAAGCTAAAAAACACACAATATAACTACAAAAAAATTTGAAAAAGTACACACAACTGTCTGTTTCTTTCAAAAGGTCATTATTACGCCACAGAAATTGGGTTTACACAATCTTTCCAGATTAAACTACATCAAATTGTAAAACACATACAGAACAGTGGTTACACATCACGGACCAACTTTAAGGTCTCGCTTTCTCTTTTTAGAGAACCACTTTTCTACAGAGCAAACTCTATGTGCCATTTAAAACAATTACTACACCAAAAAACAAAGGTCAACCATTGAAAACTAACAATAAATAAATTATTCAGTCATAATTCATGGAAGTACTGTTTATGCATGATTAGCCCCACAAAATACTTGCCTTGCATTATTTTAACAAATTCTGTTCAAATGTTAATTAACTAGGTTACTGTTTCTAACGTTACAAGTTAGAAAAAAAATCCTTTCAAGTTCCTTACTTAGACATATTACAAAGATCATGTTAAGAGCACAAGCACGTTTTGAGGCTCAATGTAAATGTTGTATTTCATGTTAAACATTAATCCAGGGAGTAATCCGATCACCAGTTAATGGGGTCAGGAAGGAATTAATTTTTTTCCCGCTTTGATACAATTGGCTACGTTTCAAAGAGGGTTTTTACCATTTGCCTTCCTCTGGATTCAATGTATATTTAAGCTACAATACTCATTAATATAAAGTTCAACTGTTTTTGCATTCAAATGTTAATACTTTTATTACAAAACTCTTTAACAGTTACTCAAGAAGAAAAGAAAATGTTAATAAAATAAACATGTTTAATATAAGAATTGTACTTATTTCAACATAACTAAAACCTTACAAGTGTCAAATACGTATATTACTAACTAAACAAATTTACAAACATACACATCTTATTGCCGTCATTTTTTGACGGGCAAGTCGCTAGTAATCTATAAAGCAGAGGTCATTTTTTTTTCCTGAAAATTTCTTCCTCGATTATCTAGCCGACACTGGCAATTTGATCTCTTATGTCTCTACCTCGGTGAAACTAGGCAAGCACATTTGGTAATTCTCAGTCCATACATTGATGAAGCCCAGCTTAAGCATTACCTTGAACTCTTCAGCAGTGCCTTTTTTTTAGGATTAGGATGTACACTGACCTTTTTCAGCCCACTGGCCACTGTTGAGGTTTGCAAATGTGTTGGAGTAATGTATGAAACACTTCCATAGCAACTTCGTGTTGGATTTTGAGCAGTTCACCTAGGATTCCATCAACTTTTGCAGCCTTGTTATGAACAAGGCATCCTAGGACCCATCTCACTTTGCTCTCCGAGATGTCTGGCTCCAACTCATTGGACAAACAATGAGGTAACCATTGCTAAGATCGTTCCTGTATAGATCTTCAGTGTATTCCTGCCACCTTTTAGTTATCTGATCAGTTTCTGTTGAGTCTCTAACATTTTTTACTTTTATCATGTCATGTCCTTCCTGTGGTAGTGATCAGGACAGGTTACTAAGAGGGTAGAGATGGGATCAGTATCACAGCCACCAGGAACATAATCAGAGAACATACAATTTATATATGCCTCAGAGTAAACCAATTTACTTTTTAAACAACAGTAGTATTTATAGGGGATAGACACAGAGGGGGTGTACACAATGTAACAATGAGAGGGGGTGGCAGACAATCACAAGAGATAAACTCCACATCAGTCTAACATTAGTTTCCTGAGATTAAAAGGCTTAAATACACATCCTGGCATCTCTAGCACATATCAGATGGGATTAATTTTATTTGTTAACAATGGACCAGAACAGATAATAGTACAATAGAGGTATCTGATCACTGCAGACTCAGCACACCCTGTTTTAATCCCATCATGATCACTCAGTCACAGTTTAAACGTAACACAGAATACACTAATATTAAATGAGGGTGTTTATGCAGATAATCCATTGGTGGAGCCAAGCAGTCTGTGCTCAATGGCCCAACACCTAGGAAGAGAAAAAAGGGGTCCATGATAGTCCTGTTGACTTTGGCCCAACCACTTCATCAGATCTGATGCTACTTTTACTCAACATCTGTTCTTCCCCAGTAATGAGGCAGGTACTTTCCAACCGGAGGGGCTCAGCTCCTAGTGACATACAATTATGTCTCTGGTTGTGCTTATCCATAAGTTGTTTTTTTGGGAAAAGATAGTGGACTAGCTCCTGTGGACTGTGATTTGTCTGACCTCTCTGACATAACTTGCCTTTGGGTTACCTTACACAATATGGCTCACAGCTTAATACAAGCCCCCTCACCAGGACAAAGTAGCAATTTAGAACAAATCATTTTAGAAAATGTCTAAATATGTGACAAAAATAAATAAATCAGTTTAAAGTAAAGGGATGATACACCTTTGTTTAATTCGGAATACCTCTTGCTATTTAGGACAATATGTAACTGTCTTAATATATCTCATGTTGATGCAAAGTTTGTTTTTTCAGTGCTAAATAAATACACATTAGTAGAACATGAAAGCTGGCTATTAAGAATGTCAGATCATATGCATCCTGATCTGATCTTACCTTTACCCAAACCTATCCCAATAGGTTAAAAAAGCTGACATCGATGTAGTAATTTCAATGGACAACACAGAATCAGGGTAGGATGATAAACACAGAATGGTAACAGATGCATATGACGTTTCCATGGCCCTTTATTTTTAAGTTAATATTCTGGGGGGGGGTTGTGAAATGTGTTACGTTCATATCATGAAATTTGGTCTCTTGTGGACTATATGACCTGTATGATTTACACGACAAATATTAAGCATGCATTTCATCCACTTGCTTCTGATTCAGTATTATAAATTGATTACTTTGGTTAAACAATAGAGAGCTCCAAAAGTACTACTATTCTAAATTCACCTTTTCAAAAGTTATAAATACAGAAACGTGTCGTTAGAAATAACGTAGTTGGGTGTTTATGTGAAGATGTACTGTAAGTCTTCTATGCCTTTTTTTTTTTTTTTTGCTATTTTTGACACATTATAATATTTTTTTGAAAGAAGACAAGTTCAATAAATAGCAACATCTCAGAGAGCTTAAAAGGCCAATGAAAGAGATTGTTATGTTAAACCTATGGTTTGGTTCTCCATTAACATGTGCAAGTAATAGCAAAAAAAAACAATGGCAATAACATTATTCAATTCTTACCAAATCAACCAAATCAATATTATCACAGTTGAATTCGTCCACTTCCCCACCAGTATTGGTTAGGATAATAAGAGAGATGGGAAGATGACGGCAGTGGCCATTAATGAGGTAAGCTGCATATTAAATTATATTTTTCTGCTAAAGATTTGCTTTAATGCTGTTTGCACATTCATTTTTTAATAGTTTTAGTTAATAGTTAAAACAAAAAAATTGTGTTAACATGAAAAATGCACTGGACATTTAAACGGACTCTTCCTCGAGTAGATATTTTATCCAATTTAAAATCTCTTTCAAATATTTTCTAATGCATACTTTTTATATCTATCAATGTACCGAAGGAGATTGCTTATTGTGTTAAGTTTTCCATTTTTTTTATTTTTTTTTAATGGATTCTGAACATTTTGATTGATTCTGAATTGCTGGGGCCTCATTCTATTAGCGGCCGCAGCCGTTGCGGGGCCGCAAGGACCAGCCGCAAGCTATTCTGCTATTCTATTCCCTTACGGCCGGGGATTCCGGCAGGCTTGCGGCCGGTGCCTTGCTATCTCTTGCGTCCGCTCGCGCCGGAGGAAAGCCTTTGATCTAAAACGGCCGCAAGAGATTTGCAATTCAATTGCTCCGGGAAACCTCTCTGCAAGGCTAAAAACGAGCCGCTGCTTACTTGCAGGAAAGAGGTCTCGCTAGCACCAATTAAGCACATAAAATAGCTCAAATAAAGCCATCCTGCACTTTGAGAAGACTATAAAGGGATTTTCGGTGTTAAAAAAAATAGCACATAATTATCCTGTACTCAAATCCGTAAAATATTTTATTTTTAATATCCGTAAAATATCTATGTAAAAAGTCCAGAGTGCTTGGAGCACCTCAGACCCGCCCACGCCGCAGCCGGAAAATAAACAGTTAATTTGAACTCGGGTTTGGGCAGATGTGCAAGCTTGAGAGTGGGTTCCTTTTAATCCTCATGTCCCCCAATATGATCCCTAGCATTTACAGAGCTGTACAGTGCAGGCTTGAATTTATTTTTGACTTTTTATATGTCACAGCTTACGGCCGGTTCCAAGATATGCGGCCGGCCGTAAAAGGAGATCCTTGCGGGGCCGTATAATAGAATCGCGAGTTAACAGAACCCCCGCAAGGAATCGCAGCCTTACGGCCGATTTACGGCCGATAATAGAATGAGGCCCCTGGTGTTTTAAAAAAATATTTAAGTTTGTTCATAAACTAAGGAATGTTTTCCTTAGAAAATATAAACCAAAAAAAAAATAATAATAAAGGCAAAGAAATTATAAAATTCACACTATTTATGTTACA
Source organism: Discoglossus pictus (assembly GCA_027410445.1). Taxonomy (NCBI): domain Eukaryota; kingdom Metazoa; phylum Chordata; class Amphibia; order Anura; family Alytidae; genus Discoglossus; species Discoglossus pictus. The sequence goes on from CM050164.1 coordinate 182,792,598, forward strand.
CTGGACATTGTAATGCTTTAAAGCACCAAAAGCAATGTTTATTTGTAAAACCCTAGACAAACATTACCAACAGAACAAGAAAGAAACAAGTATGCATGATGCCAGCCTATTAGGAGTACCATACCACCATTCCTAATAAAGTCTCCTCGATAACAGATGAGGCAGGGTTATTTTTATTGTGTGCTCAATATTGTATATCTAGCCTCTCGATATTATTAAGGTTGATTCTATAGATTAAAACACTCTCTCAAAGATAATGATCACATGAAGACAAGAAGGGATATTAATATGAGTTTTCCAGAAGTTTAGAGTTCTGTCTACAAAACTGTAGAGCCAAAAAGATACAAAACGTTAAATATACAAAGTACTTTTCTCCGCTATATGTAACAAATCTCTATAGTTGCCATACTCTTACCTGAATTGCATTTAGAGACACTGTGACCAACAAATGGAATTTGTAAAAGGAATGTAACCATTATTTTCCCTTGGTTTGTAAAAGAAAAAAGTGTACTTATTACACTTATTACATGGATAAAGCACAAAATGTCCTTAATCCATATCACCCTATTCAGGCAATTACATGTTTTGCTTCACAAGCATAACATTTATTTTACATACTCATCCTGAAAATAAAACTCATTGTTCATCCAATGTTTATCAATCATTACATGGATCTCCTACAGCAGGCAACAGCTTATACTTAAGTGACTTTAAAGCATGTCAGTCCTTGTGGTCTTCCATTTTCTAGGTGCCTTACTTCAAAAGGAATTTCCCTTTGTTGGAATCCTCAACAATATGGTTTCTTCCAATAGCATTAAGTGCAAATGTTTCATCATGTTCACATAGTTTGGATGTCACACGAGAGGTCCCACGTAAATTAAACTTTGGTTTGTCAATCCCGATTTTTCTGTGCACTCTTAAACCACAGGAAGCTATTTTTTGAGGATTCTGAAGAAGAGATATTTATCTATAAAGGAAGGCAACAGGAAAATGGACGGGCAAAGTTTAACACATATTTTGTTTAGAGACTAGTCTTCACAAAATATTGTACAACCTCTATTCAAACATACAGTATACATTAAAACATAGGGAGAAAAAGTTTGCACAGATGGTACAATGTTCATTTAAATCACAATTGAAGTGCCATATCTACAGTATGCTTTTTTTGAAGAACACTTGTCATGATAATGGACAATTGTTTTTTTACATAGTTAAAAAATGATAGGCTGTAATTATTTAAACTACTGTAATCAATGTTGCTTTATTTATAAAGGAATATTTTGCTTTGGTTTGTGAAAGGATTAGAAATATGGGAGGAGAGGGAGGAATTGTGGACACATATATGATCAGCATTTACTTCTGTTAAAAAGGTCCTCTTCAAATAGACAGTTTAACAATAGATCTCAATGGCTAATTAAGGCCCCATACAATAACAAGCCCCCTCGAACTAGAGAAAGACTAGCGGCCTAAAATAAAATCCCACATGATACAATTAGTCATCTAAATAGGATTTCTTTAAAATGCTTTTATGTTCCTGCCTCACAAACATGCTAGTTATTTTGTTACACACTTCACAAACATGCATTTTTTACCAAACCACAGTGGTCTATTAAATCTGCAATTTTTTATTTTATTGTATTGTAAAGTATTAAAAAAACCTGGGGAGAAAAAAAAAAAAAAAACACTGCTCTTGCTAGTTTGAAGAATACAGAGTGTGAAAAAAATCTTGTCTTTGGTTTAAGTTTCCCAGTCAATTAATTAGAAGTTTTCCATCCCTTTTATTTGGGTAAGCTCAGCAGAGACAGATCTATTGTTTTTGGAGTTTTGTTTTCCTCACATGGTTTGCGAATAAGCTTTTTCCATGTCTTAAAGAGTTTATATGTTTGTGACAAAGTGACATTGAAAGTATTTTTTTTTTGCTATGACTGGAAAAAAAAAGACAACATTTGATAACACTTTTTTTTTTTAAATGAAGCTCTCAAAAGCAGAAAAAAAAACGAATTCAAGTATTCAGATGATCTGATGGCTTGCCATTGTTAGCCAGTGAGCAGAAACATATGTACGATTCAAACTTGTCAGACAATTAAATCTATAGACGTACATACGATCCATGCATTATCTGTTCGTTCCCACAATTTGATTTATCCCAGGATCATTACCCCTCATTTTCTAGTTATCCAATGTAACCCTATATGCCCCTTTTATTCAAAAATATATCCACCCCCTTTGTAAAGTTATCCATTTTATTTGCAGTCACTTCTTTGGTATAGTGTTCCATAGTCTGACTGTGCTTATAAACATACTCCCTTTTCTTTCCTTAAGGCGGAATTTTTTCATTTTTCTTCTAACCTCAAGGGATATCCTCTTGTCAGTTGAAAACTTTGACTCCAAAATCTCTGTGGACAAAGCTTTATTTTGACCCTGGATGTATTTAGTGCCTTATTGTCTAGAGACAACAAGCCTAATTGTGTTAGTATTTCATCATAGCTTAGTGCCTCGGTTCTTCTTATCTCTGTACTTTTTCCAGTTCTAAAATGTTTTTTTTTTTTTCTTGGTGACTAACATTGTACTCTATATTCCATACGAGGCCATACGAACATTTTGCACATTGTCAGGTCAAGATCTTCAAAAGAGCATACTATACTATACATATAACAATTTGGTGGTCCTTTAAGTAGACCACAGTTTTAAAGTAGTGGAGCTACATACCTTGTATTAACAATAATAATATCATAATTCATATTTACTATACACTAAAAAAGGTGCCAGTAGACGATACTCTTGTAACTGAAGAGTCTCTATTTGCTAATTCAATTTAAAACATGACCATAAAGGCAGGGGTTTGGAGCATTAATAGCTACCAACTGCATGGAATGTACACTCTTTTGTTGTAACCAAGGGATTTTATTCAACATTAGAAACTGCAAAATTTGATACAAGCTACAAGAAAGGAAAAAACAAATAAGAAATAATAATTAACAGGGAATTAAGGAAAGCTGATGTGTAGCTCAGTCTACTATGTCTAACTTGCTGGCTGATCTAAGCACTTACTCTAATCTGTACATTAAGCCCCTTAACAGCAAGGGCATTTAAATCAAAAGCAAACCGTTCAGAATCTCATTCCAAAGTTTAAAATAAAATAACAAAAAAATAGTTATTGCTTAGATAAATTATTCTACTGGAATAAAGAAATAGAAACTAAATAATTTTTTCTGACTGAGTAATTCATGGAATGGAGCTGAATTTCCGCATCCATGAGACTTGGTGCTTTAAGAAAACAAACAACAACAAAACACTCTTTTCAGAGACTTTCCTCCAGCTGCCGTATTGACAATGTATCCCTGGAGTGAGGTATTAAATGGAGGGTTGCAAACAAAGTTTCTCTCCAAATCGCAACACAGCCAATATTAATTTGTAACAAATTCATTTGAGCTGGAAAACCAGCATATCTGTAACGAGTTGCAATTTTAAAGGATAATTATAAAAAAAGTATCCAAAACAAATATTTCTCCTTGTTTAAGAGTTCTGTGTAAAGCCTTGGAGGGAGGCCGGCATACGAGTAGCACCTTTGGGAGTTGGTTCTGGATCGGAAACCTGACAAACATTCAAACGAAAAAGAATGAATCCCCATAGCTCCTAAGAGTCATTTAAATCCTGCCCGAGTGCCAGGTTAGGGGGAAAAGTCCTGAACATTTATGGGGATGGGAGAATCCACTATCATTTAGGTGTGGCAGCTATCTTGCTACAGTGACCACATATGTAGTCCTCCTTCTCAGCTGTTTCTGCAGAGAGGCCAACACAGGCCTGATGGAACCATCTGTTACAGCTTCCATCACACTGGACCCAGTCAACCTGCAAAATAAAGGGCAAGAAAAACCATTAATTTAATTGCTAAACAAATTTAATGCTAAAACCAAGCTTGCGTCTCAAAACAACACTGAATTAAAATGTAAAATTTTAGCTAAACATTATGTTATGCTCATGACTTACACAGCCCCAATTGCTCATTTGGTGCATACTTCCCAAATGTGAAGTTTTTCCAAAACTATGGTGGTCCTTTAAACTCTCTCAACAAATAAATGCTGTACTCTACTGAAGCAAGGACTCCCCCTAATTCATGTCTCGCCTCACCTCATCCCCTTCAGGTTCTAAGCATTGATCTGCTGGGCAAACATCGTCGTCATTATCATCCGATTCATCTGAAGTAAAGGAGCACCGCGAGTCACTAGCTCTGGTGTCTTCAGAGAACTGCCCGTGGTTACAGAGGCCTTTTGACTGCAACATTTTAGCCCTCTTTTTGCGGGGAACAGGAGTTTTCTTCATTCTTAGGCCTGGGCCCTCATGATGGCGCTTCAATTTTCGCTCATCACTACTACATCTCTCCTTTTTAGATGTACAGTTTAGGTCCTGAAAAGAGATACAGTATGACTACTGGGCATACATGATTTCATTTCTCTTACCTTATTAGGTGGATGTCACTCAATAGTACCTCAGCACGTGTTGGGCTCCATTCTGCTGCTTGCTGCCTCATGGATACTTTGTCCCTACCAGGGCCTGTGTGAGGAAGATTACGCTCTGGTGCTGGGGGACTTGGCTGAGCTAGAAGGACCTGATACAACTCCTGGATTTCAGGTAGTGAAACCTGTAGGAGCTGTGCTTCCATCAGTAGCTCATTCAGCTCTGGGCATAAACCTGCATGTTCAAAAAAATTAGTAATATATTAGTAAAAAAAAAAAAAAAAAATCAGAAAGCTTCCAAGTTTTCACTCTGATGTTAAAGCACATTTCAGATCTGAAAAAGTCTTGTCATTCCAAAGCAAGTTAGGTGTCAAGATTCCCCTGGCCACCAGTCCTTTGGACTCTTATTTATGTGGTTGTGGGACTGGGCTCAGGATTTTACAGTATGTTTTATAGTTATGGAATAGGTTATGTTGATTACTGTATGTTTAATTGTGGACAGTTGATAAGGAGTTAACAGATTTAGAATGTTATAAGGTGATCTGTAACTGACAGTTGAGTTGCAGTTATTTATGTAATGTGTGTCTCTGAGATAAAGCCAGTTTGAATGCAGTCTGTGATGCTTCTGACAGGAGAGAAGCAAGATAACTCGGCTATCAGTGACTTTGAGAAAATGAATATATACAGTCAGGTCCATAAATATTGGGACATCGACATAATTCTAATCTTTTTGGCTCTATACACCACCACAATGGATTTGAAATGAAACGAACAAGATGTGCTTTAACTGCAGACTTTCAGCATTAATTTGAGGGTTTTTACATCCCAATCAGGTGAACGGTGTAGGAATTACAACAGTTTGTATATGTGCCTCCCACTTTTTAAGGGACCAAAAGTAATGGGACAGATTAACAGTCATAAAACAAACTTTCACTTTTTAATACTTGGTTGCA
>CM050164.1:184005507-184338007 GCA_027410445.1 Discoglossus pictus
GCAGAAGGGGGGAGGGAGAGAGACAGAGAGCACAGGGAGAGAGACAGAACAGACGGTATAAAATATTATACCGTCAATTATGATGGGCAAGTTACTGGTGAATAATAAACATCACTAAACTATGAATGGGAAATTGATGCAATGCTGCAAGTCCCCTCCTCTCCGCTCATATATCCATTTCTGGTTATTGCTAAATCATAACAGTTTTTTTAACAATGTAATAACACTGTAAACCTCTTGGTTTTGAGATTTTGACAAAGGCTCCTCTTGTTTTGAAGCTGTGGACCTCTTGGAGAAAATGTTAGAGTTGGATGTTGAGAAGCGACTGACAGCCACAGAGGCACTGGAGCATGCATACTTTGATGAGTATCGTGATGCAGAGGAGGAGACAGAAGCTGCACCATATGATGACTCCCTTGAGCGAGAAAAGATGTCTGTGGAGGAGTGGAAGAGTAAGATAGAGGCTAACCAACTATGAGCTTTGTATAGAAAATATCACTTATTTAAAACAGAATTATCTAAATCCATTGCTGTGACACAAAGGATAGCTATATATGGTAGAGGACCCTTGTGAAATTGTCTCACCTGTGCATAATGACAAAGGGAAGCCCTGGCTCCGACTATTGGTCTTCCCCCAAATGCAGGAACAGAAAACCTCTGTAAAAGGCATTGTCATTTCTTACTCACCTGCCTTTGTTTCAAACTAATTTGTATATGTTTCATTTTTTGCCAGAGTATACATATGAGGAAATTATCAACTTCACGCCTATCATGAGGAAGGATTCCAAGCGCAGGAGTGGCATGTCCATCAAAGATTGATGAGGTGACACGAAACATAGGAAACATGAGATTTGGGAGAGAAGTCTTTGCTTTATCTGTGACACTCATTCTTACATATGAGCAAAGTGATGCATTTTAAAAGATAAAAGCTAAGCAAAGTTGGAGCAATATATTCTTCTAATGAATGATCTGGATTAAATATTAAAGGACCACTGTACTGTTCATACAGTTTTTTATTAAGTTAGTTATTAACAAGCAAATTAATATTTGCAGATAAAAATAATAATAAATTTAGCTTTTAAAAGTTACATTTGAAGCAGTCTTCAACAAACATACTAATGTCAAACCACTATTTAGGTGTCCAGAGGACAGGAGGAGAATCCACCCGGGGGGTATACTGATAGGGAGACTTTTTGTTTTGATAACTTTGTTTATCTATCTGTTTCCATGCAGCTATTACTGTAGACAAAACATACACTTGTCAGAAAAAAAAGTACATACTCTGGAAATCTAATAGGAAATGGAGGGAAGCATATCTACTGGAAGCATCAATGCTAAAATTGAAAAGCTATATTGATTTTTTTTTTCTTCGTCAAATGCTAATTTTATTACTAATCAATAACAAGGTAAACAAACAAAACCGAACTGAGTGACCACTACAGTGGTCCTTTTAAGCTTATTTGATGTTTTCACGTCTCCCCTTCTTTGTTTAAGGCAATGTAATAATGTGTTCAGTAATGCACATGTAAAATAACAAAGAATTGTAGTATATGTTGATACTAAACAGCATTCACAAAGTGACAAGCTTGCAAGAGATGTATGTAAAACCTAAAATGACAAATGTAACTTGATTGCTTGAATAGCTATTCCTATCTTCATGTATGTAATTCATAATATTACATGTTATTTAATAAATTCCTTTCAAAGTGATGTTATGTCTGTGGATTTATAGCACTGCTCACATTTCACAGTCCTCAAGACTTCAGTATTTACTTTCAACCTTCAAAAATATTTTCCAATTAAGTTCTGGCATATGCAGAACTTGGATAAAAAATTGGGCATTCCATACATAAAAAGTTAAATTGTTTCCTTGGCAGCATTAACATATATGCTTTAACTCCTCCCCCAATGCCAACTGGTATTGCTCTAACTTTTCTCCCCTCATCCTTTCTTTCCATTATCCTCGAAACATTGTTGTCATGGAAATTAATAAGAAAATGTAAATTGTTAAACCTATTAGAACACATTTCTCATTCCAGGTCATCTGTGACAATAGTAACATAAATATTAAATTGCAGGTGAAAAAAAAGATTAACTTAAACCTCAAACTACAGAGGAAAACATGCACTTGAACGTTGAGAGCAAAAGTCTGTTGCATCCAGGGATATGATGCTGCTTTACTCACAAACATATATTTTAACTCAGACTTTAAAATGTCACTCCCTACTTCTAGTGAAATACAATATAATCAATAGAAAATAAAACAGTATATTAATAAAATGATAATATACTATATTTGTGAAATCACATAGTTTAGTGATAATTTACTTACCCTTGAATGTCTAAGAGTGCCTGTGTGAGTGGGATAAATGGCTTCATTCAAGAAGACTGATACCTCCGCTAGTACCACAGATGTTGACTGGAGACTGTCTAATGCGAGTGGGGCGAGGTGCATAGTGCACAGACGTAGGTGTTTTTGAGGTTCCCAAAACCCTATTGTGGGAAAAAGAGACACGATGTTTAAGCTGTGGAGTATGTTTGATAAAAAGAATAAGAAAACTAGCACTGCCTTTAGTGCAATTGATGTGATGATGAATACATTGGGATTGCTTGTAGACAACCACCTAGGTAACCGTGCTCAATGCCAAGCAGCAGCTGCGAAAGCAAATAAAATGTATGTAGCATGTATTAAGAAGGCTAGGGAAGCAGGTATAATTCTGCCACTATATACATTTCCAGTAACCCCTTATTTGGAATATGAAGTTCAATTTTGGGCACCACTTCATAAAAAGGACATTTTAGAGCTGGAAAAAGGTACAGAAAGGGGTGACCAAACTAATAAGGGTAATGGAGGGGCTAAGTTATGAAGAAAGACTTACCAAATTGTATTTTTTCTAGAGAACATAAGATTATCTAAGAGGGGATATGATTACCTTATATAAATACATCCATGGTCAATATAAGGCTTTGTCAAATGAACTTTTTGTACCAAGAGGTTTTCAACTATGTTACCCCTTCCATTAAACCGTCCACTCCTAACAGCATCTGTTTGCTAAATCAAGCCTGACTAAAATCGCAAAACTGATCACGATATATAGAAGCTATTTTTAAATATTTCTGATCTGGAAATAAATCCTTATATTGCTGAGTTGAGATCTCATATTATAAATATACTCATCAAATTGGGAGGAAACTAGAAAGAAAGCAGACCTGTAAAGTTCATCCTCAGCATAGCTGAAAACCATGGGAAAACAACTTCACTCACAAGCCAAGTACCGTAAATGTTGCTGGGTCTACTACTTCAAACCTTTATAAGCTGGGACAAAACTATTGAACAGTTAAACATCTCTTCAATAGCTTTAAGAACTTTTTGTAACACGCCTAAATCCTTTTCGAGTTGGTGAGAGAAGCTTACAAAAAGCATACAAGGGGAAAGGATTATTTCATGAAGCAGAAATTTAAAATATTGATGTGTAAAATATCATAGTAAATACTGCTGGGACTTTTTGTAATCTGCTTTAAAGCCACCGAACTGGTGAAGAAAACGTTGGCTCTAAATTACTGAGCATCTTTGTATAGTACTCTTGAGACCTTCTTGTAAACCACCATAAACCCTCTTGAGTTGATGAGAGAAGCTGAGGGGGGGAATCCATTTTAGATCTTTTAAGAAGGGCAAGAGATGTTGGTTTTGATTTGTTAAGCATATTGTGAGGATGTCATTTTTTAGTAAGACTAAATTGCCATCCGACCTTTGCGCGCTGCAGAACAGCACGCCATCACCAGGGCAACGAGATCTGCGCCCTAATGATGCTCTGCGCTCCAGCCTGCATCCCCCTGTGTCTGCATGCTGTGCTCTGCTCTACTAGGTGACCTGACTGGGAGACAAAACAATTAGATCTATCATTAGACATGACTCCTGAAAACGTTAGAGCGCAAAAATTTGCTCAAACTATTGTACAACAAATCTCAACTATGTTTGTGCCACTAATAGAAAATCTACAGAGATGGGTAGACTCTTTTAAGGAAGTATTAAAAATACTGAATCAAAGAATAGCTCAAACGGAACAAATAATATCTGATGCAGAAGACAGGATGATAGAACAGGAAAAACAAATAAAATACTTAAAGGTATATCAAAGTGAGCTGGGTTATTAATGCATCTGATAGAGGAGAATTTATAGTGTCTGAATTTTTTTTATTGCGTGAAAAAATTTGAAAGTAAACTGTTAAACCATCAGCCTGAAGTTTGTTGAATTTCTTGCATTTGCAAAGAGTTTTCTCTCAATGTTGACACCCCCTAAAATTCCCTGGGATAATTAGCATAACTTAAACAATATTTATTTTTGGCCTGGGGATTGTGCAGGCATACCTGTAGTCTGCCCTACTGTGTGAAGTCACATGATTTCAGACACTTTCTTTTCCTTTAGCCAATCAGCATGCCCATGTACTGCATATTGGATATCTCATTAAAAATGAGATATCCAATATGCAAATCTCAGTTGCTGGGGGTGTCTACATCACCCCAGCACATTTTTTTCTTTTCTGCAAAAAAAAGTTTGCATTTTTTTCATGCAAACATTTTTTGCTTGGTGGGTTATGATGCATTCTACAGGATGCATTCATTACCCACCTCACTTTCATATACCTTTAATGGAACAAAATGAAAACTTACAGTTCAAATTCGAAGTTATGGAAAATAGAAGTAGATGGAACAATGTGAGAGTAGTTGGTCTCCCAGAATATGTTAATAGAAATAATTTATATACTTTGCATCAGTTGAACTACCTAAATTGGTTAGTATGAATCCAAATAAATCATCAGTTGCTATAAAAAGAGCCCATAGAATTGGTTCTGAGAGGAAACAAATTCACGGTTCAGCTTTCAACATAACGGTAATAATAAGATTTCTTAATATCCAAGAAACAAGAAAAAACAAACAATGCAAGAATTTAGAAAACTAAAAAGTTTATCATATGAAGGCTCTGCCCTGCTACTATATAATGACTATTATACAGAAGTGGCTCGCAAGCGTAGAGAATTTTCAACCTGTTGTAACCAATTTTTAAAAGGAGGTAGAAAATTTGCTTTACTTTGCCCAGCCAAGCTACGATTAGAAACCTCTAAAGCAACATTGATTTTTTTAAAAGCTGAGGAGGTATTTGGGTTCCTTAAAGAGGAAAGATAGTGAACCAAATAAGCTTGCAAATAATGGAGTGTATATCTTTTTTTTAATTTCTGTTTTAACAAGGAGGAGAGGGTTGTGGGAGGGAATAAATGGAGGAAACAGAACTCATAATAGGAAAAGATATTGAGAAAATTTAGAATGTTAGAATAATCTCTTGGAATGTGGGGAGCATAAACGCGCCAATAAAAATAAAGGCTATTTTGAAACACCTAAAAAAAAATTCCTGCAAGAAACTGATTTGAAAATAAAATAACATAAAAAGCTAGCTAGGAAATGGGTACAAGAAGTCATATTTACTAAATATGAGAAAAAGAAACAAACAGTAGCTATTCTTTTTAAAAAGGGATTCAATTAGAAATACAAAAACATTAATCTCGACAAAGAGGGACGATACATCATAATACGGCTATGGATAGAACAAGAGTAATTTTTATTGTGTAGTTTATATACCCCAAATAAAGATCAGATGAGTGTTTTTCAAGAAATAATAGCAAAATTGTCCACAATAAATGAAGATTCAATTACCATGGGTGGAAACTTTAATATTGCTCCATTTGGAGATCAAGATAGAATAAAGATCAGATGAGTGTTTTTCAAGAAATAATAGCAAAATTGTCCACAATAAATGAAGATTCAATTACCATGGGTGGAGACTTTAATATTGCTCCATTTGGAGATCAAGATAGAATCAAGATCTCTAACGACCTTTGTCATAAAAGGAAAATGACTAGTTGTAATAAAAGAGAAAACAATATTAATAGAGAAATACAAAATCATTTAAACTTAATTGATATTAGGTCATGTCAAACAAATCTAATTAGTTTCTATGAGGAGGTTAGTAGGAACCTGGATCAAGGCAACTCAGTGGATGTAATCTTTTTGGATTTTGCAAAGATTTTTGATACAGTGCCACATGGGAGACTATTGTGCAAACTAAGAGATACAGGAATTGCAGTAAATATCTGCTCATGGATAGAGAACTGGCTAAAAGACAGGAAGCAAAGGGTTGTTTGAAATGGAACATACTCCGATTGGACTAATGTGGTAAGTGGGGTTCCTTAGGGTTCAGTATTAGGTCCTCTCCTTTTTAACATATTTATTAATGACTTAGTGGTAGGATTGGAGTGTGGTGTCTCCATTTTCGCTGATGACACGAAGTTGTGCAAGGTAATTCAATCAGATAATAATGTGCTTTCCCTCTAAAGGGATTTACATAAAATTGAGGAATGGGCATCTAAATGGCAGATGAGATTTAATACGAATAAATGAAAAGTTATGAATCTGGGAAGGAAAAATAGCCATGCAATTTATAACCTTAATGGAGCAAATCTAGGTGTATCAGATATTGAAAGGGATTTGGGAGTGCTTGTGGACAATCACCTAGGTAACAGTGCTCAAAGCGAAGCAGCAGCTGCAAATGCAAATAAAATATTAGCATGTAGTAAAAAGGGTATAGAAGCAAGGGAAGCAAATATAATTCTGCCACTTTACAGATCTCTAGTATGCCCTCATTTGGAATATGGAGTACAATTTTGGGCAGCACTTCATAAAAAGGACATTTTAGAGCTGGAAAAGGTACAGAGGAGGGCAACAAAACTAATAAGGGGAATGGAGGGGCTAAGTTATGAAGAAAGACTAACCAAAAAAGCCATCTAAGAGGAGATATGATTACCTTATATAAATACATCCAGGGTCAGTATAAAGATTTGTCAAGGGAGCTTTTTGTGCCAAGAGGTTTTCAACTGACAAGAGGACATCCCTTGAAGTTAGAAGTAAAAAGATTCCACCTCAAAGAAAGAAAAGGGTTCTTCACAGTAAGGGTGGTTAATCTGTGGAATTCTCTACCAGAGGAGGTGGTGACAGCGAATTCGATAGATAACTTTAAAAGGGGATTCATTTCTAATTAAAAAGGGAATTCAGGATTATCATGGATAATTAGAGGCAGTATTGATCGAGGGAGAAATCCGATCGCCAGTATCTGGGGTCAGGAAGGAATTATTATTATTTTATTTTTTTCCCTTTGAGACGATTAGCTCACTTGTTTTTTTTTCTGTTTGCCTTCCTCTGGATTAATTAATAAATAAAAAAAATAAATTAAAATAAATAATTGATTAATAATGAATTAACATCTAATTAATTAATAGTTAATCTGCATATTGCAGATCAGAGGAGATCTTAAAAGGTTGAACTTGATGGACTGAGTCTTTTTTCAACCTTAAATCCTATGTAACTATGTAACTATGGTATTTGGCACATCCTTAATCCACAAAACAAAGAGTTCACTTGTCACTTAAAAACACATCAAACTTTATCACAAATAGATAATTTTTTAATTTCATCTAACTTAATAGAACAAATATGAAATCCACAACTTCATTTTTATTATTTCATACAAAACATACATAATACATAAAACACCGAAACAACAAAAATCTTCCAAAACAAGCATAAAAAAAGTCATAACATGATGGATTAAACATCAATACATTCTTATATAAGAAAGACACTAGCTTTATTAACTAGAGGATATTCTTCTATTATGCAGATGGCAGGTATAGGACTACATTTATTTCTCTCTTCTCTTTCCTTTTCCCTTTCTTTTCTTTCTTCTTTCCTAATTCTTGTCTCTAGCTCTTTCCTACCCTTCCTTCCAACTCCTTCTCTTTCCCTTCCTCTTTCTTTACTTCTCAGTTTCTTCCTTCTTCCTATCCATATACCTATCCCATATATACCATTGGGTTGACAGACCCTTCTTTTTTTGAACAAAGTATTCTTGAATTGACTGATCAAGTTCTCTATTTCTAATAATAAATCTAATTATTTATGGAACTGAGGGCATTGTATTTGATTTCCAAAATGTGCATATCATCCACTTAATTACCAATAGAATATGGGATAAAAGAGAGTAATATTTCACAATTAATTCATTCAGATGTAAATGCAGTATTATAATTTCTAAATTACAGGGGATCACCTCCTCAAATACATCAAATACATCTGTTAACCTCCAAAAAGATTTAAATTTAGTGCATTCCCAACAGGCATGTAAAGTATCGGCCCTTAACCCACATTCTTTCCAGCATAATGTAATATCCTTTCTTAAAAATGTGTTAATAGATTGTGGCGTATAGTGCCAATTGTTAACAATTTTAAAATATAATTCAAAATAGGCAGAGGACCTGGCAGATTCTTTAACATTTTTTATAGTTTTCAACCATTCTTCAATAGAACTATTAAATCTCCCATTTTTCTCCCAATTTATCATACCAACGGTTTTACGACATTGTTCATTTAAGGAGAGAATCCTTTGGCATTTTGATATTCTGTGGGTGGTATTTTTATTATATATAAATAGTTCAAATATAGTTAGAGGTTTCATTTTTTTTAAATCCTCTTTGTTTTAGGGAGCTCTGAATAGACATGAATTGCAACCACATATTTTTATTTAGTTTATACTTACCGTATATACTCGAGTATAAGCCGACCCGAGTATAAGCCGAGGCACCTATTTTACCTCAAAATACTGGGTAAAATGAGTGACTTGAGTATAAGCCGAGGGTGGGAAATGTGCTGCCCCCTGTGTCCCACCTCTCTCTCTCGTGTCTCTTCTCCCCTCTCCCTTCCCTGTGTCTCTTCCCCCCTCCCTTATCACCCTCCTCAACCCCACCCGGTATATGCTAATGACGTGGCGCGGATGTGACGTCACATGCGTGCCGAGGTCAAGACGGAGCAGAGGCCGGAAAAGAAGCAGGTAAGTGAGGTGAAGGTATTTAGAGGGGAGAAAGTGAGGAGGGGGTTGAGGAGGAGGGGGTTTGAGGATGAGGAGGGGGGAGGGAAAGAGACACGGGGGGGTTAGAAAGACACAGGGGTAGAGTGACACTAGGGGGAGTGACTCGAGTATAAGCCGAGGGGGCCCTTTTCAGCCTTAAAAAAAGGGCTGAAAAGCTCGCCTATTACTCGAGTATATACGGTAACCTGAATTTTTGGCCAGCTGAGTAGTACTCCTCCTTCATAAAGGTCATTTATATAATTAATACCTTTCTCTTTCCAAGTGTCTATACAAACTTTCTCTTGACTCACTTTCAATATTTCTATTGGCGTACCCAGAGAGGGATACTCTGATAATTTCATTTTAGTCTTAATTTTTATCCAGAACTTCAGCAAGGACTTAGTATTCCTTGGAAGGAAACAATTTTTTACTTCTTCTCCAAGAAGTCCTCCTCCATTTGTTTCCAGTTAGTAGTTAATGAAGGTGTACTCCACTGTATAATTTGTGGTAGCACAATTGCAGTATATATATCCTTTATACATGGGGTAGCAAGGCCCCCAGCCTCAATCCTCCTCTTGGTGACCTCTCCAGAAATCCTAGCTTTTTTCCCCTGTAACATGTAAAAATCTATTTTTCGTTGAAATTTTTTTAACCAATATTCAGGAGGTACCTCCGGTATAGATCTGAAAATATGAGTTATTTTGGGAATAGCTATCATTTTAATTACCGCAATTCTTGCTGACCATGAAAGATGGATTGATCTCCAATCTGTCAGAATCCTTAATAAAATTCTATGTATATTAACCAAATTATTTGTTAAGATATTTTTTAGATCAAAAGAGAGGCATATACCCAAGTGATTTATTTCTTTAGTATTCCAATTATAGCGATAAAGATCTTTTAACTTAGCTTTTATTTCTGGGGATAGGCCCCTGGTAATGATATCTGTTTTTTGTCTATTAACCTTGAAATATGAGATTCTACTAAACTTACTCAGCAGTTTATCCAAATTAAACAATGATTTTTCAGGGTCTGTTAGGGTAACAATCATATAATCGGCATATATGGTTGTTTTATATTCCCTGATGCCAATTTTAACCCCTCTAATATGTTGTGTCGTTCTTATTTTTTCAATTAATGGTTCGATAAAGAGGATAAACGACAATGGAGACAGGGGACTCCCCTGTCTCGTTCCATTTGTAATGCAAAAGTAACTTGTCTCAAAGTGTGTACCCACAATGTATGCTCGAAGATTGCTATAGAGAGCTTTAATTGTTTTACTGGCAAAATCACCCATTCAATACTTCTGAAGTACTATTTGTAGGAAATCCCAGCTGACCCTGTCGAGCTCTTTATCAGCATCTAAAGACAGGGCCAGCATGGGAACTCCTTTTTTAACCCTGAATGAGAGAAGATTTATTAGACTCCTGATGTTATCACATCTTTGGCACGACCTAACAAACCCTACTTGATCTAGATGGACAAGTCTATTAATTATTGGATCAAGACTCTTTGTTAAAATGTTGGAATATATTTTCAAATCCTAATTTATTAAAGATATTGGCCTATAATTTTTCTTGTCCGCAGGATCCTTGCCATCTTTCAATATATCTATCATTTTGGCTTCTGTCATCTCATCTAGAGTATTCCCACTGTTTTTTTATCTCGTTAAACATGTTAACTTAGGGGGCTTTCAATATATCTAAAAATAATTGATAGAAACGTTTGTCCAACCCGTCTATGCCAGATGCCCTATTGTTTTTACTACTTTTTATCACGTCCTCTACTTCCTTTTCGGTTATGTTTTTATTTAGAATACCAAGTTCTACTTCCGAGACTCTGGGGAGGTTGATATCACTAAGAAATTCTTCTATTTCACTTACTTCTGGTTTATTTAACTCATTTTGTATTTCCAAATGATAAAGCTTGGAATAATACTGATAGAAAATATTCCTTATTTCTTTAGGGTGTTGATGTAACATACCATCCTCTCCTCTCATGAATAGAACTGGATATTCTTTGTTTTTTCATTTTGTTTGCCAAATATTTGCCAGTCTTATAGCATATTTATTTACTTGCATCTTCCAAATGAATCTGTCCAATTTATATTGTTCAATCTTTTTTATCTGTTGTTTAATTATATGAATTCCCTTCCCCGAGTCTTTGTTGTTCTTCTAATTCAATATATAAAGTTCTAAGTGTTTTTTACCTCTTTCTCTTTTTAATTTTGATGCCTTAGCTATAAATATGCCCCTGGCATGTGCCTTCAGCGAGCACCAAAGAATAGATGCCGATAATGCTGATCTTGTCTTAATTCCCAGGTATTCTATTAAGAGTTGTTTACCTCATCTACCTTTATTTTATCTTTTAGCAAAATTTATTCCATTTTCCAGTTACTACTTTTTATATCATTTCCAGTTGTTTTAAGTATTAATACTACCGGTGCATGGTCTGATATAGCACTTATACCAATATTTATATCCACTGTATTATTTAAGATGGCACCATCTTCCAAGATGTAATCTATTCTCGAATAAGTGTTAAATCTCTTTGAGAAACAAGTATAATCTTCTTGAGAGGGAAATCTGGTTCTCCATAAGTCCATAAATCCATGTCTATCAGCATCTCCCTAATTTTCTTTGAACCATATGTCCCAAGGTTCTCTTTTTTTCCTTTAGGTCTGTATGATCTCTCCTTCACTGGATCCAACGTAAGATTCAAATCTCCACAGATTATCGTCATGCCTTTCCTGAACCTATTTACTAGCTTAAACGTTTGCCTTATATACAATAGCTAATATATATGCGCAAAATCAAAAACAAGAGACGTTTATAAGTTATTATCAATGTATCCCACCAAAATGATGTATCGGCCATTGTCATACATTTTTTGAAACACGTCTTTCACTACTAGGCCCTTGCTAAACAGTATACTGTAGATACACCTCTAGCTTTACTACTAAATGTAGAGTCTATACTATGTGTATATCTTCTATTCTTTAGCATATAAACATAGTATTTTTTTAATGTGTTTCCTGTAAGCACAGGACATTTGTGTTTAATTTAGCATAATCTGCAAAAGCTTCTTCTTTTTATTGCTCTCCTCGCAAAGGTATTATTCGTAATAAAAGAGAAAACAATATTAATAGAGAAATACTAAATCATTTAAACTTAATCGATATTAGGCACATCCACAAAACAAAGAGTTCACTTGTCACTCAAAAACACATCAAACTTTGTCAGAAATAGATTATTTTTTAATTTCATCTAAATAAATAGGAAAATATGAAATCCACAAATAGGAAATATTATTTTATCAGATCATGCACCTATAATGATTAATGGGAAGAATATTACAATCGCAATAGAGCACATTTTAACACTATATTTCTTATAGCGACCTACCCAGCTTACAAAATCAAATTACATTTAAAATGGCAAAAGAAGAAATAGACAATTACTTAATGGTTAAAGCTCAGAAGTCTGAGTATTATACACACAGTAGATTTTTCAAAAGTGTAAATAAAATATCTAAAATACTTGCCAATTTACTGA
This sequence comes from Discoglossus pictus, assembly GCA_027410445.1. Lineage (NCBI taxonomy): Eukaryota > Metazoa > Chordata > Amphibia > Anura > Alytidae > Discoglossus > Discoglossus pictus. Next base: position 184,018,016 of record CM050164.1, read on the forward strand.
AAAAATAAAAAGGTTCTAATTATATCTAATATACAAGAAGGAAGAATAATTAGTAATACAAATTAAATAAAGGATGTCTTTCTTAAGTATTATTCTAAAACTTATACCAAAGGAGAAATAGATCATGAGAAAAAGGAGAGATTTTGGATGGAAATATAAATGCCAATGATAACCCAGGCACAATTGGAAAATCTAAACAAACCGATTACAATTGATGAGATTCAGGATGTTATTAAATCACTTAAAAAAGGAAAAACACCTGGACCGGATGGCTATCCTGGTGAATCCTATAGTCATGCTAGAACAAATTTCTCCTATCTTGTTAAGATTAATGAATGAATATTTTTCAGGGAATATTGAACTTTTAAAAACATTTGTTGAAGCAAATATTTCTATTTTTTTTAAAAAAGGTAAGAACAAGGATGAAATAGATAGTTACAGACCAATTTCACTATTAAACTCAGACTATAAGATTTTTGCCAAAATATTGTCAAATTGCCTACAATCGCTTATTAATGATATGATAGGAGAGGATCAGATTGTATTCATACAAGGTAGATCAGTGACTACAAATATTAAGAAGGTGATTGGAATAATTCAGGAATAACAATTAAACCCAAACATAAAAAAAAAAAAACTTACCAGCCCTAATAATGAGTTTAGACGCTGAAAAAGCTTCTCCTCCGCTCGTCTTCCGGCTGTGTCGGGATTCGGCATATGCTAATGACGTGACGTCATTAGCATATGCCGGGTCCCAACACAGCCAGATGTCGCGCGGAGGAGACATATGCTAATGACGTGACGTTATTTGCATATGCCGGGTCCTGACACAGCCGGAAGACGCGCAGAGGAGCAGCTGATGGAAGGTAAGAGAGGGGAAAGGGAGAGGGGGAGGTAATTAGAGAGGGGTAAAGTGATGAGGAGGGGGGTTGAGGAGGGAGGATGAGGAGAGGGGTTGAGGAGGGAAAATGAGGAGAGGGGTTGAGGAGGGAGGATGAGGAGGGGGGATGAGGAGGGGGGTTGAGGAGGGGGGATGAGGAGGGGGGATGAGGAGGGGGTTGAGGATGGATGATGAGAAGGGTGGTTGAGGAGGGATTATGAGGAGGGGGGTTGAGAAGGGAGGATGAGGAGGGATGATGAGGAGAGGGTTGAGGAGGGAGGATGAGGAGGATAAGGGAATGAAAGAGACACGAAGGAGAGGGGGAAAGAGACACAGGAGAAGGAGAGGGTGGAAAAGAGACACAGGGGAGGGAGAGGGGGGACACAAGAAAGGGGCACAGAGGGCACACAAGAGGGGGACACAGAGGGGACAAGAGGGACACAGGGGGCAGCACATTTCCCACACACTTATACTCAAGTCACTAAGTTTTCCCAGTATTTTGTGGTAAAATAGGTGCCTCGGCTTATACTCGAGTATACAGTATACAGTACTAAAAAAATATATTCATACAATTATAAAAATTGCCTGAACAAAATAGAGAAAATTTTGACATGAAAGAATCTCCCTTTATTGCTTTTGGGAAGATTCAGTGTAATCAAAAGGATAATTTACCCAAGAATTCTGTTTCTTCTTCAAAATCTCTCCTTCTTAATTAAAAAAGAAGACATACAAAAAATACATGGTTTATTCAAAAAATGTATTTGGAATAAAAAAAAAAGCATGAATAAGCCTTGAAAAAAAATGGCAGAAAAACAATAAAGGAGGCAGTAATTTACCAAATAAAGAATGGGCCAACTGGTCAATCAATGGTTAATTAAAGGGAAGAATTTTAGAGATTATGAATGGGAATACTCACTGAAAAATCACAAAAAAGTCTCATATCTATTGCATAATATGAAAATAGAAATTCCCCAGAAGATTAAGGAAGACATTTTAATTTATCCCATGTTAAAAATATAGAGAACTTTTTATTCATAAGATTATTGGGATTGACAAAATTACATATCAAATGCCACTTAAAATTAATCCCGAATTTTTGAAAGAACCAAATATAGTTGTTTTTTTGTTTTTTTTAAATGATGGAAGGGAAATGGATAATATAGAGCATTTTCTTGAAAGAGGCTCCAAAACTATTAACACTGAACCAAACACACAAAAAGAACACTGGTATTTCCATGCTCAAGTAAAGAGTTATATAAGCCAAATTTAGGAAGGAAAATGCCAACTTCTGGGAGGGTGATAAAGCAACAAAGTTGAATCACGATTATTGTAAAGGTAAACGGGCTGGGAATTATGCATATAAAATTATCCAAGATTAATTTTGGCCCCCAAAAAAGGGAAGAAATAGTTTATAAATGGAATACATTATTTCTAGATATTTAAGAGAATGAGGAACTATTCAAAAGACAGAGCAAGAAAATATATTTCATCTGCTGATTTTCATGAATGACAACTTAAGATTATACATCAAGGCTGTTATCTTTCACAAATTTTGTGAAAAATGAAGAAAAATGTAAAATGCAAGATCCAAATTAAATGCACTTATTTTGGCAATTTAATAAAATATATAGATTTTGGAAAAAAGTTCAACCTTGGCTGAAAAATAAGTTAAGCATGGACATCATATTAAATGCTTTTGGAGGTATAAGTGGCAAAATATGCCAAAAAGGAGATTAGCTGAAATCCTTATTTTCCTAGATAAGAAACCTATAATGAAAAACTAGATAAATATGAGGGCCCCACTAATTAAAGAATTAAAGCAACTGATCTTGAAGCAGATGATTCTTGAACAATATGATATAATGGGTAATTTAGGATAAATCATTTAAATTAAAATGGCACAATTACTACTAGAACATAATTAAAATAGAAAGTAAAGACAATCCATGCCTATGCCCAAGCTTGATATGTTGAATGCTTAAGATATCTCAGGGACTAATTAAAAGGCTCACCAATATTGTGATTAAAATAACGTTCCATCCTCTTCCTCCCCCCTCTTCTTTTTTTTTTCTCTTGTCTCTCCTTCTCCCCCTCTCCTTCACTATTTTTCCTTGATACATCGAATGGTGCTTTATCATGGCTATAAATGTATTCTAAATTTAAGGCCCAATCTATGTGGACAAAATTGTATATATGAGGTTTGGAGGGGAAATAATGAACTACTAGTTAGTAAATTATGATGAGATCAATTCTTTGTATTTGATATTTGTATTTCTGTATGTTGGAGTGGGATTTATGAGCTACTATTGTTGTAAACTTGTTAAAGAAAAAATAAAGAGAATAAATCCCCCGCAAAAAAACTCATTCTCCACAGGCCTGGTACAAGATAACTGGAGAAAATGTGATGCCTATATTTAAGAAGGGATGAATGAGCAAATCCAGGGTATTATAATCCTGTAAGCCTCACATCTGCAGTATTAATAAGGAATAGTATACAGGAATAAATCCAAGTGAACAAGATTATAAAAAGGAGTCAACACAGATTTACGAGGGATAGGTCATGTCAACCAAATCAAATTGGTTTCTATGACAAGGTAAGAAGGAACTTGGGTCAGTAGATGTAGTCTTTTTAATTTTACAGTGCAAAAGTGGGAGGCTATTGTACAAAGTAAGAGATACAGGAAATACAGGAATTATATAACCATGGATTGAGAACTTGCTTAAAGACAGGAGGAAACAAGGGGTTGTAAATTGAACATATTCAGAATGGACTAATGTGGTAAGTGGAGTTCCTCATGGTTCAGTATTAGGTCCTCTCCTTTTTAATCTATGTATTGATGACTTAGAAGTAGGACTGGAAAGTACTGTCTCCATTTTTGCTGATACCAAGTTGTGCAAGGTAGTTAAAAATAAGAAAATTATGTACTTTCCTGCCAAATGGACTTACTATATAACTTATATGTATAACTAATGGGTGGTGGGAGGGACTAGATAGTAATGGGGTAGTAAGTAAGAGGGTAAGGAATGAATAAACTAATCATGTGGAAGGTGAGGGGGGGGGATTTAGTATAGTCAATAGGGAGGTACTTTTAAGTAACTCAAGTATAGTGGCAGGCACTCCAGAACTACAGACTCATAACAAAAGGTGTATGCTTGCTAATGCCAGAAGCTTGCCAGGAAAAATGGGAGAGTTCGAATTATTAGCAGTTAATGGGAAATGAGATTTAATAGGCAATACTGAATTAATTAATTAATTAATAACTAATCCACATATTGCAGATCAGAGGAGATCTTAAAACTTTGAACTTGATGGACTGAAAAAGTCTGTTTTCAACCTCAATTACTATGTAACTATGTAACTGAAACATGGTGGGATGACTCTCAGGACTGGACTGTTAATCTGGATGGTTATAACTTATGTAGGAGAGATAGGGGCAGTGGTAAAAGAGGAGGAGGGATTTGTCTGTATGTTAAGCCTGAATTTAAGCCTATAGTCAGGGAAGATATTTATGCTGGAACTTTTGATAATGTTGAATGTTTGTGGGTAGAGTTAAATAGTGGAGCAGCAAATTCCAAAAGAATATTGGTAGGGGTATGCTATAAATCCCCAAATATAATTGAAAGTGAGAAAATGCAATTATTATTACAGATTGGAAATGCAGCTAAGCATGGGCAAGTTCTAATAATGGGAGATTTTAATTATCCAGAAATAAACTGGATAAATGAGATCAGCAGTTCAGCTAAGGGGAGCAGGTTCTTGAGTATACTCAGGGATCATTATCTGGCCCAGGTTATACAGGAGCCTACTAAAAATGAAGCTATCTTCGATCTAGTCATCAAAAATAATATTGATATTGTATCAAGTGTTGTGATAACTGTTTCCCAAAGGTTGCCCTATCACAACACTCTCGTTTGAGATTGAATTAAAAAAACAAAACTGTAAGGGACCAACAAAACTCTTAATTTTAAAAGAGCAGATTTTATTGTTCTTAGGGCAGCAATACAAAGTATAGACTGGGACAAAGAACTGGCAGGTAAAATATTGAACATAAATGGACAACATTTAAATCTTTACTAAATATACATACACATCGGCATATACCATGTGGAAATAAAAGTAAAAGGAGTAAATTATATCCAACGTGGCTTAACAATGATTTAAAGATCAAGATATGGAGTAAAAAACAGGCATTTAAACAAGAGGGGACAGAGACTGTTTTACGTGAGTACAAGGAAATCAACAAGGCTTGCAAAAGCATTATTAGACTGGCTAAAATAGAAAATGACAAATTAGTTACAAAGGAAAGTAAGACTAACCCTAAAATATTTTTTAAATATATTAATGGGAAGAAGGCCAGGAAAGAAGCTATAGGAGCATTACAATGTGAAACAGGCTGTCTGACAGTTAGTGACCAGGAAAAGGCAGATTAGATACATAGGTTCTTTTCCTCTGTATATACAAGGGAGGTACCAGTGGTTGGGACACTGCAACATAATGGGGCTATATTACCTTCTCCAAATAATGGGTTAACGCCGGAAGAAATCCAAAAGAGGTTGGTAAAAATAAATGTTAATAAAGCCCCAGGTCCTGATGCAATACACCCAATGGTACTGAGAGAACTGGATTCTGTAATAGCCAAACCATTATATCTAATTTTTCAAGATTCACTCAACACTGGGTCGCTACCAGATGACTGTAGAAAAGCAGAGGTGATACCTATATTTTAGAAAAACAGGGAATTATAGACCTGTAAGCCTCACTTCTGTAGTGGGAAAGCTTTTAGAAGGGGTAATAATGAATAATATACAATAATATGTCTATTCAAACAGGATTATAAGTAGGAACCAACATGGATTTATGAGGGATAGGTCATGTCAAACAAATCTATTTAGTTTCTATGAAGAGGTTAGTAGGAACCTGGATCAAGGCAACTCAGTGGATGTAGTCTTTTTAGATTTTGCAAAGTATTTTGATACAGTGCCACATGGGAGACTATTGTGCAAACTAAGGGATACAGGAATTGCAGTAAATATATGCACATGGATTGAGAGCTGGCTAAAAGACAGGAAGCAAAGGGTTGTTGTAAATGGAACATACTCAGATTGGACTATTGTGGTAAGTGGGGTTTCCCAGGGTTCAGTATTTTGTCCTCTCCTTTTTAACATATTTATAAACGACTTAGAAGTAGGACTGGAAAGTATTGTCTCAATTTTTGCACTAAGTTGTGCAAGGTAATTAAATCAGAAAATGTTGTACTTTCCCTCCGAAGGGATTTGCATTAATTAGAGAAATGGACAATTGAATCGCAGATGAGATTTAATATAAATAAATGTAAGGTTATGCATCTGGGAAGGAAAAATAGCCATGCAATTTATAAACTTAATGAAGCAAATCTAGGGGTATCAGAAATTGAAAGGGATTTGGGAGTGCTTGTGGACAACCATCTAGGTAACAGTTCTCAATGCCAAGCAGCATCTGCAAATGCAAATAAAATATTAGCACGTATTAAGAAGGGTATAGAAGCAAGGGAAGCAAATATAATTCTGCCACTAAACAAATACCTAGTACGCCCTCATTTGGAATATGGAGTCAAGTTTTGGGCACCACTTCATAAAAAGGACATTTTAAAACTGGAAAAAGTACAGAGAAGGACAACAAAACTAGTAAGGGGAATGGAGGAGCTAAGTTATGAAAAAAGACTAAACAAATTAAACGTAATTTATCTAAAAAAAAAGGTGTCTTAAAGGGGATATGATTACCTTATATAAATACATCCAGGGTCAGTATAAAAATTTGTCAAGGGAGCTTTTTGTGCCAAGAGGTTTTCAAATGAAAAAAGGACATCCATTGAGGTTAGAAGGAACGAGATTTCACCTTAAAGAAAGAAAAGGGTTCTTTACAGTAAGGCTGTTTAATCTGTGGATTTCTCTACCAAAGGAAGTGGTGACAGCTGATTCAATAGATAACTTTAAAAAGGGACTGGATATATTTTTAAATAAAAAGGGTATTCAGGGTTATCCTGGTTAATTAGAGAGTATTGATCCAGGAAGGAATCCGATCACCAGTATCTTTTTTTCACTTTTAATACAATTGGCAAAGTTTCACTTTTTCTGTTTGCCTTCCTCTGGAACACTTAACTATTAGAGATCTTAAAATGTTGAACTTGATGTGCTAAAATTATTTTTCAACCTCATTTACTATGTATATATTAGAAGAATGGATAACTAAATGGCAGATGAGATATAACAAATAAATGTAAGGTTATGTATTTGGGAAGGAAAATTAGCCATGCAATTTATAATCTAAATGGAACAGATCTAGGGGTATCAGAGATAGAAAGGGATTTAGGATTACTTGTGGATAATAACCTACATAACAGTTCTCAATGGTCAATAGATACATCCAGGGTCAATATAAGGCTTTGCCAAGTGATTTTTTGTGCCAAGATAATTTTCAACTGAAAGATGGACATCCCTCGGAGGTTAGAAAGAAACAAAAAAAAGATTCAACCTAAAAGAAAGAAAAAAGTGGTTAAAATGTGGAATTCTCTGCCACGGAATTTCTCGCAAATTGTTTCTGGAAGTTACTTCATTTCGGAGAGAAAAGTGTGATTAATTGTAAGGATTGCTATGACCCTTTATCAACTCAAGCAACAGTGTGCAGAAAATTATTCAACTATATGCCTAAATATGGCTACACCACAAACTATTATATAGAGCCTTTCAGGGACTAATTCTTCATCTTCTGAGTGAAATAGAATAATATGTTAAAAGCTTAAAACTCAACTTTTATTGTACTACATTAAAATTGTTACACTGATACACCCATTTGGTGCAACAAAGATTTTTTTTTTTCATCTTTATTTCTCAAAAAAAGTAAAACTACCGCATATATTTGAGTATAAGCCAACCCGAGTATAAGCTGAGGCACCTATTTTACCACAAAATACTGGGAAAACATAGTGACTTGAGTATAAGCTGAGGGTGGGAAATGTGCTGCCCCCTGTGTCCCTCTTGTGCCCTCTGTGTCCCCCTCTTGTGTGCCCTCTGTGCCCCTTTCTTGTTTTCTTGTCTCTCTCTCCCCCTCCCTCCCCTGTGTCTCTTTCTCTCCTCTCCCTCCCCTGTGTCTCTTCCCCTCCTCTCCCTACCCTGTGTCTCTTCCCCCCTCTCCATTCCATGTGTCTCTTCCCTCCTCTCCCTTCCGTGTCTCTTCCCCCCCTCCCTGTGTCTCTTTCCCCCCTCTCCCTCATGTCTCTTCCCCCCTCCGTCCTCATCCTCTCTCCTCAACCCCCCTCCTCATCCTCCCTCCTCAACCTCTCTCCTCAACCCCCCTCCTCAACCTCTCTCCTCAACCCCCCTCCTCAACCTCTCTCCTCAACCCCCTCCTCAACCTCTCTCCTCAACCCCCCTCCTCATCCTCTCTCCTCATCCTCTCTCCTCATCCTCTCTCCTCATCCTCTCTCCTCAACCCCCCTCCTTAACCTCTCTCCTCATCCCCCCTCAACCTCAACCCCCCTCAACCTCAACCCCCCTCCTCATCCTCAACCCCCCTCCTCATCCTCAACCCCCTCCTCATCCTCAACCCCCCTCCTCAACCTCAACCCCCCTCCTCATCCTCTCTGCTGAACCCAGCTCCTCAACCCCCCTCCCCTCCTCAACAACCCTCCTCAATTCCCCTACTCATCCTAAACCCCCCTCCCCCTCCTCAACCCCCTCCACATCCTCAACCCCCCTCCTCATCCTCGCTCCTCAACCACCCTCCTCAACCCCACTCCTCAACCCCCCTCCTCAACCCCCGCTCCTCAACCGCTCACCCTCAACCCTCTCCTCAACCTCTCTACCCAACCCCCCTCCTCATCCTCAACCCCTCTCCCCAACCCCCCTCCTTATCCACAACCCCCCTCCTCATCCTCAACCCCCCGCCTCAACCTCAACCCCCCGCCTCAACCTCAACCCCACGCCTCAACCTCTCTCCTCAACCCCCCTCCTCATCCTCTCTCCTCAACCCCCCTTCAACCTCTCTCCCCAACCCCCTCCTCTCCTCATCCTCTCTCCTCAACCCAGCTCCTCAACCCCCTCCCCCTCCTCAACCACCCCCCTACCCCTCCTCAACCCCCCTACCCCTCTTCATCCTCCCTCCTCAACCCCCCTCCTCATCCTCTATCCTCAACCCCACTCCTCATCCTCTCTCCTCAACCCCCCTCCTCAACCCCCCTCCTCATCCTCTCTCCTTAACCCCCCTCCTCAACCCCCCTCCTCATCCTCAACCCCCCTCTTCAACCACAACTCCCCTCCAGAACCCCCCTCCTCAACCCTCCTCCCCCTCCTCAACCACCCTCCTCATCCTCAACCCCCCCCTCCTCAACCCCCCTCCTCATCCTCAACCCCCCTCCTCAACCTCTCTCCTCAACCCCCACTCCTCAACCACCCTCCTCAACCCCCCTCCTCATCCTCCCTCCTCATCCTCCCTCCTCAACCCTCCTCCTCATCCTCAACCCTCCTCCTCAACCTCTCTCTTCAACCCCCCTCCCCCTTCTCAACCACACTCCTCATCCACCCTTCTCAACCACACTCCTCAACCTCTCTCCTCAACCCCCCTCCCCCTCCTCCCTCCTCATCCTCCCTCCTCAACTCCACTCCTCAACCCCACTCCTCAAGTCCCCCCTCCTCATGCTCAGCCCCCCTCCTCAACCCCACTCCTCAAGTCCCCCCTCCTCATCCTCAACCCCCTCCTCAACCTCTCTCCCCATCCCCCCTCCTCATCCTCAACCCCCCTCCTCATCCTCAACCTCTCTCCTCAACCCCCCTGCTCATCCTCTCTCCTCAACCCCCCCTCAACCTCTCTCACCAACCCCCCTCCTCATCCTCTCTCACCAACCCCCCTCCTCATCGCTCCTCAACCGCCCTCCCCCTCCTCAACCACACTCCTCAACCCCCTTCCTCCTCAACCCCACTCCTCAACCCCCCTCCTCAACCCCTCGCCCTCAACCCCCCTCCTCAACCTCTCTCCCCAACCTACCTCCTCATCATCAACTCCCCTCCTCAACCTCAACCTCTCTCCTCAACATCCCTGCTCATCCTCTCTCCTCAACCCCCCCTCAACCTCTCTCCCCAACCTCCCTCCTCTCCTCAAACCCCCTCCTCATCCTCTCTCCTCAACCCTGCTCCTCAACCCCCTCCCCCTCCTCAACCACCCTCCCCAACGCCCCTCCTCAACCCCCCTACCCCTCCTCATCCTCTGTCCTCAACCCCTCACCTCATCCTCTATCTTCAACCACCCCTCCTCATCCTCTCTCCTCATCCTCTCTCCTCAACCCCCCTCCTCAACCCCCCCTCCACATCCTCTCTCCTCAACCCCCCTCCTCAACCCCCCATCCTCAACCTCAACCCCCCTCCTCAACCACCCTCCTCAACCCCCCTCCTCAACCTCAACCCCCCCTCCTCAACCACCCTCCTTAACCCCCCCTCATCAACCACACTCCTCAAACCCCCTCCCCAACCCCCCTCCCCATCCTCAACCACCCTCCTCAACCCCCTGCTCATCCTCTCTCCTCAACCCCCTCCTCAACCTCTCTCCTCATCCTCAACCCCCCTCCTCATCCTCGCTCCTCAACCACCATCCCCCTCCTCAACCACACTCCTCAACCCCCCTCCTCATCCTCCCTCCTCAACCTCTCTCCCCAACCCCCCTCCTCATCCTCAACCCCCTCCTCATCTTCTCTCCTCAAACCCCCTGCTCATCCTCTCTCCTCAACCCTGCTCCTCAACCCCCCTCAACCTCTCTCACCAACCCCCCTCCTCATCCTCAACCCCCTCCTCATCCTCAACCCCCCTCCTCAACCACCCTCCTCATCCTCCCTCCTCAACCCCCTTCCTCTACCCCCCTCTTCATCCTCAACCCCCATCCTCATCCTCCCTCCTCAACCCCCCTCCTCAACCTCTCTCCCCAACCCACTCCTCAACCTCTCTCCCCAACCCCCCTCCTCATCCTCAACCCCCCTCCTCAACCTCTCTCCTCAACCCCCCTGCTCATCCTCTCTCTTCTCAACCCTGCTCCTCAACCCCTCAACCTCTCTCACCAACCCCCCTCCTCATCCTCTCTCCCCAAACCCCCTCCTCATTCTCCCTCCTCATCTTCGCTCCTCAACCACCCTCCCCCTCCTCAACCACACTCCTCAACCCCCTTCCTCAAAGCCCTTCCTCCCGCCTCAACCGCCCTCCTCAACTCCTCACCCTCAACCCCCCTCCTCAACCTCTCGCCCAACCACCCTCCTCGTCCTCAAACCCCCTCCTCAACCTCAACCTCTCTCCTCAACCTCCCTGCTCATCCTCTCTCCTCAACCCCCCCTCAACCTCTCTCCCCAACCCCCCTCCTCTCCTCAAACCCCCTCCTCTCCTCAAACCCCCTCCTCGTCCTCTCTCCTCAACCCTGCTCCTCAACCCCCTCCCCCTCCTCAACCCCCCTACCCCTTCTCATCCTCCATCCTCAACCCCCCTCCTCATCCTCTCTCCTCAAACCCCCTCCTCATCCTCTCTCCTCATCCTCTCTCCTCAACCCCCCTCCTCAACCCCCCCTCCTCATCCTCTCTCCTCAACCCCCCTACTCAACCTCAAACCCCCTCCCCCTCCTCAACCACCCTCCTCAACCCCCCTCCTCAACCTCAACCCCCCTCCTCAACCACCCTCCTCATCCTCTCTCCTCAACCCCCCCCCTCACCCTCAACCCCCCTCCTCAACCTCAATCCCCCACCTCAACCCCCCTCCTCAACCTCCCTCCTCAACCCCCCTTCTAATCCTCAACCCCCCTCCTCAACCCCCTCCCCCTCCTCAACCCCCCTCCTCAACCACCCTCGACCCCCCTCCTCATCCTCCCTCCTCAACCTCAACCCCCCTCCTCAACCTCTCTCCCCAGCCCCCCTCCTCATCCTCAACCCCCCTCCTCATCCTCTCTCCTCGAACCCCCAGCTCATCCTCTCTCATCAACCCTGCTCCTCAACCCCCCCTCAACCTCTCTCACCAACCCCCCTCCTCATCCTCAACCCCCCTCCTCAACCACCCTCCTCAACCCCCCTTCTCATCCTCAACCCCCCTCCTCAACCCCCTCTCCCTCCTCAACCACCCTCCTCAACCACCCTCAACCCCCCTCCTCATCCTCCCTCCTCAACCCCCCTCCTCATCCTCCCTCCTCAACCCCCCTCCTCATCCTCCCTCAACCCCCCTCCTCATCCTCTCTCCTCAACACCCCTCCTCAACCTCTCTCCTCATCCTCAACCCCCCTCCTCATCCTCACTCCTCAACCACCATCCCCCTCCTCATCCTCTCTCCTCAAACCCCCTCCTCATCCTCTCTCCTCAAACCCCCCTCCTCATCCTCAACCCTCCTCCTCATCCTCAACCCCCCTCCTCAACCACCCTCCTCATCCTCCCTCCTCAACCCCTTTCCTCAACCCCCCTTTTCATCCTCAACCCCCATCCTCATCCTCCCTCCTCAACCCCCCTCCTCAACCTCTCTTCCCAACCCCCTCCTCAACCTCTCTCCCCAACCCCCCTCCTCATCCTCAACCCCCCTCCTCAACCTCTCTCCTCAACCCCCCTGCTCATCCTCTCTCTTCTCAACCCTGCTCCTCAACCCCTTAACCTCTCTCACCAACCCGCCTCCTCATCCTCTCTCCCAAAACCCCCTCCTCATCCTCCCTCCTCATCTTCGCTCCTCAACCACCCTCCCCCTCCTCAACCACACTCCTCAACCCCCTTCCTCAAAGCCCTTCCTCCCGCCTCAACCGCCCTCCTCAACTCCTCACCCTCAACCCCCCTCCTCAACCTCTCTCCCCAACCCCCCTCCTCATCCTCAACCCCCCTCCTCAACCTCAACCTCTCTCCTCAACCTCCCTGCTCATCCTCTCTCCTCAACCCCCCTCAACCTCTCTCCCCAACCCCCCTCCTCTCCTCAAACCCCCTCCTCGTCCTCTCTCCTCAACCCTGCTCCTCAACCCCCTCCCCCTCCTCAACCCCCCTCCCCAACACCCCTCCTCAACCCCCCTACCCCTTCTCATTCTCCATCCTCAACCCCGCTCCTCATCCTCTATCCTCAAACCCCCTCCTCATCCTCTCTCCTCAACCCCCCTCCTCAACCCCCCCTCCTCATCCTCTCTCCTCAACCCCCCTCCTCAACCCCCCCTCCTCAACCTCAACCCCCTCCCCCTCCTCAACCACCCTCCTAAACCCCCCCTCCTCAACCTCAACCCCCCTCCTCAACCACCCTCCTCATCCTCTCTCCTCAACCCCCCTCCTCATCCTCAACCCCCCTCCTCCACCTCAACCCCCCTCCTCAACCCCCCTCCTCAACCCCCTCCCCCTCATCAACCCCCCTTCTCATCCTCCCTCCTCAACCCCCCTCCTCATCCTCCCTCCTCAACCCCCCTCCTCATGCTCCCTCAACCTTCCTCCTCATCCTCTCTCCTCAACCCCCCTCCTCAACCCCCCTTCTCATCCTCAACCCCCCTCCTCAACCCCCTCCCCCTCCTCAACCCCCCTCCTCAACCCCCCTCCTCATCCTCCCTCCTCAACCCCCCTCCCCATCCTCCCTCCTAAACCCCCCTCCTCATCCTCCCTCAACCCCCCTCCTCATCCTCTCTCCTCAACCCCCCTCCTCATCCTCTCCCCTCAACCCCCCTCCTCATCCTCTCTCCTCAACCCCCCTCCTCATCCTCTCTCCTCAACCCCCCTCTCCCCTCAACCCCCCTCTCCCTCCTCAACCAACCTCCTCATCCTCCCTCCTCATCCCCACTCCTCAACCCCACTCCTCAAGTCCCCCCTCCTCAACCCCCCTCCTCACTTTACCCCTCTAATTACCTCCCCCTCTCCCCTCACTTACCTTCCATCAGCAGCTGCTCCTCCACGCTCCTTTCCGGCTGCGTCGGGACCCAGCCAATGCTAATGACGTGACGCAAATGTGACATCACATCATTAGCATATGCCGCGTCCCGACGCAGCAGGAAGGAGCACGGAGGAGCGGAGGAGCAGCTGCTGATGGAAGGTAAGTGAGGGGAAAGGGAGAGGGGGATGTAATTAGAGGGGTAAAGTGAGGAGGGGGGTTGAGGATGTGGAGGGGGTTTGAGGATGAGGAGGGGGGTTGAGGATGAGGAGGATGATAAAGGAGGGGGAGGGAAAGAACCACGGGGGTGGAGAGACTTGGGAGGGAATAAGAGACACGGGAGGGAAAGAGAGAAATGGGAGGGAAAGAGAGACACAGGAGGGAAAGAGAGACACGGGGGGAAAGAGAGACACGGGGGGGAAGAGAGACACGGGGGGGAAAGAGAGACACGGAGGGGAAAGAGAGACACGGCGGGGAAAGAGAGACACGGGGGGAAAGAGAGACACGGGGGGAAAGAGTGACACGAGGGGAAGGAGAGACACTGGGGGAAAGAGAGACACTGGGGTGGAGAGACGGGGGAGAAAAGAGAGTATAAGCCGAGGGGGCCCTTTTCAGCCTTAAAAAAAAGGCTGAAAAACTCGGCTCATACTCGAATATATATGGTACTAGCGAATTGCCCGTCAAAAAATGACGGCAATGAAATTGTAAGGTAGATAATGGTGTTTTGTGTATACTACTGAAATATATAATACAATTAATAAATGAATATACTTTACGTATTTTGAAGCATTGTGTTGAAGAGCCGACAATCTGTTTTGATGTTGCTGCAGCATTAGCGGTGTGGAGCTGCTGTGTAAGCTTAATGAATGTGTGCTGTGTAAAAGTGTGCGTGCGCGAGACGAAACAGTGAGCGTAGGTGTGTACTTCCGCATTGGCGTAAAATGGCGGGTAATATCCGTAGGTCGTTTGTGGTGTTTTGCGAGTTTATTGTGGTGTTTTGCGTGTTTAGAGTGCTGTAGCCTCCTTTTCGTTTTGTTCGGCGGCAATTTTTTCTCTCGCTTAGCGAATGTTTTAGTGTCTAAACTCTTTTATTTTTAGTTAAATGAAGGTGTAAGTTGTTTTTTTGAGGTCCTGGATGCTTCCTCTTGCTGTAGGTAAGCTTTTTATGTATGTGCTGTGTGTATTTATTGTGTTTTCAATTTTGTCATGTTCGCGAGTTGCGGACGATTTTTGCGAGGTCGTAATGTGTGGTAAAATGTCGCGTATGTTTTTTGGGTTGCGAGGTAAAGTTTGCGAGGGTCGTAGTTGGTGTGTCGTGTCGTTTGCGTTGCGACGTAAAGTTTGCAAGGGTCGCAGTTGCAGCAAGGAGCGCCTTGGCGCTCCTTACCAGCAACTGAGGCCCTCGCCCGCGGCCCTCGCTACGCGAGCCCGCAAGCGTTAGCAACAACTCGTTTGCTCACAACTATATATGTGATATACAAAGAACGATAACCGGGTAAAGTCACTTGCCAGCTTCTGTCAATCATATCACCTTAAACAACTTAAACCTGTGTTGGGTTGTAGCTCTGGGCAAAATTTGCACATCTAGTAAGGTGTAACTAATTCCCTATGGGATAGCCATTCCCTTATATTGCATTTCAGGGCTATCACATATATAGTTGTGAGCATGCAGGTTGTTGTTAATGCTGCAGGGTCGCGCAGCAAGCCTACGGCCCTGGCAAAGCGAGGATTTGCAGAGGTAGAGGCTCCCATGTCGACCGCAAAATTTACGGACTTACCATCCACAAATACGCGCCACGGGACTTAGAAAAAAAAACAGTACGACCTTGCAAAAATACGACCTTAGCGCCCGAAACCCGTGCACATGAAAACAAAAAAAACACAATAAATACACACAAGAAACACATATAAATATTACCCACAGCAAGGGGGGGGGGCACCCAGGACCCCAGAAACTGAAGTTACACCTCAATTTTAGTTGAAATACAAGAGTTTAGACACCCGAAAATCACCTAAGCAAGAGAAAAAATGGGCACGGAAAAACGAAATCTAGGCTAAGGACGCAAAATTATTACACTTACTCGCAAAAAGGAACGAACACTCCAGACCAGTTCATGCGGCACGTAACACACACTATGCGGCACGTACCACACTGAAATTCCCCACCATTTTACATGAAACACACAACTATTACCCGCAAAATGGCGGTTGGAATGCAAATAGCGCATGAGTATTGCGTTCTAACGGTTTCAACTACCTCAAAGCTTATAAATACTGCACACTTTCCAGAAATGTTTACATTTCTCCTCAGGTGATGAACAGTGTGACTGGACAGTTCGCTGCTGTTGTTACTTCAGAAGAGAACTACTTACCAATTTACAACTTCACAATCTGCAAATTCCAACAGAGAGGTAAGCTATAATACATTTAATTATTAAGAAAGACCCCAAAAAAAAAAAAAAAAACATTTCAAAGATTGACACCAAAGACTTCATTCATGTAAAGTGACATTTGAAATACACACATATGTGTATGGGCCCTACAACAAGCTCATGTTAACTCAAACAAATCAAATAAATATATTTAAGTGACATTGATTCCCAGGAAATAATGCCACAAAAAAAAATTGACACACATACATATTTAACCTGCAGCTCAATCTTTGCCTTTTTTGAACAATTCCAACAGACTCTGCATCAACAGCGTCACTCAAGAATTTGCAGCGTGGACTGTGAAAGGGGATCACTTTTAAACAAGACAAAGAAAGAAGAAGAGGTAAGATACAAAAATACATTACATGGAGAAAAAGACCATGCTTTTCCAAACCCCCTCCAAAAATATACAATTAACCATTTATCTTTCTCTTTCAAACCAGACACTACTTGAAGCCTAAAATAAACACACTTGCATATGAAAAAAAACTCTCAACACAAGGCATAACTAAAATAGAAGTGGCAGACACAAAACAGGATAGTACAGCAAATATTAGCAACATATAGAAACTCAACTTACCATTCCTATTTAGTCTACAACAACCTCTAACCATCAGCCAGAAGCCAAATGGAGCATCCCAAAAGTGGTGGACAAAAAACAGGATAGTCCAACAAACATTGCTAACATATACAAAATGGAACAAACATTACTGTTTAGTCTGCAACAAACTGTAAACCAGAACAAAAATCTATCAATTTAAAAGTGGCGCTTCAAGAAAAAAAAAATGCTTACCCAGTGTTTTTATAAATTATGGCCAATAACCCCTACACTCAAGCTTATAAAAAAAATGGCAGAAGTAGAAAAGGAACAACTTCATGCAGAAATACATCAATTACCAATCCCAAAGGTCAATATGGTGCTTAAAAGAGATAGACATACTGATAAACGCCTTTATAATTTGCCAACATCAAATGAGGTTGCAATGGTGTTTCAAAATGATGAAGGTGAACCACCATTTCAGAGAGACATTAGAATATATCCCAGAAATGAGGAGCAACCTTTCATTAATATAAGTATCTTAAGTACAAATTTAGATCCAATGAAATATCCAATATTTTTTCCACATGGAGAAGCAGGTTGGCAACCAAAATTAACACTTCCCAGTTACCTAAATTCTAAAGTACGAGTGCAAAATAATATTTCCATGCTTGAATTTAAAGTAGCTCATATTGCCATTCGAAACTGATCACAACAAAGTCTCATTTGAGATTGAATTAAAAAAACATTTTAAGGGGCCAACAAAAACTCTTAATTTTAAAAGGGCGGATTTTAATGGTCTAAGGGCAGCAATACAAAGTATAGACTGGGACAGAGAACTGATAGGTAAAAACACTGAACATAAATGGACAACATTTAAATCCTTACTAAATATACATACACATCGGCATATACTGTGTGGGAATAAAAGTAAAAGGAGTAAATCCCATCCAGTGTGGCTTAACAATGATTTAAAGATCAAGATACGGAGTAAAAAACAGGCATTTAAATTATACAAACAAGAGGGGACAGAGACTGCTTTACGGGAATACAAGGAAATCAACATTCTTGCAAAAGCGCGATTAGACTGGCTAAAATAGAAAAGGAAAAATGTATTGCAAAAGAGAGTAAGACTAACCCTAAAATATTTTTTAAGTATATTAATGGGAAGAAGGCGTGGAAGGAAGCTATAGGAACATTAGAATGTGACACAGGCTGTCTGAAAATTAGCGACCAGGAAAAGGCAGATGAGCTAAATAGGTTCTTTTTTTCGGTATACACAAGGGAGGTACAAGTGCAGGGGCGGTCCGTCCACTGGGGCGTCGGGGCAAACGCCCTCCCTAATATTTTCGTGACCCTGCAATAAAAAAACACAATAATTTATTAGTAATAACCCAAAAACAATTAAATATAATGTGTACATCAGCATTCAAGTGTTATTACATTAATAAATGAAGCAAACTATTCCCTGGGACACTGTCACTTTAAGATAACCCCTTGCCCTTGTGTGTATATATTAACTGCTGCTGTGTATCTATTGTAGCTTTCCCTGCATCTCTGTGTGATCATATTACACTACACTCACTGACTACACTAACCTTTAGACTCTATAATCAATGAGGCCTGGCCCCCTGACCGTTAATGCATTCCGCCCACCAGCACAATGACGATATGCATGGGCAGTGATAAATGTATCAATTTCATGACTGACAGTCTTCCATCATTGACCAATCAATGATGGAAGGCTGTACAGTTGTCAGGAGAACAATGAAACCCACCCAGACCGTTAGCTCCGAGCGCCCGCCAGCTAATAGGGCTTCGAGTTAACTTTTGATTGACATCCACAGTTAATAAAACCACCAGATTCCAGTCCCTTCCCTCTTTCTGTTTCCTGACCCTGCTCTAAAAAAAAAAAACACAACAAACTAACGGAGCTTCTCCTACAAGGAGCTCCACTCGCGACTAATTGTTTTTTTCCCACGCCCTGCCTTATATACTAATTTTTGAAGGACTCTGATTGGCTGAAATTTTTTGATTGACATTGATTTCAACCAGTGAGAGTCTTTAAAAAATTAGCAAATTAGCAAAGCAGGTATGGAAGCCTGTAAGGGCAAAAAAGGTTAGTGTGAACTTGTGTGACCCTGTATGTATTATACATATTACAGGGCTATTTATGTGATATACATGTTACAGGATAATATCCTGTAACATGTATAGCAAATAAATAGCACTGTGATATGTATAATAAATAATATCTAATAGAAATACATGAGCAATATAATCAAATAACTAATAAAGTACATCAATTAATCAATTAATAAATATCAATTAATATATATTTTTTTATGTATATGTTTATCTATATTTATGTATATTTTTTATGTGTGTGTGTTTGTGATTGATATTGATATATATATATATATATATATATATATATATATATATTGATATATATATATATATATAATGATTGATATATATATATATATATATATATATATATTGATTGATATATATATATTGAATGATATATATATATATATATATTGATATATATATATATATATATATATATATATTTATATATTGATTGATTTATATATTGATTATTGATTGATATATATATATATATATATTGAGATATATATATTGAGATATATATATTGATTGATTTATATATTAATTATTGATTGATATATATATATATATATATATATATATTGATATATATATATTTATATATTTATTGATTTATATATTGAATAATGATTGATATATATATATATATTGATATATATTGATATATATATATATATATATATATATATTGATATATATTGATATATATTGATATATATATATATATATATTGATATATATATATTGATATATATATATATTGATATATATATATATATATATATATATAATTAATTATATATCATAATATATATATATATATATTTTTTTTTTTTTTTTTCATTTTTTTTATGTACAGTTTGGGCCTATATGGTTTTGATTGGTTATTTAATGTTTTTAAGGTGCGGTTGGGGCCTATATGGTCACACTTGGTTATTTAGGGTTTTTCAAGGTGCGGTTGGGGCCTATATGGTCACACTTGGTTATTTAGGGTTTTTAAGGTGCGGTTGGGGCCTATATGGTCACACTTGGTTATTTAGGGTTTTTAAGGTACGGTTGGAGCCTATATGGTCACACTTGGTTTTTTTAGGGTTTTTAAGGTGCGGTTGGGGCCTATATGGTCACACTTGGTTATTTAGGGTTTTTAAGGTGCGGTTGGGGCCTATATGGTCACACTTGGTTATTTAGGGTTTTTAAGGTGCGGTTGGGGCCTATATGGTCACACTTGGTTATTTAGGGTTTTTAAGGTGCGGTTGGGGCCTATATGGTCACACTTGGTTATTTAGGGTTTTTAAGGTGCGGTTGGGGCCTATATGGTCACACTTGGTTATTTAGGGTTTTTAAGGTGCGGTTGGGGCCTATATGGTCACACTTTGTTGTTTAGGGTTTTTAAGGTGCGGTTGGGGCCTATATGGTCACACTTTGTTATTTAGGGTTTTTAAGGTGCGGTTGGGGCCTATATGGTCACACTTGGTTATTTAGGGTTTTTAAGGTACGGTTGGGGCCTATATGGTCACACTTGGACTTTTAAGGTTTTTAAGGTGCAGTTGGGGCCTATATGGTCACACTTGGTCTTTTAAGGTTTTAAAAGTTACGGTTTGGGTCTTGAACGTTCTAATGTTTTTTTTTTTGTTTTCTATCACCCCCCAGGTGCAAACTATCTGTGGAAGCAGATTTGTTTGAACTCGTTGGTTGACTTACTGGACGTGAATACCCCGAGAAGGAGAGTCAACTGTTGGTGAGTATATGGTCACACTTGGACTTTTAAGGTTTTTAAGGTGCGGTTGGGGCCTATATGGTCACACTTGGTCTTTTAAGGTTTTAAAAGTTACGGTTTGGTTCTTGAACGTTCTAATGTTTTTTTTTTTGTCTTCTATCACCCCCCAGGTGCAAACTATCTGTGGAAGCAGATTTGTTTGGACTCGTTGGTTGACTTACTGGACGTGAATACCCCGAGAAGGAGAGTCAACTGTTGGTGAGTATATGGTCATACTTGGACTTTTAAGGTTTTTAAGGTGCGGTTGGGGCCTATATGGTCACACTTGGTCTTTTAAGGTTTTAAAAGTTACGGTTTGGGTCTTGAACGTTCTAATGTTTTTTTTGTTGTTTTCTATCACCCCCCAGGTGCAAACTATCTGTGGAAGCAGATTTGTTTGGACTCGTTGGTTGACTTACTGGAAGTGAATACCCCGAGAAGGAGAGTCAACTGTTGGTGAGTATCATTGCTTTTATTTTCTGTCCATGCGTATAGGTGCAAATTTGATGTTGATGTAGTCTTGTCACATGAGGGTTTGCAATCTGTAATGTATACCAATGAATTCAACACACTGTTATTTTAAAGTAATTTTGTGACATAATATAAATTAATATACCGTGATCTCTTTCTTCTATTGGTATCAGAAATGAATACTATTGACTCTCTACTTGTGAAGCCTTTTGGCACCCTAACCTATGAGGAGAAGGTGGAAGTAAAATGGTTAGGACCTGACCAACCAGAGATAAATCTGCAGCAAATCGCAAGAGATAGAGGGAAGCAATATATCCGTACTTTCAATACTGAATGGTACAAGAAGAACGACTGGCTTTGTGGAAGCGTTTCTAGGAAGTCCTTATATTGTTTCCCATGCATCCTATTTGGTGGTGACGCTGCTTGGACCAAAACTGGAGTGACTGACGTCAAACATCTAGCTGATAAATTGGCGAAACACAAAAGTTCTAAAGCTCACTTGGATAACAGGATCAAGTTTGAGATGCTTGGACAGGTGAACATTGCAGTTCAACTGGACCAAGGATACCAAGTCAGTATTCAAAAACACAACGAAGAAGTGGCTAAGAACCGGTACATCCTTTTGAAGATAATTGATTGTGTTCGCTTTTGTGGCACTTTTGAACTGGCATTAAGAGGACACGACGAAAGTGAAACATCGCTAAATCCAGGAGTGTTTCGAGGCCTGGTGGATTTGGTTGGCAGTATCGATAGTGCAATGGAACAGCATTTGAAGACTGCAACTGTGTTTAAGGGCACGTTTAAAACCGTGAAGAATGAGCTACTGGACTGCATGCATGAAGTTATTAAGGAAGTGATTCACCAAGAGCTTAAGGATGCCCAGTTTGTGGCAATCCAAGCGGATGAAACAACCGATATTTCCGCTAGGACACAGTGCGTTGTATATCGCTACATTGACAAGAAGCATCAAGTGGTGGAAAGATTTGATGGCTTCACGGAAATTAAAGCAACGGATGCAGACTCGATTGCTGCTGTTGTGCTGGAAAGTCTGAATACTGTTCTCCCAGAGCCAGAAGACAAGAAGAAACTCATAGCTCAAAGCCAGTGTGATGCGTGGAGATCAAGGAGGAGTTCAAAGAAAAATAAAAGACGTGTACCCGAACGCACACTATGTCCATTGCTATGTTCACCAACTGAACCTAATAATGGAGAAAGCAGTTTCAAGGATTGGAAGAGTTCGAGTTTTTTTTTTCCAACATAGGCGGCATACCATCATTTTTTCACGCTCTTCAAAAAGGACTGGAGTTCTGGATGAGGTAGTTGGTAGAAGACTTCCAAAAGGTGCACCTACAAGATGGAACTTAAACGTTAGGACCGTGAACGTCATCTACGAGAACAGAGATGCGCTACTTGAGTGTTTCCAGACAATTGAAGCATGTCTAAACTTTGATCAAACATCTATACGTGAGGTATGTGACATAGTGGTGGTTCATGCAAAAGAACGTTTTTCATTTTCAAATCACCTAGTCAGTGCCAAACTTGTTCAAAGTGACTTGTATAAAACCCATGACACTTGCTTTCCAACCCAAGCTCTGGAAGACACTGTGCAAGCATATCCAATACTGAAGAAGGAACAATTACGCACTGAGCTGTCACTTCTGTATGGGAAGACAGATTTTCATGCTTGTACAAGTGCTGTTGCTCTGCACAAACTTTTACATCAATTTAATCTGCAGAATGATTTCACAGAGACAGTGAAATTATTAAGAATCCTGATTACAACACCGATGACCACTGCAGAATAAGAAAGATGCTTCTCCACATTGAAGAGGATGAAAACCTTTTTAAGAAGCACCATGTCCCTGGAGCGGTTGAATGCATTGGCGATGCTCTCAATGGAAAAGCAACTGATTTCCGAGATCCCAGACTTCAATGAAAAAAACATTGAGAAGTTTTGTTCTTTGAAAGATCGCCGTGCAAAATTTAAATACAAGTGATTGAAGCAAAGAAGAATGCATACCCCAGGGTGTGCAAAGATAAACTGCGTTAAGCAGCACCACCTCACTACCAAACATAACTAGTGGTAAGTAAAGTATGAACGGTGTGTAGGTGTGCATATGGAAGGAGCTATGAAAGGTGTGTGCATGGTCAGTAACAATTGTTGAAGCCTTGGCGTGGTTTGAAGGAATTGGAGGCACTTCCAAGGGTAGCTGTCACTTCTGTACGGGAAGCCAGAATTTCATGTCTGTACGAGTGCTGTTGCTCTGCACCAACTTTACCATCAATTTAATCTGCATAATGATTTCACAGAGACAGTGAAGCTATAAGGAATCCTCCTTACAACACCGAAGACTACTAAAGAATCAGAAAGATGCTTCTCCACATTGAAGAGGATAAAAAAGGTATTTAAGAAGCACCATGGCCCTGGAGCGGCTGAATGCATTGGTTTGAAGGAATTGGAGGCACTTCCAAGGGTAGCTGTCACTTCTGTACGGTAAGCCAGAATTTCATGTCTGTACGAGTGCTGTTGCTCTGCACCAACTTTACCATCAATTTAATCTGCATAATGATTTCACAGAGACAGTGAAGCTATAAGGAATCCTCCTTACAACACCGAAGACGACTGCAGAATCAGAAAGATGCTTCTCCACATTGAAGAGGATAAAAAGGTATTTAAGAAGCACCATGGCCCTGGAACGGTCGAATGCATTGGTTTGAAGGAATTGGAGGCACTTCCAAGGGTAGCTGTCACTTCTGTACGGGAAGCCAGAATTTCATGTCTGTACGAGTGCTGTTGCTCTGCACCAACTTTACCATCAATTTAATCTGCATAATGATTTCACAGAGACAGTGAAGCTATAAGGAATCCTGCTTACAACACCGAAGACTACTGCAGAATCAGAAAGATGCTTCTCCACATTGAAGAGGTTAAAAAGGTATTTAAGAAGCACCATGGCCCTGGAGCGGTTGAATGCGTTGGTTTGAAGGAATTGGAGGCACCTTCAAGGGTAAGTAAAGTTCTCAGAAATGGCACCACCGAACTACCAAAAATAACTAGTGGTAAGTAAAGTATGAATGCTGTGTGGGTGTGCATATGGAAGGAGCTATGAAAGGTGTGTGAATGGTCAGTAACAATTGTTGAAGCCTTGGCGTGGCGTTACTGCTCATATGGTTATCCATATGCTAATTCAACCTGTTTGTTTGACATTGATTATTGTGTTGTCTAAACAGAAGTGAAATGTTGTTGTTTTCTTGAATCCCAAGATCCACTGGTTTGGGCCTATACAGTGCTGATTGGTCTTTTAAGGTATGTTTGGGGCCTATATGGTCACACTTGGTGTTCTAAGGTATGTTTGGGGCCTATGGTCACACTTGGTCTTCTAAGATATGTTTGGGGCCTATATGGTCACACTTGTTCTTCTAAGGTATGTTTTGGGCCTATATGGTCACACTTGGTCTTCTAAGGTATGTTTGGGGCCTATGGTCACACTTGGTCTTCTAAGGTATGTTTGGGGCCTATATGGTCACACTTGGTCTTCTAAGGTATGTTTGGGGCCTATATGGTCACACTTGTTCTTCTAAGGTATGTTTTGGGCCTATATGGTCACACTTGATCTTCTAAGGTATGTTTGGGGCCTATAGTCACACTTGGTCTTCTAAGGTATGTTTCGGGCCTATATGGTCACACTTGTTCTTCTAAGGTATGTTTGGGGCCTATGGTCACACTTGGTCTTCTAAGGTATGTTTGGGGCCTATATGGTCACACTTGGTCTTCTAAGGTATGTTTGGGGCCTATATGGTCACACTTGGTCTTCTAAGGTATGTTTGGGGCCTATGGTCACACTTGGTCTTCTAAGGTATGTTTGGGGCCTATATGGTCACACTTGGTCTTCTAAGGTATGTTTGGGGCCTATATGGTCACGCTTGGTCTTCTAAGGTATGTTTGGGGCCTATGGTCACACTTGGTCTTCTAAGGTATGTTTGGGGCCTATATGGTCACACTTGTTCTTCTAAGGTATGTTTGGGGCCTATATGGTTCCACTTGGTCTTCTAAGGTATGTTTGGGGCCTATATGGTTCCACTTGGTCTTCTAAGGTATGTTTGGGCCTATATGGTTCCACTTGGTCTTCTAAGGGATGTTTGGGGCCTATATGGTCACACTTGGTCTTCTAAGGTATGTTTGGGGCTTATATGGTTCCACTTGGTCTTTTAAGGTTTTAAAGGTATGGTTTTGTTCTTGAATGGTCTAATTGATTTGCTTGTTTTCTTTCAACCCCAGGTGCAAACCCTATGTGGCAGCAGATTTGTTTGTACTCGTTGGTCAACTTACTGAACGTGAATACCCTGAGAAGAAGAGCCGACTAATGGTAGGTGTCACTGCTTTAATTTTTCTGTTAATGCGTATAGGTGCAATTATGATATTGCTGTAGTCTTGTGACATGAGTTTTTTCAATCTATATTGTATACCAATGAATTTAACACATTGTTACTTTACTTCTTGACATTGCTGCATTGCTGATCATGTATTTCAATGGGCTTTACAAGTATAAGGTCATTGGGCGGGGCTTATAAAGGTCATTATGACGTCAGGGTGGAGTTATAAAAAGGGGTGTGGTTTGAAAAAGGGGAGTGGCTATGTTTCACCCTGGCGCCGCTCCAACTTGAAAGTTCACCAGCCGCCACTGTACAAGTGGTTGGGACCCTGCAACATAATGGGGCTACACTACCTTTGCCAAATAATTGGTTCACACAGGAAGTAATCCAAAAGAGGTTGGAAAAAATAAATGTTAATAAAGCCCCGGGTCCTCATGGAATACATCCAAGGGTACTAAGGGAACTGTTTCTGTAATAGCCAAACCATTATATTTAATTTTTCAAGATTCACTCAACACAGGGTCTCTACCAGATGACTGGAGAAAAGCTGATGTGATACCTATATTTAAGAAGGGAGCAAGAGGAAATCTGGGGAATTATAGACCAGTGAGCCTCACTTCTGTAGTGGGGAAGCTTTTAGAAGGGTTAATAAGGGATAATATACAAGAATATGTCTATTTGAACAGGATTATAAGTAGGAGTCAACATGGATTTATGAGGGATAGGTCATGTCAAACAAATCTAATTAGTTTCTATGAGGAGGTTAGTAGGAACCTGGATCAAGGCAACTCAGTGGATGTAGCAATTTTGGGTTTTTTCAAAAGCTTTTGATACAGTGCCACATGGGAGACTATTGGGTAAACTAAGGGATACAGGAATTGCAGTAAATATCTGCTCATGGATTGAGAGCTGGCTAAAAGACAGGAAGCAAAGGGTTGATGTAAATGGAACATACTCCGATTGGACTAATGTGGTAAGTGGGGTTCCTCAGGGTTCAGTATTAGGTCCTCTCCTTTTTAACATATTTATTAATGACTTAGAGGTAGGATTGGAGTGTGGGGTCTCCATTTTCGCTGATGACACAAAGTTGTGCAAGGTAATTAAATTAAATAATGATGTGCTTTCCCTCCAAGGGGATTTACATAAAATTGAGGAATGGGCATCTAAATGGCAGATGAGATTTAATACGAATAAATGTAAGGTTATGCATTTGGGAAGGAAAAATAGCCATGCAATTTATAATCTTAATGGAGCAAATCTAGGTGTATGAGATATTGAAAGGGATTTGGGAGTGCTTGTGGACAACCACCTAGGTAACAGTGCTCAAAGCCAAGCAGCAGCTGCAAAGGCCAATAAAATATTAGCATGTATTAAGAAGGGTATAGAAGCCAGGGAAGCAAATATAATTCTGCCACTATACAAATCTCTAGTACGCCCTCATTTGGAATATGGAGCACAATTTTGGGCACCACTTCATAAAAAGGACATTTTAGAGCTGGAAAAGGTACAGAGAAGGGCAACATAACTAATAAGGGGAATGGAGGGGCTAAGTTATGAAGAAAGACTAACCAAATTAAACTTATTTTCTCTAGAAAAAAGGTGTCTAAGAGGAGATATGATTACCTTATATAAATACATCCATGGTCAGTATAAAGATTTGTCAAGGTAGCTTTTTGTGCCAAGACATTTTCAACTGACAAGAGGACATCCCTTGAGGTTAGAAGTAAAAAGATTCCACCTTAAAGAAAGAAAACGGTTCTTCACAGTAAGGGTGGTTAATCTGTGGAATTCTCTACCAGAGGAGGTGGTGACAGCGGATTTGATAGATAACTTTAAAAGGGGACTAGATTTATTTCTAATTAAAAAGGGAATTCAGGGTTACCATGGATAATTAGAGAGACAGTATTGATCCAATTTTTTTACATTTCCCTTTGAGACAATTGGCTAAGTCTCGCTTGTGTTTTTTTTTTTCTTTTCTATTTTCCTTCCACTGGACTAATTAATAATTAAAAATAAATAAATAATAATAATTGATTAATAATTAATTAACAACTAATGAATTAATAGTTAATCCTCATATTGCAGATCAGAGGAGATCTTAAAAGGTTGAACTTGATGGACTGAAAGTCTTTTTTCAACCTTAACTACTATGGGCCTCATTCTATTAGCGGCCGCAGCCGTTGCGGGGCCGCAAGGACCGGCCGCAAGCTATTCTGCTATTCTATTCCCTTACGGCCGGGGGCTCCGGCAGGCTTGCGGCCGGTGCCTTGCTATCTCTTGCGGCCGCTCGCGCCGGAGGAAAGCCTTTGATCTAAAACGGCCGCAAGAGATTTGCAATTCAATTGCTCCGGGAAATCTCTCTGCAAGGCTAAAAACGAGCCGCAGCTTACTTGCAGGAAAGAGGTCTCGCTAGCACCAATTAAGCACATAAAATAGCTCAAATAAAGCCATCCTGCACTTTGAGAAGACTATAAAGGGATTTTAGGTGTTAGAAAAAATAGCACATAATTATCCTGTACTCAAATCCGTAAAATATTTTATTTTTAATATCCGTAAAATATCCATGTAAAAAGTCCAGAGTGCTTGGAGCACCTCAGACACACCCACGCCGCAGCCGGAAAATAAACAGTTAATTTGAACTCGGGTTTGGGCAGATGTGCAAGCTTGAGAGTGGGTTCCTTTTAATCCTCATGTCCCCCAATATGATCCCTAGCATTTACAGAGCTGTACAGTGCAGGCTTGAATTTATTTTTGCGTTTTTATATTTCACAGCTTACGGCCGGTTCCAAGATATGCGGCCGGCCGTAAGAGGAGATCCTTGCCGGGCTGTATAATAGAATCGCGAGTTAACTGAACCCCCGCAAGGAATCGCAGCCTTACGGCCGATTTACGGCCGATAATAGAATGAGGCCCTATGGGCCTCATTCTATTATCGGCCGTAGGAGATGCGGGGCCGCAAGGACCGGCCGCAAGCTATTTGCCTATTCTATTCCCTTCTGGCCGGGGATTCCGGCATGCTTGCGGCCGGCGCCTTGCTTTCCCTTGCGACCGCACGCGCCGGAGGAAAGCCTTTGATCATAAACGTCCGCAAGAGTTTCGGCCGCAAGAAAGCCCCGGTTGCTATTCAATTGCTCCGGGAACCCTCTCTGCAAGGCTAAAACCGAGCCGCAGCTTACTTGCAGCAAAAAGGTCCCGCAGGCACACAAATAAGCACATAATAAAGCCATCCTGCACTCTGAGGAGACTATAAAGTGATTGTAGGTGTTAGCATTCATAGCACAACATTCCCCTTCACTCAAATCCGTAAAAAAAAAATGTTTTAATTCTTGTCAATTATCCGTGGACAAAGTCCCGAGGGCTTGGAGCACCTCAGACCCACAAAGGCTGCGGGATTAGCCTCTGTCAAGTCCGTAAATGGGCAAAATAGACCTACGGGTCGTAAAGGGCCTACTTACAAGTCGTAGCATAGAAAAGCCATCCTGTACTTTTATTAGAAGTAAAAGTGATGTTTGGTTTAGAATTAATAGCTCAACATTCCCCTACTCTCAAATCCGCAAATAAAGATATTTAACTTCATCTATCATGCAAGCCTGCACGGGTTTGAATAACGAGCTACGGGCTTGGAGGGCAATCATCCGCCAAACCCGTACGTGCTTCACCAAGAATCTACGGCCAAAAGTCTCAAGCCCGTAATCCTGAAATCAAACCTGAAATCAATTAACCAATAGGAAGATGACAATCAAGGCCACAAATAGTTTAAAAGGGAGGGAAATTCGTAAATCTGTGACTGTGTTGTATGCTGTGCAAGTGGACACGCAGGTCTTGGAGTTGGAGGGTTTTGAGAGCAAGAGAGAGAGAGGAGGAGAGATGGAGGGAGAAGGCAGTGAAGGTAGAGGCCAGGGAGAGCAGGGCCCCCAGCCACAGGCTGGCCAGCAAGCTGCTGCTGCTGCCTGAAAAAGGGCAGCAAACTTTAACCAAGAGGAAATTGAAACTCTTCTTAGAGGAGTTCAAGCACACCACTCCATCCTAACCGGTGGGAGCGAAGTGAGGCCCAGGCAAAGGACAGATGCCTGGAGGGCAATAGCGGCTGAAGTCTCTTCGCTGGGGTATGCAAATCGTACCTGGCAGTCTGTCCAGCAACGGTACCAAGACTGCCGCATTGATGTAAAAAAGAAGATGGCGAATGAGGCCAATGCGGCACGTGGAACCAGTGGTGGGCCGCCAGAAACATTTACATACCCCGGTTGGGAGGCCACAGTGTGCGACATGATCCAGCCAGCGGCAGTCGTGGGCCTCCTTGGCCTGGTAGACACGGGTCGGTCACAAAGCCTGCAATGTGAGTACCATGTACACCTTAACACCCTCATATGTACGCACATGTACCCCACACAGATAGATAACTGACGTTGAATTGCACTGTAAGATATCTGGTTGTGACTACAGATATATTGGTCCAACTGCTGCTGCCAGCAGTCGCTGTCACATAACAGGAAAGATCCCAGCCAGGATCCACAATACTAATGATGCAGATCAATTTTTATTTGCGTCAAACATTCACAGTCAATTCCAAGTCACTATGATCTCAGAGATATGGAAACAACAATACTCAAATCCAAATCTTGTCTCATTTCAGTACCAGCCAGGCGTCCCCTGCCTCTTCAGGTTCCTGCACCATGCCAAGATGCAGGACCACCTGCAGCAACACCACCTGCAGTAGGACCACCAGCAGAAAGTTCACCTGGGCCCTCCACAAGATGCCACCAAATGGCTCCAGCAATGGCCCCTCCAGCCAGGATAATGGCGCCGCCTGGCTCACAGCCAATGTGGGCTGGCCAAATGTGGGGACATCCAATGTCGTCCCATCCCAGTTGGGCCCACAGTCTGGAACCCCAAGAAATGGTGCCCTGGAGCATGGGCAGGCTACTCTGGCCACTCCGGCCCCGCAGGCTACTCTGGCCACACAGGCCCTGCAGGCTTCTCTGGCCACTCTAGCCCCGCAGGCTACTCTGGTCACTCCGGCCCCACAGGCTACTCCGGCCACTCCGGCACAGCAGGCCACTCCGGCCTGGCAGGACACTCCACACAGCCGTGCCTCCACCCAGAGGACACAGTGGTCTGGGTCCGCGCCAGGTAGTCCGGCGCTGTCAGCGGCCCAGTGCCACGATTTCCTCGCTCATCTCCAGCATGAGCGGGAGCAAAATC
Organism: Discoglossus pictus; assembly: GCA_027410445.1. Classification (NCBI taxonomy): domain Eukaryota; kingdom Metazoa; phylum Chordata; class Amphibia; order Anura; family Alytidae; genus Discoglossus; species Discoglossus pictus. The sequence continues at coordinate 184,048,681 of CM050164.1, forward strand.
AACAGTTCATGCTGGAGATGAGACGGCACAATGACCGGATGTTTGAAGAGTTGAGGCGGCATCACCAGGTCATGGAGCTTGGCGAGCAAAATGACCAGGCATTGCAGGAGTTGAGGCGGCATCACCGTGTGATGGAGGAGTATGCCCGAAGGGCCGAAATGGCCCGAGAAGGCCATCCCCAAGAACAGGGTACCTCCTCAACCTCCCAGACCTTGCCCCCAGCATCCAGGCCAGAAGAGCCGCCAACCCTTCGACGAGGTCGTGGCCGGCCTAGGGCAACGGTTGCCAAAGGCCAGACAAGGCACCACACAAGCGAAAGCGGAAATAGGTGAGAACATGTTCATGTTGCATATAGAAGCAATTGATGTCCAAGATCTATTGACGTTGAGGTGTTGCAGTCAATGCGTATATTGTTCTAATTGATGTCTTGTTCTTATCTCTTTAGGTTCAAATCGACGGAATGTTTGCCTCCAATTTTCTTTTTTTGTTTCTATAATTTGCAAACATAAGATTAAATATTATGTATTGCTCACATTATCATTGTTTGTTTTCGTTTGTACTGTACCATGATTGTTAAACACCAGATGAATGCTACACAACAACGTTATTGTATTAGTACATACATCTTCCTTCAATATACCAGCCCTGTGTTAATGTAGGGTTGGGGTAACAGCCACTAGTGCAGCTGAGGGTGGAGGTAATATTCCTGAGTTTGATTCCAGTAACAGTGATGCATGATATTCGTGTTTCTGACACATGGAGATATTCATTCAGGGTAAATATCAAAAGTGAGTACACCCCTAAGTGAAATTGTCGATATTTTGTGGGGCCACCATTATTTTCCTGCACTGACTTAACCCTCATGGGGATGGAGTTCCCCAGAGCTTCACAGGTTGCCACTGGAGTCCTCTTCCACTCCTTCATGATGATATCATGGAGCTGGTGGATGTTAGAGACCTTGCACTCCCCACCTTCCATTTGAGGATGCCCCCACAGATGCTCGATAGGGTTTAGGTCTGGTGACCTACTTGGCCAGTCCGTCAACTTTTTACCTTCAGCTTCTTTAGCCAGGCAGTGGTCGGCTTGGAGGTGTGTTTGGGGTCATTATCATGTTGGAATACTGGCATGCGGCCCAGTCTCCGAAGGGAGGGATCATGCTCTGCTCCAGTATGTCACCGTACATGTTGGCATTCATGGGTTCCCTCAAAGAACTGTAGCTCCTCAGTGCTGGCAGCATGCATGCAGGCCCAGACCAAACATATATGCATGTCTATATATGTTTTATATAATATGTTGTGTGGATTCCCCCTATATGCATTTACCTAATGATGTCAGATGCTGCCTCCCCTCTCTCTGCATCACTGTTTAGGTTCAAAATGAGGGTTTCATCTCATATCAATGTTTTTGTGTTCGTTGTGACTTATCCATTTATCTGTAATTTAGGTATTATTTCAACTACTTTTGCTCAGTATAGATGTATACTTTTGGTGGTGGGCGTGTCATGGTCGGGGCCTGCGTGACTGCCTCCGGCACTGGAGAGCTACAGTTCATTGACGGAACCATGAATGCAAACATGTACTGTGACATACTGAAGCAGAGCATGATCCCCTCCCTTGGCAGACTGGGCTGCAGGGCAACATAACATAACGACCCTAAACAAACCGCCAAGACGACACTGCCTTGCTAAAGAAGGTAAAGGTGATGGACTGGCCAAGCTTGTCGCCAGACCTAAACCATATTGAGCATCTGTGGGGCATCCTCAAACTGACGGTGGGGGAGTGCAAGGTCTCTAGCATCAACCAGCTCTGATGTATCATTAAGGAGTGGAAGAGGACTCCAGTGACAACCTGGGAAGCTTGTGTGAACTCCCTGGCCATGAGGGTTAAGGCAGTTCTGGCAAATAATGGTGGCCACACATAATTGACATTTAGTGTCAATTTGGACATTTCAAATTAGGGGTGTACTCACTTTTGTTGCCAATGGTTTAGACATTAATGGCTGTGTATTGAGTTATTGATGGGTCAGCAAACTTACTTTACATTGTAGCAGAGTGTCATTTCTTCAGTGTTGTCACATGAAAAGATATACTAAAATATTAACAACAATGTGACGGGTGTACTCACTTCTGTTAGATACTGTGGCCCTCATTCAATTGCAATTTGGCCAATTGAATAGGGCTCGAAATAAGCACATAACATATATTCTTTGAAAAATGTTTTAGTTAGTAAACATCTATCCAAAAGCAAGGTTTTGACTAACTAAAACCTTTTAAAAAAAATATATGTTATGTGCTTCACCTTCCCTCATGGTTGAAATCAGTAATGCAAACACATTTTGAGAATTCTATTGACACCCCTAACTGATGGTGCAGAGCACAGATGTGGAGTCTGAAGGTCCTTTCATTGATGTTACAGAAATGCTATGGTATCAACATTGACGAGGCAGACACAAACAACATCTCGGATAAATCATATTTACTATTTACAGAAATTAACAAAGCAAGCTTGCCACAAAGCCACAGGTTGACTAATCAACACAGGTATGCAAAGGATCATGGTGGAGGGGGGTAGGATACAAAATCCAAGTAACACAGGTAAATAGAGATATGAGAGCAGAATGCAGGCAAGGTAAATTTCATTGATATAGATGATCATGGGATTTACAGTGTATCACCCAACATTAGGCAATATAATAGATCTCATTATTGTTACTACATATATATAACAGTCAATAAGGAAAGACCACAGTAATCCAGAATAAGGTGATATACATATGGGGAGAGCAAAATGTATGCTTGTGTGTTAAACGGACACTCTGATGCAACATCAGAAGTATAAGTGCTCAATCAGTGAATGCTATGAGCCCATGAGGTCAGTTCTCACGCAACGATAAGCAGCACATAGATAACCTTGGTCAAAAAGATGGTGACCTGACCAGGACCATATCAGTCAGATGTTACTTATTGCAGAGAACTCACAACAAACCAGGCAATATCAAGGATAGTTTGTTCTCTGATTGAGCATCTATACTCACTGTTGTTGCATATGCATAACTGAAGATTAACGTAACCTCATTAACTGTTAAGTCCCAAGCCTGGATTTACTCTTCCCCATATGCACAGGGAGGGTCACATCAGCACTGAAGAAAAGATCTGAAAGGGTTTGTGCTGCAGGCTTCACAACAGTCCAAGTAGAGGAGAGGATAGAATGTCTAAACCAATAGGTACATATGAATCGAGGTAGACTATATGAGCATACACATGCTGTGGATATACCAGGAACATAAGCTGACAGATGTCACATCACATCTGCATTGTATAGTGAAATTGTCTCGTGACACATATCGGCTATTCAGTCAAGGTCATCAGATATCAAACTGGATCCAACAAAGCAATGAAACGGACACATGCACATACATGAGGACATTGACATGGCCATGGAATGTCATGATGTTTATCGTCATGCCTTGTTCTGACCGTGATCTGGAATACAAACACACAAATAATATATTAGTGGAAACCTTACATATGCCATATGAGCAGCCACCAACAGATGCAGGTATGTCGGCACACATGTTATGCATTGGGATCTCGTACAAGCTAACCATCTGTCAGATGATAATGATGGCCCAGACTAATTTGTCCTGATGTGGGAATATTATGATTAGTCTAATTATCATTTATTTGTATTGTGCAAACATATTCCGTGGCGCTGTACAGGGGAGAAGAACACGAAAATATACAGTATGTAATATTGCCAACGCCAGAAAATGGAGGGCCCTGTTTTGAGCGTAAAGTCTGTTGATAAATGATTTCTTCCCAAAGGCCCCCACAAGATTTGAAACTCACCACTTCCAAGCTAAAGGTAATGGACATGGGGAAGAGTAGATAAGGAATAGCAAGGTTAATAAGTAAGTGAGAGATACATAGGAAGGAAGTTGTGTCAAGTAAAAAGATATGCATTAGTCGGAGAGGAAAGGGATCAGATGTAAAGTGCGATGCACTATTATGTAATAAGGTATCTGCCCCATGTGGACAGATAATGTAATCTGCAGATGGGACAGTCAGGAGACACATAGTTTAACCACAGCTTGAGTAAGATTAGCTGATGGGCGAATAAAAGGAGAGAGGTGGGCATGAGAGTTGAAATGAAAATGTTGGAGACAAAAAGGGGAGAAGTAAAGAAGAGTCTGAGGAAAAGGCAGGGGATGTAAGGAAGAAGACAAGAGAAAACATAGTGTAAAGGGTTAATTGGGATAGTTAGCAGAAGTTGCTAATTGTTCATGTGTCGAAGACTTGGTGACTCAATAAATTAAGGGTAAACAGGGGTGGGTTTGATGAGGAGACAGACAGACAGAGAGAGAGAGAGACAGAGAGACCAGTGCAGCCTGTAATAGAAATGGAAGATCCCAACTATCACATATTGATACATGTTCGGACATCCACATGTGGTTCTCTACCTTGGATAGATCAAGTGGAGTATTCAACGAAGAGATCTGTTCCCCCAGGACATGTCTGCATGGTCCGATAAACGTTTCTGACCGCTTCAGCAATACATAGGGGATGTCTTGGGGAAAAGAAAGTTAGGCCTACATCAATGGAGTTATTAGTCATTTCCTCTCATGCATACATGCACATGTTTCCCCCAAATACTCACTTACAATGTAGACGACATTGATGTAGCTGATGTTCTGTTGCTGTACAGGTCGTTTCCCATGTCTGTGTGGGTAAACAATGTGTTGACACATGGCAGCAGTTCTGTAATGGCAATATGATGATATGAGTCACACAATCCATATGATATATTGCACAATGATTCCTAGTTAACACATCCTTGAGACTATTCCTGTTATCTGACTGAGAATGCTTTTACCAGCATTCGCTGACAAAGAACTGGAAAGATCCCCTCTTTGCATCCCATGAGGTACATTTATTATGGTTTACAATATGCTGGTATGTTCATATATCCAGATTGCTATGAATTGCATTGACCTCCATGGGATGGGGAATAGCATGATCAGACAATGGGAACATTACTGTTCTGTGAAGATGTTTTCAAATACGATTGTGAGGCCTATATCCATTGACATTGTGGAATACATCAGATCATCCATTTAGCTTAGCTTCTGGAGGTTGGCAGATATCAATATATATATGATGTGTATGGGAATGTGCGCATACTTACCATTAACGGATATCAGAGCAGGCTGTACTTGATCCAGTATTAAGAATGCGTCACGAGACATATGTTACATCACAAAGCTATCCTCTACTGTGAACTGTTGGATATTCTGTATGACAATGGGGAAGGAGAAAAGAGATGTATTAGTAACCATAATCAAGGTACATTATAGTTGGTTGTTATTAGTTTCAGACTTACATGGGAAGTACTCCCGAATGACGTGGGCACGTAGTTGTGACCCCTGAACGTTATCCTCACCAGGGGGAGGTACTGGACGCTCCGCCGGTTCAAGCGGAGCATCATCAATGTTCCCCAGACAGTTTGCCTGTACTGCTATATTGTGCAGACAACAGCAGGCCATGATGATGTGACAAACCTTCACTGGTGTATACTGTAGCGCCCCGCCAGTGGAATGTAAACATCTGAAGCGCATCTTCAGGAGGCCAAAGGTGCGCTCTATTACATTCCGGGTTCTGGCATGGGCCGCATTGTACCTCTCCTCCCCTTCTGTGCGTGGATTGTTCACAGGGGTCAACAACCACGGCAAACACCTATATCCTGCATCACCTGAAGGAAACAAAAATGGGAGATGTAGATATGAATGTGAGGTTGTGCTGCTCGTTAAAGCATCTGTAAATATACACAATGATTAATGTGACGTTAGTTTAGGGATCTCTGAGTTGGAACTTCCTACTCCTATGACCAGTTCACATCGGGTTAGGCACAGCAACAAGCTACGATGCAATGGCTCAGTCGGCACACCGTGTTTAGGGCGCACAGCAAATGAGCGCGGACAATACGGCGCTGACAGAAGCCGGCGACAGTAGCGCACTGTTGAAAATTGTGTGGCAAAATGTGCAGCGATCAAAGAGCGCAAGTTGTAGAATCTATTGCCTAATGGGCCAAAACCCTAGGCATATCCTGTGATGAGCCACTTGCCTGGCTTGGTTCCGGACCACCATGGATTGCATCAGCACGCTCACCCACATTCACTCCCAGCCGCCCCTCTCTGTCACGCCTCAGCCACTCCTCAGTCGCACGCCTGAAAGCCCGGTTTCCACTCTGCAACAATCGAAACAAATATCCATTCCTACGACGCTGCGCTCTACTCACATACATATTCACCGCACTCAGGTTGCTGCTATCCATGATGGTTCAGACTTGCTAATTCATGGATGATGATGTGGTTTTATAGCTTGCTAATTACCACAGCTGTGATTATCTGGGTGGATTTCACAAATGGAAAAGCTCACTGGTGTATCTAAGCTTCATCATGTTATGAAGTTCCCTGATTATGGATTGGTTTAGCCATTTTAATTAGTAACCCCTAATATTCTGGCCCACATTTGAATTTGGGCCCATGCTACATGATCTATTTAATGTGGCGTTGAAATATAGCCAATATTTGTGTTCCAAAAAGTAGATGTGATAAGAGAGATGTAAATCAGATAATGTTGATATGTTTAGGGGACACATTCTAGCCTTTCTGAGTGCTAAAGGGTTAATATGGCCGCCATATTGAGGATGTACATGACAATAAAAATATATCTTTTATTAACATATTTGATCATTGGGGATTGTTTTTCCAGTAATTTGAATGCCATTTATTGCTTCATTTATACTTTTAGGGCCCTTTCAGCCCGGTTTCATTCCAATGCCGTAAGTGCATCGTAGGAACTTCAACGGATGCAGCCGTAAATTTAATCTAGCCAGGCGCGAATCGCGGCCTTCAGAATGTAGGAAGGCAGTGATTTTGATTGAGTTTGAGTTTGATTGAGTTTGAGTTTGATTGAGTTTGATTGAGATTGATTGAGTTAGAGTTTGATTGAGTTTGATTAAGTTTGATTGAGTTTGATTTTGATTGAGTTTGAGTTTGATTGAGTTTGATTGAGTTTGATTTTGATTGAGTTTGAGTTTGATTGAGTTTGATTGAGTTTGATTTTGATTGAGTTTGATTGAGTTTGATTTTTATTGAGTTTGATTGAGTTTGAGTTTGATTGAGTTTGATTGAGATTGATTGAGTTAGAGTTTGATTGAGTTTGATTGAGTTTGATTTTGATTGATTTTGATTGAGTTTGATTTTGATTGAGTTTGATTTTGATTGAGTTTGATTTTGATTGAGTTTGAGTTTGAGTTTGATTGAGTTTGATTGAGTTTGATTTTGATTGAGTTTGAGTTTGATTTTGATTGAGTTTGAGTTTGATTGAGTTTGATTGAGTTTGAGTTTGATTGAGTTTGATTGAGATTGATTGAGTTAGAGTTTGATTGAGTTTGATTGAGTTTGATTTTGATTGATTTTGATTGAGTTTGATTGAGTTTGAGTTTGATTGAGTTTGATTGAGTTTGATTGATTTTGATTGAGTTTGATTTTGATTGAGTTTGATTGAGTTTGAGTTTGATTGAGTTTGATTTTGATTGAGTTTGATTTTTATTGAGTTTGATTTTTATTGAGTTTGATTTTGATTGAGTTTGAGTTCTTGAGTTTGATTGAGTTTGATTTTGATTGAGTTTGATTGAGTTTGATTGAGTTTGATTTTGATTGAGTTTGATTGAGTTTGATTTTGATTGAGTTTGATTGAGTTTGATTTTGATTAAGTTTGATTGAGTTTGATTTTGATTGAGTTTGATTTCGATTGAGTTTGATTGAGTTTGATTTTGATTGAGTTTGAGTTTGATTGAGTTTGATTGAGTTTGATTTTGATTGAGTTTGATTTTGATTGAGTTTGATTGAGTTTGATTTTGATTGAGTTTGATTGAGTTTGATTTTGATTGAGTTTGATTGAGTTTGATTTTGATTGAGTTTGATTGAGTTTGATTTTGATTGAGTTTGATTTTGATTGATTTTGATTGAGTTTGATTGAGTTTGATTTTGATTGAGTTTGAGTTTGATTGAGTTTGATTGAGTTTGATTGAGTTTGATTTTGATTGAGTTTGAGTTTGATTGAGTTTGATTGAGTTTGATTTTGATTGAGTTTGATTGAGTTTGATTTTTATTGAGTTTGATTGAGTTTGATTGAGATTGATTGAGTTAGAGTTTGATTGAGTTTGATTGAGTTTGATTTTGATTGATTTTGATTGAGTTTGATTGAGTTTGATTTTGATTGAGTTTGATTGAGTTTGAGTTTGATTGAGTTTTATTGAGTTTGATTGAGTTTTATTGAGTTTGATTTTGTTTGAGTTTGATTGAGTTTGAGTTTGATTGAGTTTGAGTTTGATTGAGTTTGATTTTGAATGAGTTTGATTTTTATTGAGTTTGATTTTTATTGAGTTTGAGTTCTTGAGTTTGATTGAGTTTGATTTTGATTGAGTTTGATTGAGTTTGATTGAGTTTGATTTTGATTGAGTTTGATTGAGTTTGATTTTGATTGAGTTTGATTGAGTTTGAGTTTGATTGAGTTTGATTGAGTTTGATTGAGATTGAGTTTGATTGAGTTTGATTGAGTTTGAGTTTGATTGAGTTTGAGTTTGATTGAGATTTCTACACATATTTGCAATACACATAGGTGTTCCAAACTGCTTCTTCAATGGGGCTTGACAAGAACTTATTTTCAGCCTAGCCCAGCAGGACCATGTAGTTCCTACTACCTCTGGTACAGAAGATGGCTTCAGGATAGGTACCACTCCCAGGAATATGTGCAGAGTATAATGCAGATAGGATATTAGTGGCCTCAGACATGGGCACTCCCCACACATGATAGAAGTACACAGTAAATAGCCGCATGCCTTATATATATGCAAACTGTAACTGACCCTTCCACATTGTTTAGGAAAGCATTGATCTAGCGTGTTTCATCAGCGCCACTCAGGTCCAGAGTGAGAGGTGCTGTACACCCCTCCCACTGCTGTCACAGGCTCTGTCCACTTAAGGTTGATTACTGCAGTTAGTTACAACATTGATATCCAAGCAGAAATAGTGTTAGAGGCGATCAGAATGGGGGATGAGGGGGGAGCAGGCAAACCCACAAAAACATTTCTTAATTTCTCTTTTCTTTTCAGGTGGTGATGGAGGGAGAGGAGCAGAGGTAAGAGGAGTGGCAGGGAGTCCCGGGGCGTGGAGGTGGGGAAGAGGAGGGGAGGAGTGAGGAGGAGGTAGTAGTTGAGGAGGGGGAGGTAGTAGAGGAGGAGGAGGGAGGAGAGGAGGAGGGAGAAGAGGAGAGGAGGAGGAGGGAGGAGAGGAGGAGGGAGTAGAGGAGGAGGAGGAAGGGAGAGGAGGAAGGAGGGAGGAGAGGAGGAGGGAGGAGAAGGAGGGAGGAGAGGAGGAGAAGGAGGGAGGAGAGGAGGGAAGGAGGAAGGAGGGAGGAGAGGAGAGTAAGGAGGGGGGAGAGGAGAGGAAGGAGGTAGGAGAGGAGAGTAGGAGGGAGGAGGGAGGAGAGTAGCGGAAGGAGAGAGGAGAGTAGAGGAAGGAGGGAGGAGAGTAGAGGAAGGAGGGAGGAGAGGATGGAGGAGAGGAGAGGAGGGAGGAGGGAGAGGAGAGCAGGAGGAGGAAGGAGGAGGAGGAGGGAGGAGAGGAGGGAGGAGGAGAGTGGAGAGGGTCCTCAACCCCAGTCTGGAGAGCAAGAGGCTGGCGGCAGGTCCAGGGCTCACAATTATAGCCGGGAGGAGAACATGGTCCTCCTGGAGGCCATCCGTACCCGCCCCGTCATCACCTCGGGGGGTAGGGAAGTCAAGGCTGCGCCCAGGGCTAATGCTTGGCAGCAGGTGGTCGATCTGGTCAATGGTGTGGGGGGCCGTGGACGGAGTCTGCGGTCCATTAAGCACCGTTTCGACTACATCAGGGCCGTGGTGAGGAAGAAGATGGCCCAGGAGGATGACGGGCGGAGGGTCAAGTACCTGGGGCATGAACTCGTTACAAGGGCCATACTTGCACCCTCCGCCGCAGCTGGAGCTTCAGGCCCGGTGGAGCAGCAGGACCCAGCCTCCATGGCAGGTGAATATGACATACAGCAACATGCCACCACATGTGCATCACACACACTACACATGGACATGACACTGACATGTCAGCTCCATGAAATAACAAGGGATAGATGGATGCATCATTATATTCATGAAGCTGACAAATCACTGTCATTCCTGGTCACCACAACAGTAATCAAGCAATAGAGGAGGTGTGCCCAAACTCGGTCCTGGTGGGCCACACACATGCCTGGATTTGATAACCCTGCTGCGCACAGGTGAGTCAATCGCTTCTTCAGTCATCCTGATTGACTCACCAGTGCACAGAAAGGATATCTTCCAATCCAGGAAAGAGTTTGGACACCCCTGTAATAGAGAGTCCATGTATTGGTGTGCCCGTTCAGCCTATGCAGTTACAGACAGCAGGCGTAATACAGATAGCGTTGTGAGCCGAGAACCATCAAGAACAGAAACCTAAGAATAGATATCAGCTAGTATAAGATAGCTAATCAGAGTTGCAAAGAGGAGAATCATCCATATTCAAGGCTAGATGTCAGATAATTAGAAATGAACACATATCAATGCGCTAATCAACATACTAATGACATGTACCTTTCTTCTCTATCTCTCAGCATCCAGGAGGAGCTCTGGGTCCTGTGACCAGGCAGAGGAGGCGGGGCCATCGGCAACGTACCAGGATCTTCCAGCACAGGGGGAGGAGGAAGGAAGATCGGAGGGCCCTGGGTAGGGGATGGGCTGGTCATTGAGCTCGCCAGCTCAACTGCCACAAGCCCTGGGACTATGCCCATCCTCCAAAGACTTGCTCTGGGGCCCTCCCACGCCCTTGGGACAGCACCCCCTTCCCCACACAGTGTGCTGGCCTGGTCACCACTGGGCGCATTGTCACCCCAGTCTCCAGCTGTGAACCTCCCCACTACACCTCACCAGACCCACCCAGCGGTGTCGTCGCCGCAGAGCCAGGCTGTGCTGGTGGAGATGCTGGCCGTCATGAAGGAGCAGCTGGAAAGCTCCCAGCGGATCGAGACCACCATGCAGAGGATTGATGCCAGCATCTCTGGCCTCCGGTCGCATATGACCCACAGCCTGGCCAGGCTGTCCAGGGAGGTGAAGAGGCACCACATGACAACAGAACACCTTCAGGTCAGGCTGCTCAGACAGGCGATGGTCCCCAGCCCAACATCAACGGGGATCTCCCAATCCCCCAGTCAAGAGCAGCCTGGCCCCTCCTCTCCTCCCATGTGTCCGCCACCGGCCAGACCACCGCTGCCTGGCACCCCCGCCCCCCCACCATCACCACCAGAGGGGAGACGGAGGATGGGCACAGGTAATGTGGGTCCTGGGCCCAAGCGGAGGAGGACATAGGGCCTCATTCAATTGCAATGTGGCCGATTGCTAAGGGCTCAATTTTAGCACAGAGCATATTTTTTACAGATGTTTGTAGTTAGTGAACTTCTATCCAAAAGCAAAGTCTTCACTAACTACAAACGTCTGTAACTAAATATATGCTCTGTGCTTATATAGAGCCCTTTTCAATTGGCCAAATCGCAATTGAATTACGCCCATAGGGTCTGCAGACATGTTTTTGCCTTCTCAACAGCACTCCTCAGTGACCATCAATTGGTGACAGGTTAAACAGAACACAAAGGGCCTCATTAAAATGTGATTTGGTCAATTGAATAGGGCTCTATATAAGCACATAGGATATTTTTTTTTCCAGAAGTTTTTAGTTAGTGAAGACCTGGCTTTTGCATAGAAGTTCCCTAACTAAAAACTTCTTTCAAAAAATATGCTGTGTGCTTATATAGAGCCCTATTCAATTTGTTACATAGCAATTTAATAAGGCTGTTAATTAGTAGTGTGACCAATAAATTGTCACTAAGGAGTGCTGTTGAGAAGAGATGCTGCAGGCCCTATGATGTTTTTAGGCCTTATTTCTTAGGTTTTGTCTTTTTTTGCTTCTTTATTTTTGTTTTCTTTAGGTCCATGAAGGCATCTTCTGCATCTGTAAGCACTGTGGAGGAATTATGAGATGTAGGGCTTTCCCAGTGCCTCTCAGGTAGACATGCCTTCAATGGCAGCCCCCTTAACATGTAGCTCCCACAATCTTACAGCTATCATATAGCCAGATATCTCCGACATGATTGTTGTTAGCTTAAATGTAGACTAATACCGCTATGGCGGTGGACTTGCAAAGTCTCACAATGGCATGTTAATGACAGCCAGCAATAATATATGCAGTAGTGAAGCATGTGATCCTGACCTCAATAGCAGTCTGAGAACAGATCTTTGGGTCTGATGTAAGTAACATTGAATCTGGCTATTGACCTTTGTGTCCTCTCCATAATAATGGCTATTTGCCCATATTTCTGATTATCCACAGACCTATCTAAAGGTTAGTAATGCTTGCAGATGGGAATCAGGTGAGTTCGTATATTGGTACAGTATTTAGAACTGTACTGTACATACATCGTGATTCTAAATTTTTTTTGGATCCTCCTCCGCCTTTTTTTATTTGAACACTTATTTCAGATTTTTGTTTGGTCAACACACTGTATGTGTTAAACTGGATTGGATTACACAGTCCAAAGGTTGAATCATCTGTTTCATTGAGCAGATCTAGTTACAAGTTGTAAGTGCTATGCACATAAATGGTTTCTTCAGTTAAATGGAGAGATTTCTGGTTCCGGTAGCAGCATGTGACCCTGGTAGGTGCTATGCATCATGCTTATTCTAGACTATTATATTGACCCCTGTAGGTTTCCCCTTTTCTCCAGCCTCTTGCTCTTCAAGGACCCGCCCACACCACACCCATGATATTAATGCAGTTTTGACCACTGCTGATTGTGGTCTGTCTATCAAATAAAGCTTTGTTATACTGTTATGTGAATGCACAATCTTGACCACTGCTGATTGTGGTCTGTCTATCAAATAAAGCTTTGTTATACTGTTATGTGAATGCACAATCTTGACCACTGCTGATTGTGGTCTGTGTAAAAAATAAAGCTTTGTTAGACCTTTCTGACTGCGTCCATGTGTTATGAATATGTTTGGTTCTGTGAAATCCACATGCATTATATTAGTGTCACATTCCTATAAATGTAAACTGATGAGCCATAGTTAACATGCAATAGATCAATACATCTAAAACTGTTGAGGAGTCAGAATAGCTTTAGATATCATATGATCCCAAATATCATATCTACTACTAATATAGGGTTAATACCCATGACAAGTCTGATTAGCGATACTGTGGAGTAGGAACATTCCCCTGAGGGCCTACAATGAATAGGACAGGTGACACTGGAGTGGTTTTCCAGTTCCTTCTCTAGTTGATTGGGATTAGTCTGACCTCTCTGATAAGACGTACCCCCTACACTGGCCCTATGTAGTATAGCTCACAGCTTCATTGAAGTACACAAACCCCTTCACCAACATCACTTAGCATATGTGTGAATACAGTTAGTTGCCCAATAATGAACATGCATTGGCTAAATATCCTTTGGTTATCATATGTTGTAATGGCCATGCACATGCCAATATGACAAAACATGCTGCAACATGCATAATATGATTAAAGCCACACTACCCAAGTCAATAGCAAGAGTAAAACATGAGTCAGGTCATATGAACCCTTTGCCACGCACATGAGCTCTATTGGGATCCCTTAAATCTCTATCTAATTGCATATACATCTCGCTCATCACATCTACATTTGGTAACACAATTATTTTGCAAATTACCCCTCCACATGGCATATATCAAGTAGCAGGGAAACATTGTAATGTATGTTGTTCAGTTCTTCAGTTGTGTCTGACACTCTGTGACCCTATGAGCTGCAGCACATTCAGCTAAGTCTCTGCCTGTGCTGTTATCCACGGTTTGCATGCTAAATATACTGGTGTGGTTTATCAGTTCCTTCTCAAGTGGATTGGACCTTGTCTGATCTCTCTGCTATGATGTGCCCACCTACAGTGGCCCTACATGTTATAGCTCACAGCTTCATTCAGGTACACAAGCCCCTTCACACCACTTAGCAATGCTGAAGGGGACCAGGGGAACATACACCACACATATCTACTCTGACCCATCAGGAAAGGCCGCAAGCTCTGGGATCGACAGCAAACTCACCGCCATCAGGCATAATCTCTGCTACGCCCATCCTGGTGGGAGCCATGTGCCAGGTGTATAGTTATTCCCATTTGGTGAACTTCCAAACTGTTCTGCTATTTATCAATTTACATGGGTGAGGGTTGCTTAGTGGTGGTGGTGGTGAAGCAGCTTGTGTACCTGAATGAAGCTGTGAGCTACTGTAGGTGGGCAGGTCATAGCAGAGAGATCAGACAAATCCCAATCCACTAGAGGAGGAACTGACAACCCACTCCAATCTCTTTGGCCTTCAAACTTTGGAGAACAGCACAGGCAGAGACCTAGCTGAATGTGCTGCAGTCAATAGGGTCACAGAGAGTCGTACACAACTGAAGAACTTAACCACATATAATGGAATATTCCCCTGGTACTTGATATATGCCAAGTGGCGGTCTGATTTGGCCACTATTTGTATTCTCTAATGTAGATGTGATGAGCGAGATGTGTATTCTATCGTTGATCAACTATATAGCGTGCATCGAATGTGCGCTGTCATCTGCGCACCGACACATGCGCGCATCAACAACAGCAGGCCCGACAGGAGGCTAGCGGATCTAATGATTAGGATTAGGCTGTGGGGTGTAAGGGTTAGGATTAGGCTGCGGCTACAAGAGTTAGAAGGGTTTATGGCATTAGGTCATATCACTTACGCCCTTTCATCGACACGCAGTAGTCAAAAACATTAGAACTGCGCAATCATGTGGAACCGCTCATGTCAGCTTACATGTTGTCAAAACACATTTGCTGTGCGCGCCAATGTTGGGGTGACATATTCTATTATAGGGCTGTTTTAGAGGCTACAATGGAAACTGTATGTGTGTTTACCAATCAAACATATGAGGAATATTAAACTAATTTGAACAATTGTTAATTTGGAGGCTGTAATGCTTGGGCCTCCATTTTAGCGTTACAGGCTTAATCCATGCAGACTGCAAAAACTGTAACAAAATGGATACCTTCAACCTCCAAGCACGTACGGGCTTTAAGAACGAGCTACGGGCTTGGAGGACATGCGCCCTCCAAGCCCGCACGGGCTTGAATAAGGAGCTACGAGCTTGATCATTGAAGTCCGTGGGACTTGTACGGATTTTAAAATCAAAGTACCATTTGGCGATGTGCAAGCTTGAGAATGTTTTGCTATTAATCCTCATGCCCCCCCCCCATTATGTTCCCCATCATTTAGTGCTTTGCAGTGCTGTATTGAATATATATTGGCTTCTACAATGCTTTGTTTGCGGCCCTCCATCTCTGAACAAGAACGAGCCCGCGGGACGGAAAGTAAACCGTAAATGATATATCGGATTTGGGCTGATGTGCAAGCTTGAGAGGGTGTTGCTATTAATCCTCATGTCTCCCATTATGATGCCTAGCATTTACGGAGCTTTACAGTGCCATCTCGAATTTATATTTGCATTTACAGTTTTCTGACTTTGTGGCCGGAAAACAAGATTTACGGGCGCTTGCATGATATGCGGCCGGCCGTAAGGGGATATCCTTGCGGCGCCGTCTATTTGAATTGCAAGGTACAGGTAGCTCTACACGGGGCCGTAAGATGGCCGCAAGGAATCGCAGCTTTGCGGCCGTTTTACGGCCGATAATAGAATGAGGGCCTATGTAACTATGAAATATATTCAATCCAATTTTATGTGATGGAAAACTAACACAACAATGGATTATTGGTTCCTATTTGCAAGTTGAGGCCAATAATTTAAACTTCATAAAATATCAACAAGATAAACTACGTGTAGAACAATATTGTGGATTAATGGATTATGTCGCTGAGGTTGCTACAAGCAGAGACATGACAGCTGGCAAAGCCATCATTTTACCATCTTCTTTCCAGGGATCTCCTCGCAATATGCAAGAAAGATACAATGATGCCATGGCTATTGTCACCAAATTTGGGAAACCTGATTTATTTTTTTACATTTACATGTAATCCCCAATGGCCAGAGATTACACTACATATAAAAGGTGGTCACCTCGGGATGGCTAACCTGAAGAAATTTTATATATTTTTTCCCTAAAAGCCTTTTTTATGAGAGTGTTATATTTCCACTATAAGAAGGGAAAA
Source organism: Discoglossus pictus (assembly GCA_027410445.1). Taxonomy (NCBI): domain Eukaryota; kingdom Metazoa; phylum Chordata; class Amphibia; order Anura; family Alytidae; genus Discoglossus; species Discoglossus pictus. Next base: position 184,064,998 of record CM050164.1, read on the forward strand.
GGCAATCATTTGCTAATAAATTCACCCAGGGAATATAATTTGATTAATGAGGGAGAAGATAATTAAAAACAATACTAGCAACAATTATAGTTTAAACATTTACTTAGTTAAATGCTAAATGCATAGAGAGCATTTAACTAAGTAAATGTTTAAACTATAATTGTTGATAGTATTGTATTTGCCAGTTTCTGTTTAGTATATAATTTGTTCCATTTGGAAGAGACAGCTAAAAGACGCCAATTGAATAGCAATTTTATTTGCGGGCTCCTTAAACTTCGATTCGGCAAATTAAATGAGGATCCATATGTCAAGATTTTATAGTGAGATGCTAATTGAGCCCCCACTAGTAAGAGTGCATATTACCAGCCAAGGATATGTAATGGCTATCGCATAGGGAATGGGTTACACCATGTTAAATATGCAAATTTTGCCCAGTACTACCGCCCAATACAGAATTACGTTTTTCATTGGAACAGGTGATATATTTGACTATAGCTGGCAGCCTGGTATAGTTCTTTGTATATAGTTTTAAAGTTTAGAAAAAAAATAATAATAATTTTTGAAAATATAATACAAAAACATTCTTCATTGCACCAAATGGGTGTATCAGTGTAACAATTTTAATGCAGCACAATAAAGTTGAGCTTTTAACATATTTTATTCCACTCCGAAGACGTTGAATTAGTCCCTGAAAGGCTCTATATAATATTTTGTGGTTTAGCCATATTTAGGCGTTTAGTTTTAATAATTTTCTGCACACTGTTGCATGAATTGATAAAGGCTCAAAGCAATCCTTACAATTAATCACACTTTTCTCTCCGCAATAAAGATAACTACCTTTATATTCTGAGCATAGTAACTTCTGGAAACAATTTGTGATAATTTTTTCTCTCTAATCTAGGGTAACTACCCATATATTTTGATAATGGTATTCATTGAGAATAATTGTGGGGCAATAAGTCTCATATTGATTTTGCAGAGATACAGATTTATCGGATTACAATTGATGTAATTGGGACTTAACTGCTATAAATAAAATGTACTTTCTTTTTTTAATTGGTTATAGAACCCCTGATACCTTTATTCTAATCTATTGTGAGTCATATGTTTGGATAATCAATAATCTGTATCAAAGATCAATATTGCTACGAAAAACTAGCCAATGACCCAACAAATTAATTCATACAACTGGAATATATCCTAAAGTAGTAATTGGTAGACAAAGTTATCCGTAAACAAGAATATGAGTTTTTGAATATAAAGGAACCAAAAGTCCATAAGGACCCAGTTAAACCTCCTTGGAGACCCATAGTTTTGGGAATAAACAAACAATCTCACTGAAAATTCTAGCAAATACTTAGATTTAACTCAGATTTTGTGATCTCTCTTCCGTCCTTTGTGAAAAATACAAAGGAAGTTTTATTGAAGTTAAATGGAATTGGAATAAGTGACCACACAATGCGGGTATCCCTAGATGTTGAGTCATATACAAATATCCAACATACTGTATAAAAACATTTTATTGCTGAAACGAGGCTCACAATATAACAATCACAAGTTTGTATTGGTATTACAGGAGTTTGTATTAACACAACTATTTCATATTTTTGCAACATTTCTGCCATCAGATTTATGGTACAGCGATGGGCACAGCATGTGCTCCTATATACTTGAACCTATACTTAGGGTGTTGGGAGGAACAGGCAGTCTTCTATGGGGGGAAAAAAATGTATAAATACACATGGAATGTGGAACTATTAAGTTATTTCATAAATAGTATACTGGAATAGAAGATTACAGTTATTACAATAATTAACTGAAGTGCTGAATATGGCTTGTTTTTAGCATCTGAAATAAACGAAACGACTATTATCTTCTTAATTTTCAATTTGCCATATTTCATCTTGTCTATTTTCAAATCTAAGACCTACAGGAAACTGAAAGAAAAACATTTACTACATACTGATTGCAGCCATCCAAAATCTTTAATCTCAGGAATTCCAGTGAGACAATATCTAAGAATGAAAAGTAAGTGTTCTCGAAAAATAACTAAAATTGAGATTTGTGGACAGAAGCTATAGCAAAGTGCTTAAAAAAGCCTACCACAGATCTAAAGATATTAAGAGAAACTTTGCTTTCAGGCAAAGAGAAAGATGAGGATAATCTGATGAGATGCATTGGCACCTATATAGTTGTCAGTTTCTGGAACGCTTACGATGTTGGTCACACTTTGTGGCCCGTAACCACGAGGCCCGCTGGACTTTACCTGGTTCCTGCCAGTGGAGGCCTCACATCACCCTAAAGTACCTAGTTCCTGGCAGCGGAGGGCTCACATCAATGTATCCGAAGCACGTACCTGGCTGCGACCCTGCCAGCAGCGCCGCACTCCGTCTTCTGCTCTGTGGCTCCCGTCCTCCAGCCAGAACTACTTTCTGGATCAAGCAGCGGATCCGGAAAGTAATTCCAGACAGAGAAAGGGGGAACAGCAGAGGAGGTGAGTGCGGCGCTACTGGCAGAATTCTATCCAGGTGCGAGACACAGGGGAGGAGACGAGGGACGAGAGAGAGAGAGAAAAAAAAAAAAGAAAAAAAAGAGAGAAAGAGAAAAAAAAAGAGAAAAAAAAAGAGAGAGAAAAAAGAGAAAAAAAAAGAGAGAGAAAAAAGAGAAAAAAAAAGAGAGAGAAAAAAGAGAAAAAAAAAGAGAGAGGAAAAAGAGAAAAAAAAAGAGAGAGGAAAAAGAGAAAAAAAAAGAGAGAGGAAAAAGAGAAAAAAAAAGAGAGAGGAAAAAGAAAGAAAAAAGAGAGAGGAAAAAGAAAGAAAAAAGAGAGAGGAAAAAGAAAGAAAAAAGAGAGAAAAAAAAGAAAAAAAAAAGAGAGAGGAAAAAGAAAGAAAAAAGAGAGAAAAAAGAAAGAAAAAAGAAAGAAAAAAGAGAGAAAAAAGAAAGAAAAAAGAGAGAAAAAAGAAAGAAAAAAGAAAGAGAGGAGAGCGAGAGAAAGAGAGGAGAGCGAGAGAAAGAGAGGAGAGCGAGAAAAGAGAGACACTCTGGCTGTGTGATATTCCCAGTGCCTCAGTCTGTCAATGTGTTGCGGCGCTCTTGGTTAGGTCGCTCCTCCCTCTCTCGTGCTCGCGCCTCGTGTCGTGCCCGCGCTCGGCCTCGGTATCACCCCAGTCAGTTCCTCAGATCCGGCCGCGGGCCCAGGAACCAGCAGGACCTTGTCGTATTATACACGGGTTGTGCGGGGATGCCAGGGGAATGGTGGATGTGACCAGGCCGTGATACCCGAATATTGCACTGGAGACCCTCCCACCAGCACCTCCGATATCGGCTCTTTTTTCCCCCTCATTAAGTGACCCCGAATCTGACTCCGCACTATCCCCGACGAGCAGCAAACATCGAGCCGGTGAGTTACCGGGCACGGGAGGGAGGGGATCCGCCATCTTGAACCACCCTCTATAGCATCGCAAGGACCGCCTCTCTGTTGTCGTTCCTCGGTCTGATTGGTTCAAATGTGTTCCGGGCAGATGTTATTGGTTAGTCGGGGATATCAATCAAGAGGTATGTGGGGATATAGTGGGAGTGAGCGTATGTGATTGGTTGGCCTGGTTAATGGCTCAAAAAGAACCGAGATACCAGGGAATATGGCACCGACTGCTAGAAATACGCTGCACCGGAAGCGGAAAGGGCTCTGAGCTATCCACCCAGTTCAGTTTTGGTGCAATATACACATATAGCTACAATATTCCTATCTCAATCTACCATACAGTCCTCCTATCTATACCTGCCTGTAGCTTACTGTATACCATAGTGATACAATACACTTTCGAAAAATATTGAATAGTCAGCAGTACAAATCGTAACAGCTCCCATCTTTTCATCTATAACACGTTATGCTTTGCTCACACAATGACCTTTCTGCTGTCAGATCTTGTCTCTAACTATCCCTGCCCCGAAAACACCTTTCCTACATGTTGGCCAGTCACAGCATATATTCCCCTTGTTAATGTCGCCTTATATTTGCTTTCACTAACTATTGGCATGACATCAGTAATGTTGTAGATGATAGAAAACGTCAATAAGCAATGACTAGGGTGCTGGCAGGGGGGTTGAGGGGCTTTTAATGAAGGTGGAGAGGAGAAATGTCAATATTGACTTACTGTTCAAGGGACGTGTAAATCTATACTGTTCTACATTATCTAACAGAGCATTGAAAACCAAATGACAAAAATAATTCTAAATTAAGGTGTTTTTCACATTTACAAGAGCTTTTATATAACCTAGTGTGATACCAGGTTCTGCAATTCAAATGATTTACTAGGAAACTGTGTTAACACTATTAATTACAAGCGAAAAAGGTTCAATGTGAAATATTTACACAAATAATTTGTTTTATTTAAACTCTAGAACAACGATAATAGTTGTGGTAATTGCGAGTTGTCATCAAGATACAAGCTTATGCATGTGCAGTGAGTGCCGGAGGCGCTCATTGCGGGCTGCGTGATGCGCTTATCACGAGGCACGCAAGACTTTGAAAACATTATGGCTTCAACGGCCGCTGTTTTTTTTTTTTTTTTTTTCAAGCACGTAACTCGTAAGCCGTTCGGAGGCCCCAAAAACATGCCAATTGATTCGAAAATTAACTGACAACCTCACACAGAGCACAGGGGGAGAGGCAGGGTGTCTGTAAGTGAGGTTGAAAGCTGATTTGTTCTTCAGTTGGTGTTTTTTTGAGGTCTGAAAACAGCTAAGCAAGAAAAAATGGCATTTCAGGGTTGGGGAAATTAATCAAATTGCCAAGCCCGCAAATGGTTTCAGACCTGTAGAGCACAGGAGAGGGAGGAGAAAGACGTGTGTGTGTGGGGGGGGGGGGGGGTGGAAAGAGACACAGGGGAGGGAGTGGGGGGGGTGGAAAGAGACACGGGAGGGAGTGGGGGGGGTGGAAAGAGACACAGGGGAGGGAGTGGGGGGGGGGGTGGAAAGAGACACAGGGGAGGGAGTGGGGGGGGTGGAAAGAGACACAGGGGAGGGAGGGGGGAAAGAGACACAGGGGAGGGAGTGGGGGGGGTAAAGACACAGGGGAGGGAGTGGGGGGGTGGAAAGAGACACAGGGGAGGGAGTGGGGGGGTGGTGGAAAGAGACACAGGGGAGGGAGTGGGGGGGTGGAAAGAGACACAGGGGAGGGAGTGGGGGGGTGGAAAGAGACACAGGGGTGGGAGCGGGGGGGGAAGAGACACTGGGGGGGAGAGACACAGGGGTGAGAGAGGGGGCGAAAGAGACACAGAGGAGGGACGGAGAGAGGGGGGGAGACACAGGGGAGGGAGAGGCGTCATCCAACCTGCAACTTTCTTGCCTCACAATGTGCGCTGAAGGTGCTCATTGCGAGTCTCTCACCCCTGTGTCTCTTTCCTCCCCACTCCCTCCCCCGTGTCTCTTTCCACCCCCGTGTCGCTTTCCACCCCCCGTGTCGCTTTCCACCCCCCGTGTCTCTTTCCACCCCCCCGTGTCTCTTTCCACCCCCCGTGTCTCTTTCCACCCCCCCGTGTCTCTTTCCACCCCCCCGTGTCTCTTTCCACCCCCCCGTGTCTCTTTCCACCCCCCCGTGTCTCTTTCCACCCCCCCGTGTCTCTTCCCCCCTCCCCCTTTGTCTCTTCCCCCCTCCCCCTTTGTCTCTTCCCCCCTCCGCTCCGAAGTCGCTCATCGTGAGACCCACAAGTTAGAGGGGGGAGAGCCTTGCATTGTGTGGCAAACAGCATTGACAGGCTTAAATTTTTTATTGCCGTCATTTTTGACGGGCAAGTCGCTAGTACATGTAATAGTAGATTAATGAGTACCTGTAGAGATCTACTATTTTCTATCATGATATGAAAGAGCTTGTGTTCAGTTAGAAGCATATAGGGTAGTAGCAGATATCAGAAACGTATTCAGTATTGAGAGCATGTATTCAATAGACTCTAAGTTTATTGTCCTTTTTCCTCTTTTTAATCTGCAGTTCACTATTATCTTTTAATTGTTTTTATTTAGATATATAGTGTAAACTCACTTTACTCTCTTGTGTACATAATTGCAGTTACCTATTGTCATACATTTGCGTTTATTTAGACACTAGCGACTTGCCCGTGGGCAATAAAATTGTAAGGCAGGTAATGCTGTTTGCCACAGACAGTAAGTGTTTTGGTTGTGTGAGATCCTTCGGCGCTCATTGCGAGCCTCTCAGATGGTGTATTTTTTGTTATCAGAGGTGCTTTTGCTCTCATTCTAAGGTCCGCGCTGATCTCCTTTTTGTGCTTATTGCAAGTCTCTCCCCTGGTGTAGTTTGCTTCCTATGAGCACCGTTGGCGCTCCTTGTGAGCCGCGCTGTGAAGGGCTTTGTCGTTTATTGCGATATTGTGGTGTTTTTTTGTGTGTATATATGTATTTTTTCATGATAATTAATGAAATGATAAATTAATATACTTTACCTATTTGTAATTAATATATGCAGCAAGCAATGTGCTAAAGAGCTAACAATCTGTTTTGATGTTCCTGCAGCATACAATGTAGATTTGCACTGTGGTTGAGCTGAGGTGTAAGTGTCAGCAATGTGCGCAGTGTGTAGTGTAAATAGCTGGTTCTCTGATGAGCACCTCTGACTTAGTTGTTTTGTTTATGCAAATTACCTTTAGGCTTTAATCTTCCTAAGGGCAATAGGGGACTCCAGACGTGGACCCCTTGCTCACTGTGCCTTAGGGAGTTCAGCTGCACCTCACTGACGAGGCCCATAAAGGACGAAACGCATTGTTTTTTTCTCTCTCCTGTTCAGGGTAGAATTGCCTGGTATTTCGGGGCTGGGTCACTCTTTTGAGTGGGACCAGACTGATATACTACAGGATATTTCTCCCTGTGAAGGGCACAAGTGAGCCAATAGTGGTTGCTCTCAGAGTGGCTTATCATGGCCATAGAACTAACTTATTAAGGTTAGTTTGTTCTCTGATGAGCGCCTCTGACTTAATTTTTTTATAGTGTATATAGGCTGCGTGCCGTGAGGGGAAACCGTTTGTGTAGCTGGGTACTTTCGCATTCTGTAAGTTAGTGTTGTAAAATGGAGGCGAATGTGTATGTAGTACACAGGTGTGAATGACTTAGCATCCTTGCTAATAGTGTATGTTGTACCTCGGTTCTGCAATTGTCAAAAATTACAAACACCTTGCTAATTGAAATACAAATTTGTCTACAGCAATGAAAGTTATAAGGTCATTCCTTTACATTCTTTAGATATCCTAATCTCAAATGAAAAATGTTTAATGCATTACTGCTGATAAATCAAATGTGAGCGTTTAGGGGGAGCTTGCAATGCTTGGTCCACTAAGTTCCTGAAGAAATGCACCTATAAGCTCAATCTTACTATTCAGAGACTCCTATCACAGCAAAAAATTTAAACAACTATAAAAAGGTGAAGAACTTCATTTTAAACCAGGGGTTGACAAATCTATTTGAAACTTAGAAGTCAGACAGCCTACTTAGAAGCCATACAATTTTTTTTAGGAGCTAGATTATGAATTAAACAGAGAAATATATGTATAGTAACTAATATTATAGGAGCAGGCAATAACATTTATGAGCTGTGGGTCCCTAGCCCCTGGGATTTGTCAAGCCTTGTTTTACATGTTTTCTGTTTTCAACTGATATGATGTTGTAAAGCAGTCTTAATGGATTTAGTGGTCACTTCATGTCTTTGTATATGGATCATCAATTGTAAAAATTATCTAGGTTTTCAGTATTCTGCATCTTGTAGCATATCAATCTGTCTCCTCATTTGAAATATTTCTGTTTTTGATATACATTGTCACACGTGTAAAACGGGGATAGTTAATAGGTGGGCCTGGGTCCAAATCAGGACCTCCAGTCCATTTGTTTCAGACTCCACATCATTATTCCAATTTCTTTATATCTGTTCCAAAGTCCTCGGTCATTAAATACACTATTAGCTAAATGCTGCTGTCATGACCCAAAAACTGAGGGGTCAATGCGCCCCTACCTTTCCTGCTTTAGCTTACAGGGACCATTTATAGGTTGTGACTTTGTTCTTGTCATAATTACATTGTTTAAGGACTGATATTGCCAGTAATTTATCAATATGGCCAAGGGAGCATGACATTGTTGCATTGGAATTATGTGTTATTGTGTGGTTATATGTTGTCTGTACATGGTTATTATGTATCCTAGTTATAATATACTAGCGACTTGCCTGTCAAAAATGAGGGGCAATAACATTTTAAGCCATGGGAATGCTGTTTGACACACAATGTAAACATTTTTGTACTGTGAGAGCCTTTGGTGCTCAGGGCGAGCCGCTTGTCTCATCTATTTTTGCTCCTCTGAGCACCTTCGTCACTCATTATAAAGAGAGATATATATTCATCTATATTTACTTAATCAATAAGGAATTAATTATTTCTTGAATAAATTAATATACTTTACCTATTTGTAATTAATATATTCAGCAATCAATATCCTGAAGAGCTAACAATCTGTTTATATTTTCCGGCACCATACAATGAGCAGTGAGTGTTGGTGCTCTGATTATAAAGTGTAATGGATGTGCCAACTGTGCACTCTAAATGGTTTGTGTGCGCAAGGGAAATCCGTTGGTGTAGTTCTGTAAAGTGCCATTGTAGATTGGTAATGTTATTAATGTGTTACGCGTCTCGCAAGTCTTTTCTGTATTTTGTAATAGTGTATTTTGTATTTCGTTTGTTGCTGTGTGAGAGTGCTAAGCTTTTGGCAGTGTTTTGCGTGGTCCGGGGTCTTGTAGCCTCATTTTAATTTTTTTCGGTGGCCATTTTTTCTCTCGCTTAGGCTAGTTTCGTGTGGTGAAAGTCACCGAAATCGCATTTAAATCGCGTTGTACCTAACTTCCAGACGTCCTGGCTTTCCCCCCGTGCTCTGGGTGATTTTTTTGTTGTGTTTATTTGTAATTTTGTGGGTGTTTTTTGGTTTTTCGCGGTTCGGCCGTTAACCTTGTATTTTTTTTTCTAAGTCCCGCATCTCGTAAAGTGCCATGGTAAAGCGCTACACGTTTGGCAGTGTTTTGCGCGGTCCGGGGTCGTGTTGCCTTGTTTAATTTTTTTCAGCGCCCATTTTTTTTCCTTGCTTAATCGATTTTCGTGTGGTGAAAGTCTTCGAAATCAGCTTAAATTCACGTTCCACCTCACTCCCAGACGTCCTGCCTGTTCCCATGTGCTGTGGGTAATATTTTTGTTGTATTTGTATTTTCTTTGTGTTTTTTGGATGTTCGGCGGTTAACCTCTTATTTTTACTATCTCTGATTTATTTTATTTTTTTTAAGGTCCCGCGTCTCGTATTTTTTATCTCTAAGTCCCGCGTTTGTCAAGTGCTTGAAGGCTAATGTGATTGCGCATTTTCTAAGTGTTTTGTGGCTACGTCCTACTTGTTTAATTGCCTTACCAGCTCGCCTAGCTATGCGAGGCTCGCGGGCGGCGCTCATCGCCTAACTCATACTCACCACACAAAGTGTGACAACGTCTCGCAGTTTGACAACTAATATGTATGATTGCGGAATTGGTAAAAATGCTTAGAAGTTAGCTGCAGATCATTGCACACTCACACATACAGACCTTGGGTCAAGACAGATGTATGTACTTCAAGTAGTCCTAAGCAAACATTTGAGTTTAACATAAAGGTTTTTTCACTAGCCAGATTTGATAGCCCAAGGTTGCAAGCCAGATGGGCTGACATCACACATACACAAATGTACACAAGGGTGTGGTATTGGAGAGTATAAATATGTTGTTTTATCATTCAATAAAGGTTGAGAGATAGTGTTCACATATCCACAGTGTGAGACTATTTCTGTGTGTTGTATTCTGACTTGCGGAGTGGTCGGGTCATGGGCCACTAGTAACCTGTATCCAGTATTATCTGCCTGTGCCTTTTGGGCTTTGCTCTCTTCAGAAGCCATATTTTGTGCCACAGAGAACAGGAACTACACGATTCTGCTGGGGTAGGTTTGAACTAGGTTCATATCAAGCCCCCTTGAAGAAGCAGATTTGTGACAGTTCTCATCTCAGCACACCAGCTATTTAGATCCGGACATCAGTCATGGGACCTCAGAGAGATTAGACCACACCGGTATTTAGTGTATGGAAGACTGTACAATTCTTTATTGTTACAGAGATATATAAAACACAGAGAAATCTCACCCACACCCCCTTCTGTTAGAGTAGGTCTGAATTCTTCTTGGGACCTCCTCACCCCATCACTTTGGCCCATCGCCAGTTACACCAGAACCTAGAGGTTATCTGTTTTGGCCACTAGAATCCCAGGCCTGTGGGGGGGGGGGGGGGGGCGTAGAGGGTAATGTGGTTTTTCACAGGAGGGAGGAAAGAATACAAATATCTTGTGTTTATTTCATTTGTGCATTTATTTTGTATTATTGTAGATAGTGAGGTCTGTTGATATGTTTTTTGTATTCTTTCCTCCCTCCTCTGGTTACAAACTCAAACTGTTTATCTTAAGTAAAAAGTGTAGGGGCCATAAAGAAATACCAGATGACCAGTGGGGCAGAATAAAATAGTCCATTGCCATGACAATACTTTATAATGGAGAAAATAAAACTGTATTCTCTAAAAGGACTAATAGTGTCTTTGGGGAGGGACACATCCACATATTTCACACAACAAGTTAAATGCACAAAGACATAAGCAAGATGCCATGACAGTAACTATGTGCACACATTACATCCATGATATAACTATACTCACACATTACATCCATGATAGTAACTATTATGTACACGTTCATTCTTTAAACAGGACACACAAATGAAAGATAAATTGTTATAATCATTAGAATACATCCCATGTCCATTTGACAGCCTTTATGTTATCAATGAGATGTATAAGAGTCCCCAGATAAAAGAGTTACTTGTGGGGTGCAGGGGGTCCCACCATGGCCCCAAAATCATGACAGTTGCCCCTTTTCTAGACATCATTTCACATTTAACCTTCTTACTGTAAATATTTCTGGGGGTATACATAAAAAATATCGATAAATGCCTTTGTGCCTTGGTGGATTTTGGAAAAAAAGAAAATTTACAAACCCTGTCTTTGGAGCATTTATTCGGATTAAAATACGATCAATTGTAATTAAACTTTTTTTCTTTAAATTCCAGTGTTGCCTTGCATGTCTCTTGTAGAACATGTTTTTTTTTTTGCTGAATGTCACTGTTGGTCTGGAATTGGCTGATGCTGGGTGTCTGTTCGGTTTTGAGAGGCATGTCACACTGAGAACAGTAGGAATCAGAAATTTGTAGTGTAAGAAAAGCTACATGTGTTTTCAAGGGCATTAGTGATGCGATACTCCATATTATAGATTGAGCATTGTTTGTACAGTAGGCAACTTTTTCTTACTCAAAAAAAAATAATAATAATAATAACTTTTTCTTACTACATTAAGAATCAGAGCACAGTCCTGAAGAAATATCATTATTATCACGTAAAATTGGCAGCAGGATCTTTTTCCCCCTAAGTTACACGTCTATTCAAAGCATTTCACTCTGAATATTATAGCACTGAGCCCACATCCGTAAATCCTGTTTTGACCGGAAAATATTTCAGGGTAGGATGTATATGTTCACTCCTATATCACACCAAACCAGGCATTTTACTTCCATTACGGATGAGACACAGCTCTAGGAACCAATAGAAAATGAGAACGTCGTCATTATTATTATTATTATTATTATTATTATTATTATGAAAAGAGATATTCTAGTCCCCTACCACATAAAAGTTATACATCCAGGGAATGCACCCATTCCATTTCTCCATTATAGATATACATAGGACATACCGTATATACTCGAGTATAAGCCGAGTTTTTCAGCCATTTTTTTAAGGCTGGAAAAAAGCCCGCTCGGCTTATACTCGAGTCACCCCGTGTCTCTCCACCCCCGAAACCCCCCCCCCCCCCCCCGTGTCTCTCCACCCCCATGTCTCTTCCCCCCCGCTATCCCTCCCCTGTGTCTCTTTCAAACCCCTCCCTTGTGTCCCTTTCCCTCCCCCTCCCTTATTAACCCCCCTCCTCATCCTCAACCTCAACACCCCTCCTCAGCCTCTCTCCTCACTTTACCCCTCTCTAATTACGTCCACCTCTTCCCTTCCCCTCACTTACCTTCCATTAGCAGCTGCTCCTCCGAGTCACGTCATTAGCATTGGCCAGGTCCCGACACGGCCGGAAGACGAGCGGAGGAGCAGCTGCTGATGGAAGGTAAGGGGGAGGTAATTAGAGAGGTGTAAAGTGAGGAGGGAGGTTGAGGAGGATGATAAGGGAGGGGGGAGGGAAAGAGACACGAGAGAGAGGGGGCAGAGAGACACAGTGGAGGGAGAGGAGGAGACACAGAGGGGGCACAAAAGGGACACATGGGGCAGCACATTTACCACCCTCGGCTTATTCTCGAGTCACTATGTTTTCCCAGTATTTTGTGGTAAAATAGGTGCCTCGGCTTATACTCGGGTCGGCTTATACTCGAGTATATAAGGTAAATGCAAAGTATACTAGTTGCAAAGATATAATATACATAGACAAAAAGAGCAACTCATAAATTATACTTTGCTAATGTGTTGTATTGTGATTAACGCTTTCACTCTCAGGTCATCCCATATACCCAGATATGGTTATTTAAATCTGAGAGCACATATGGTTATACTAGGTATTGAGAGTTAGAAATGGTAATCATACCCAAATCACAAAACAGCCACCAACAAATATGTAGCAAACTCTCATATCATAGCGAAAACATATCCCTTAGTTAATAAATGCTACAATAAAACTTAACTTTAAATTATATATCATTAACATGTTATCGTAGGTATAACCTAATCTGCATGAATAAAACACGACCATTAAAACTCCATTGTATACAAAAAGCTGTCTGCTGGAGATCACATATATAGTTGTGAGCATGCAAGTTGTTGCTAACGCTTGCGGCTCACATAGCGAGCCCCCGGCCCTCGCATAGCCAAAGGCGCTCCTTGCCAGCAACTGCGACCCTCGCAAAATTTACGCTGTTATGCAACTGCGACCTTCGCAAAATTTACGCCGTTAAGCAAGGAAAATACGAGACACGTTACGACTTCCCAAAAACGGCCGCAACACGAGCACATGAAAACATGAAAAATACAACAAATACACACAACAAATACATAAAAAACTTACAGGAAGAGGGAGCATCCAGGACCTCGAAAACTAAAGTTGCACCTCAATTTAACTCAAATTAAAAGAGTTTAGGCACTAAAAATTCTCTTAGCGAGAGAAAAAATGGCCGCCGAAGAAACCGAGGCTACAGCAGTCTAAAGACGCAAAACACCACCAAACACCTACGTTTTTGCAGAAAAACACCTACGAGATTAAAAAACAAGGACGCAACCCCAAAAACCATTACAAACACAAGCAATACAAACAACAAACACATAAAAAGGTTACTCACAGCAAGGGGGGGCACCCAGGACCTCTGCAAGTGAACTTACACCTCCATTTAACCACAAATTTCGAAGTTTAGAGACCCGTAAATCACCTAAGCGAGAGAAAAAATGGCCGCCGAACAAAACGAAAACGAGGCTAAAGGTCCCTAAACACGCAAAACACCACTAAACAGCTACGGATATTCCGAAAAAGTTGCACGACATAGAAAACGAAGGACGCTAAATCAGCCACATTATATACACCAAACACCATTAGCTCACTTACAGTTTCATTGCCGTCATTTTTTGACGGGCAATTCGCTAGTCAGATCATAATGGTCGGTGCAGTACTTGGGACTTCAGTGATCCTCACAATCATGGATAGATTTTCAGAGAGCCAGATATCACACACATAAAAATGTATCCCTCATCTACATATAGCGGTATTGCCCTATCTGTAATAGGTACTGTACTTGTAGGAACCTCTATTTATCCTCTATCTCATGATAAACAGACTCCCTTCCAATATCCAATGGTATCCAGACATGCAAGGGTTACACACTTATCAGTCCCTAATATGTATATAGCGGTTTTGCCCTGACTTAGTTACTATACTTGCAGGACCGACTATTTATCCTCTATCTGATAGTATATTAACTCCCTGTACTGACTCCTAGTGATCCAACCTGCATACAGGGTGCAAAATCACTGAATCTCCAGCAGCACAGCATCTGACATTATAAGAAGACGCCCACTAGAGCTTTCCAGACATGCAACGGTTACACACACATATATCAATGAGTCCCTAATATGTATATAGCGGTGTTGCCCTGACTTAGTTACTATACTTGCAGGACCGACTATTTATCCTCTATCTGATAGTATATTAACTCACTGTACTGATTCTTAGTGATCCAACATGCACACAGGGTTCAAAATCACTGATTCTACAGAAGCACAGCATTTGCAGTCACAGGTGGGTGCCCTCTAGTGCCTGACGGCACATTTCTTCTAAGCAGACTTCTACAGAGGCCTGTAGGTGCCACACTTCTGAAAGTGTTTAAAAAGGCTTCAATTAAAAAATTGGGAGGAGATTACAGGACTTTGAAGATGATTGTATATCATCATCACTATAAATAGAGTAATTTAACAATTAACTCACATTACCCACTTACAATATAATATGTCACATATGATATCATACTAATATCGAAGGATTAGTTCAAATGCCAGAAGTAAAGGTAAGAATACACAGATAATTATTAAACAGATGTCATCCAGTTTAATAGCCCCCATCATACCCAGATTATATTTATAATCCAACCCCCAGGAAATACACAATAAAGAATAATACAGGGGAGACCACCAGCATTATGCAAATCAGTGGAATCACGATTTTACAAACAAAAACAGTCCTTAGTATGACAAATATTGTGTCATTAATTGTAAAAAAAATAACAGTTAAAAAGTATAAGAACATATGTGGAACATAATTTGTTAAATACAAATATATATTTTCTGGTGGTTTGTATAGTCATCAAACAGGAAATAACATGCCTTATATAACCTTATTCATAGAGACAAGTTATCAAACTGTGACTGTACACAAAGGACATGTCTATAGTATTACCCAATATATAGGGATAAGTGTATTCAGGAATTATATCATACTTTCACTCATCCCGCATAGGGCAGTTTTGTGACAGAAGATGGTTCATAACGTTGTCACACAGGAGATAACATACCTTATATGATCTCATTTCTAAAGACAAATAGTCAAATTGTACATCCACCTAAGGCACATATGTGCAAAACTACCCTCTATGGTGATGAGCACATTACAGATTTTTCTCATATTTACACTAATCCATTATGGAGCAATTATGTGGGAGGAGCAAATAGATATAAAACATACTGCATTTGTATTTATATACTGTATAGATGGTATAGTTAATGCTCTTGTTTAGACCATTAGGGGTCATTGTATCCAGCAAAAAGATCCATCTGCTTTCTGTCTTTTTTAAAAGAGCATTTTCCAAATCACCACTTCTGATTCCCAATCTCACTTGTTGCAGAACCCAACATTTTAGATTGGGTTTGGAGTCACGGTGTACCAAAAAATGATTTGTCATTGTCATCAAAGTTTTTCCTTTGGCCAGAGCTTCTTTACTGTTTCTGATAGACCCCAAGAGCTCCCCCAATCTCGTATTTAACTCATGGCTGGTCATCCCTACATATTTTTTACCACAAAAACATTCTATACAGTAAATAACTCCTGTGGTTCTACAATTGTTAAAACAGTCGACAACATGCTTTTTACCCATTCCATCATAAATGTTATGTGTATTGTGGATGTACGCCAGCTTGCTTGGATACTAGTTCTTAGATGTTCTGAAAAAGTAGGATCGGTCTGTGTATTGTGGATTTAGGGACAAAATTCACGACCACGACTATAGGATCCTTTACAGAGACAGGAATCTCAAATAGTCTTGGATTTACACCAGCTTGCTTGTATACTAGTTCTTAGATGTTCTGAAAAAGTAGGATCTGTCTGTAGGATGCTCACAAATCTAGTAGTGGGTAGAATAGATTAATCTATTATTATATATGTGTTTAGAATGTGCTAGTGACTTGCTTAATAGTTATATCATGGGTGTAATGTGTACATATAGTACTGTCATGGTATAAAGTTTAATTAATGTATCTGTGTTAGAAGTAGGCCCTATGATTCTAGAATTATATAAATGCTACTGCAGTCACTTATGTGACAAAGGGTTAATTTTATGCAGGAATTTATATGTCCATGCGATCGGCCAGGAGTTGATCCCTAAATTCAGTCTTTAAGATGAGATCTAGCAATTAGAACTGGGGGTTGGTAGATAGCAACGGGGAGGACATATTGTGTGGGAAGTCCTTTGTTTTGGGGATGGTGTTTTGTGATTTTTTTTTTTTTTAAATTAAGCTAGTCTGAATTGGGCACTCACTAAGTAACGGTGGTCTTAGGCGGAGTGAAACATTCTAAACCAAAGGCCTGTGTCTTCTTCTGGGGAGTGATATAGCAAATTCTGAGTTCTCCTAAGAGGTGTTTTGGCTGGGGTGCTGAGATCTGAACAACAAAAGAGACGACAAAAAAGCAGAGAAGTGAGGTGCATGTGGCCCTGAAATCTTTGGGTCGTAACATATATATATATATATATATATATATATATATTTTAACCCCTGTTAAAATGTCAGGTTTCTGTGCTGTAAAAAAATGAGACAAAGATAAATCATTTCAGAACTTTTTCCACCTTTAATGTGACCTATAAACCGTACAACTCAATTGAAAAACAAACTGAAATCTTTTAGGTAGAGGGAAGAAAAAATATAAAAATAAAATAATATGGTTGCATAAGTATGCACACCCTTAAACTAATACTTTGTTGAATACTTTGTGCACGCTTAAGACTGTGATATTGTAGCAATTGAATAGCTAATTCCGGTTTTAGTGATTCTAACATCCTGTAAGGCCTGTAACCTGCAAAAGAAGTTACAGTACTAAATAGAAAGCCAAGTGATGGCTGATCACTTGGAGAGAGACTTTTTCTCTCCAATTTTAAGGGTGCGGCTTATATTCAAGTACTATCTTTTTTCTATTTTATCCCCTTGAATTTCACATGTGCAGCTTTTTTTTTTTTTTTTTACATTTTGCGCCTCTTGGGGTTATTTTTAACTTTTGATTGTTTTCAAGAAATCATCCTCCTTTCTTAGCTGAAACGTGGCATTAGAGTGCCATTCCTACTATTATTGGTAGTGACTTAATAGCTTTATTATAGGTGGTTCTTCAGGGTCTGATTGTAATAATGGTGCAAGGGATAAAAAAAGGCTACATATCTTCCTCTATTCTATTGGCCAATTTGTGTATTAATACACACTTTAAACTGCTTTTAATATTGCCATATATTCGGTTACGAGTTACCTGCACTACAGACCAGACAAAGCCACAAATTCTAGCTTAGAACTCCATTGGTTTTTAGCACAGCTCGAACATTATGAGTGCTATCTAATTAAAGTTACTCAAAATCAATATTTTATTAGACCTGCAGCTCTAGCTCGCAAATAACTTATAACTAATAACTCTAACGGGGAATTATAGACCAGTGAGCCTCACTTCTGTAGTGGGGAAGCTTTTAGAAGGGTTAATAAGGGATAATATACAAGAATATGTCTATTTGAACAGGATTATAAGTAGGAGTCAACATGGATTTATGAGGGATAGATCATGTCAAACAAATCTAATTAGTTTCTATGAGGAGGTTAGTAGGAACCTGGATCAAGGCAACTCAGTGGATGTAGTCTTTTGGGATTTTGCAAAGGCTTTTGATACAGTACCATTTGGGAGACTATTGAGCAAGCTAAGAGATACAGGAATTGCAGTAAATATCTGCTCATGGATTGAGAGCTGGCTAAAAGACAGGAAGCAAAGGGTTGTTGTAAATGGAACATACTCCGATTGGACTAATGTGGTAAGTGGGGTTCCTCAGGGTTCAGTATTAGGTCCTCTCCTTTTTAACATATTTATTAATGACTTAGAGGTAGGATTGGAGTGTGGTGTCTCCATTTTCGCTGATGACACGAAGTTGTGCAAGGTAATTAAATCAGATAGTGATGTACTTTCCCTCCAAAGGGATTTACATAAAATTGAGGAATGGGCATCTAAATGGCAGATGAGATTTAATACGAATAAATGTAAAGTTATGCATCTGGGAAGGAAAAATAGCCATGCAATTTATAATCTTAATGGAGCAAATCTAGGTGTATCAGATATTGAAAGGGATTTGGGAGTGCTTGTGGACAACCACCTAGGTAACAGTGTTCAAAGCCAAGCAGCAGCTGCAAAGGCAAATAAAATATTAGCATGTATTAAGAAAGGTATTGAAGCAAGGGAAGCAAATATAATTCTGCCACTATACAAATCCCTAGTATGTCCTTATTTGGAATATGGAGTACAATTTTGGGCACCACTACATAAAAAGGACATTTTAGAGCTGGAAAAAGTACAGAGAAGGGCTGCAAAATGAATAAAGGTGAAGGAGGGGCTAAATTCTGAAGAAAGACTAACCAAATTATACTTATTTTCTCTAGAAAAAAGTCTCTAAGAGGGGATATGATTACATTATATAAATATATCCAGGGTCAATACAAGGCTTTGTTGAACTTTGTGTGCCAAGATGTTTTCAACTGATAAGAGGACATCCTTTGAGGTTAGAAGTAAAACCACCTTAAAGAAAGAAAATGGTTCTTCACAGTAACGGTGGTTATTCTGTGGAATTCTCTACCAAGAGGTGGTAACAGCAGATTCTATAGATAACTTTAAAAAGGGATTGGATATATTTTTAAATAAAAAAGGCATTCAGGGTTATCCTGGATAATTAGATAGAGTATTGATCCAGGGAGGAGTCCGGTTGCCAGTATCTGTAGTTAAGGAAGGAATTTTATATATTTTTTCCCTTTTGAGACAACTGGCAAAGTTTCACAGTTTTTTTTTTTTCTGTTTGCCTTCCTCTGGATCAATTAAACAATTAATCAGCATATTGCAGATTAGAAAATATCTAAAGAGGTTGAACTTGATGGACTAAAAGTATTTTTTCAACCTTAATTACTATGTACCTCCAACAATTAATGTGTGGGGGGCATGTTAAGTGGTAAATGCTTGTCTGAAGCAACCAGTGAGTAAACAAATACCATTTCCTATCCTATCTTCTGCTTCCTATGTTTTTGTTTTAAGCCAAGACTTACTTAATATGTAAGTCAAGGAATCTGTACAAAGTAAAGTAAATATAGCCGGTATCTGATTAGTTAACTTGAAAAGCATATCTTTATCTGTAAGTGCAGAGGAGATCCCTTTAACCTACATAAATATGGTACCTGCAAAAAATAGTCATGAGGTAGTGGCACCTCTGTTCTGGCCTGCCATTAGGAGTAGGTACACACTGATATGCCTCAGAGATTTCTCCTTCTTAATGAGACTACAAAATAAGAAGACACAGTTAAATCTTCTGTGTGCCCTGTCCTCATATGTTTGTCTCACTCGTTTTGGATTTTTGGACAAACTAAAAGATCCTGGAGAAAAGTCTATCCCTTGGTTATATACAATCATTAAGGAGTTACAAAAGCAGACACATTTTACAGGAATTCCATCTTATTATGTGTTTGACAGAAGGGAATCTATCAGGAGAAGAAAATTGGTGAGAAGTCTTTTACAAGAATGAAAGTTAAACTACAAGAGTTTTTTTTTTAAATATTTTTTATTATCTGGGGATCTTCCTATATGTACTTTGTGGTATCCAAAGTAAATAGCAGTTACCATGTTTTGGGGCAAAATGGTAGAAATCAGAAAGCTATGCCCAAGATACTATCATCTCCAAAACCTCATAGATTGGTAGTTATCTGGACTTTGAGACAGAACAGCCATTCTACAGATGGAGTGGAACTTGTGAGAAAGTGGAAGTATTAGGCTGCTATTCCGAAGTGTTTGGTACTTTATTCTAGGCTAGGGAAATGTATCCCTCTGCTATTGTAGAATCTATGGAAAGTATATTAAGCTTATGATAACCCAAGTCCTAAACAATTTAACAAATGGATTAGACGGGTATCAACTTGCTGAAAGTTCATATCTCTGCCATTTTCTGTTTTGGTCTAAAAGAAATGGGCTGCAGCTTTATGCAGGCAATGGGAAATGATGCCGGCAAATTTAATCTGCATGGAGGTTCCCACTAATATTAAATCTCTTTCAAACCTTTGTCCAAAATTTTAGTGTGGAATCTCACTGGTAAATCTATTTTTCTGGTGGTCTTAAATTCAATCCAAAACAATTCAACTTGCCTTTAAATAGATGTGGAAAAGGCATCTCTTACCAAATCCATAATGCATTATACTATATTTTATGGTTCCAGTAAATGTTATCAAGCATTAAGATCTATTAGAAAGTGGATTATTGGTATTATTATTATTATTATTTATTATTATTAACGTTTATTTGTAACGCGCCAACAAATTCCGTAGTGCCATACTGGGTGTGAAAACAAGAAAAGGTACAATGTTTACAAACTGCAGAAAATGGAGAGCCCTGTTTTTTGAGCTTAGAATCTTTGTAGAAAGTGCTTTTTTTCCAAAGCACCCTGTAAGATTGGAAGCTCACTACTTCCAATCTAAAGGGAATGAAAGAGGCAGAAGCCTGGGCAAGAATAGATAGATAAGGAATAGCAAGGGTCAGGAACAAAGTTTACTTGGGTAGGAAGGCATGCAAAGTTATAATGTTTTTTTCGTTTAGAAGGAAAAGGAAAGGATCTGATTGAAAGTCATTTGAGGTGAGTGGCTCTAGTATGTAATATGTTACAGATAGTATAACGTGCAAATGGGAATGTAAGGTGAGGGGCCTGTCTTAGGAGATATATCTCCAGAAGCCAACAGATGGTTATGTGGGAGACATGATGTGCAAAAGTTGAGAAGACGAGCCTGAGGAAAAGGCAGGTGGTTATGAGGAAGAAAAAAGCAGGAGAAAACATAGTGTAACGGATTAATTAGGAATAGTTAGCAGGTGTTGCTAATTAATCAGCAGTAGGAAATCTAAGTGACTCAATAAAAGAAGAGGGACCTTGCATGTTACTCCAGCTCCAACAGCAAAACTACAACTGGCCGATAGATGCCGCTGTCATAATTTGAAGGCAGGAGTGCAGCTCAACACGGAAGGTCCAGTTTTTCTGCACCATGTATTATGCATGTTTAAAAATGTTATTTTCTGACGACTGTGCTTTGAGAACAAATACAGGTCCATTGAGGAGCCAATACCGGTCAAATTCTCATTTTTCCAAAGCCATCTCTGTTTTCATACGCAGTACATGAGAAGTATGTAGAAGATCAGAATTGTAAAGCAGGATCCTGGTCTTCTATCAATATGTTTAGAAAAAAACCTGGGCATATATAGGAGCAATAGAGAATTCTGAATTTGGTCATGTACAGTGGATATAAAAAGTCTACACACCCCTGTTAAAATGTCAGGTTTCTGTGCTGTAAAAAAATTAGACAAAGATAAATAATTTCAGAACTTTTTCCACCTTTAATGTGACCTATAAACTGTACAACTCAATTGAAAAACAAACTGAAATCTTTTAGGTAGAGGGAAGAAAAAATATAAAAATAAAATAATATGGTTGCATAAGTATGCACACCCTTAAACTAATACTTTGTTGAAGCACCTTTTGATTTTATTACAGTACTCTTTTTGGGTATGAGTCTATCAGCATGGCACATTTTTGACTTGGTAAGATTTGCCCACTCTTCTTTGCAAAAACACTCAAAATCTGTCAGATTGCGAGGACATCTCCTGTGCACAGCCCTCTTCAGATCACCCCACAGATTTTCAATCGGATTCAGGTCTGGGCTCTGGCTGGGCCATTCCAAAACTTTAATCTTCTTCTGGTGAAGCCATTCCTTTGTTGATTTGGATGTGGTCGTTGTCATGCTGAAAGATGAAGTTCCTCTTCATGTTCAGCTTTCTAGCAGCAGCCTGAAGGTTTTGTGCCAATATTGACTGGTATTTGGAACTGTTCATAATTCCCTCTATCTTAACTAAGGCCCTAGTTCCAGCTGAAGAAAAACAGCCCCAAAGCATGATGCTGCCACCACCATGCTTCACTGTGGGTATGGTGTTCTTTTGGTGATGTGCAGTGTTGTTTTTGCGCCAAACATATCTTTTGGAATTATGGCCAAAAAGTTCAACCTTGGTTTCATCAGACCATAACACCTTTTCCCACATGTTTTTGGGAGACTTCAGATGTGTTTTTGCAAAATGTATCTTGGCTTGGATGTTTTTCTTCGTAAGAAAAGGCTTTCATCTTGCCACTCTACCCCATAGCCCAGACATATGAAGAATACGGGAGATTGTTGTCTCATGTACCACACAGCCAGTACTTGCCAGATATTCCTGCAGCTCCTTTAATGTTGCTGTAGGCCTCTTGGTAGCCTCCCAGACCAGTTTTCTTCTCATCTTTTCATCAATTTTGGAGGGAGCTCCAGCTCTTGGTAATGTCACTGTTGTGCCATATTTTCTCCACTTGATGATGACTGTCTTCACTGTGTTCCATGGTATATCTAATGCCTTGGAAATTCTTTTGTACCCTTCTCCTGACTGATACCTTTTAACAATGAGATCCCTCTGATGCTTTGGAAGCTCTCTGTGGACCATGGCTTTTGCTGTGGGATGTGACTAAGAAAATGTCAGGAAAGACCAACTAGAGCAGATGAACTTTATTTGGGGTTAATCAGAGGCACTTTAAATGATGGCAGGTGTATGCTGACTCCTATTTAACACGATTTGGAATGTGATTGCTTAATTCTGAACACAGCTACATCCCCAGTTATAAGAGGGTGTGCAGACTTATGCAACCACATTATTTTTCTTTTTTTATTTTTCTTCCCTCCACCTAAAAGATTTCAGTTTGTTTTTCAATTCAGTTGTACAGTTTATAGGTCACATTAAAAGTGGAAAAAGTTCTGAAATGATTTATCTTTGTCTCATTTTTTTACAGCACAGAAACCTGACAATTTAACAGGGGTGTGTAGACTTTTTATATCCACTGTATATAACTGTAAAAATTACACAATATAAAGGATTTGTAATATTTAATGTAATGTGTATTATTTCACATCCTATATAAAGTTTGGTTATTAAATGCATAAGTTATTACTCCCTAACCATAAAAACAGAAAATTATAACCATACTCAACATAATTTTTCTTTCCTGGGAAAATTTCATACCATTAAGGTTGTTTTCACCAGGAGCGGAGCTTATGCTGTTGTAGGCGGTGCACTGCACCGGGGCCCGTCCCTGGAGGGGCCCTAGAGCTGTCTTTTGTTTTTTATTTTTGTATTGAATTTTTTTTTTCTTTTTAAGTGTTGGGGGCCCCCTGGGGCCTGCCCACCATGAGCCTCTCTGCTGCTGTCCCCCGCTGGGCCCCCCAAAACTGCCCCTGGGCCCCCTCAACAGAGCCCTGTGTAGGAAGAAGTATAACACAATCGATTGTGTGATCGTGTAAGCATGCGTCATAGAGAACGCGCATGAGCAAACCAACTTTGATGCTGCACCGCAGCCTGGACAACGCTTTGAGGTAAGGAACATTGCTGGTTAGTTTGTTTTTATTTTAAATTTAAGCTGGACTTAAACCGACATTTTTAGGGTTGCTGGTCCCTTGCTGTAAATGCGCTGCTCTTCAGTGGCTATATAAGTCATGCTATGTGGTCTATGGCTGTATAAATCATGCTTGTCAGTGGCTTTAGAAATCATACTGGTCACTTGCTGTGTATATTGTGTTGGTTACTTGCTGTTTAAATCCTGCTGGTCAGTGGCTGTGTATATTGTGCTGGTCACTTGCTGTATAAGTCATGCTGGTAAGTGCCTGTATGCATCATGCTGGTCACTTGCTGTATGCATCATGCTGGTCACTTGCTGTATGCATCATGCTGGTCATTTGCTGTATAAGTCATGCTGGTCAGTGCTGTGTGTCCATGATAATATTCTCATTAACTGTAAAGATTTAAATTGCAGACCTTTATTTACTTACATTGTATAATGTCTAAATTGTTCAGTTAATGCTGACATTACCTAGATTTCCATTATTATCCATACTATTTTACCCCTTTTTACATACATTTTTATCAGGTATAT
This sequence comes from Discoglossus pictus, assembly GCA_027410445.1. NCBI lineage: Eukaryota > Metazoa > Chordata > Amphibia > Anura > Alytidae > Discoglossus > Discoglossus pictus. The sequence continues at coordinate 184,089,161 of CM050164.1, forward strand.
AGAAATCTCTATTGGGCATGAGGACCTTTTTCTTAACATTCATGTTATGTTACATAGTTACATAGAGCCTCATTCAATTGAGCCCTCGGGAGATGCCGGCTTCAGTAATGGAGGCTGTAAGTTATTTACCTATTCAATTGACGTCTTCTTGTGGGCTCCCACCGGTTATGCTCTCCAGCCTCTGATTCCTTGTGATAGTTAACATCTCAAGTCAAAGCCCGTCCAAGCCTTTGCTCTTTCACAGCCGCAACAGTTACAATCGCAAATCGCTACTCAATTGCCCTCATTCCCCCTTGCTAACCACGCTGCCAAGGCCGCAAATGGCAAAAGTCAGACCACAAGTTACGGGTTCCAAGGAGGACTCGCAAAGGGCTTAAAGACATGTCCGGAACACTGTAATTGCAAATATAACTTCAATACTGCACTGTAAATGTAGAAATAGTAAGACATTTGAATTAATTGCACAACAGTCTCAAGCCCGTAAATCTGCAATATTAAATTTAATTTTTAATGTGTCATTTTGGGGTTCAATCAATCTCAGGAATCAATGAGTTAATACATATCAGGCCACCCACCCGATTATGCAATCTCTAATTGACTGACATGTCACCTCCATGTTTTACTGACATAATGATAACAGGCTCCTTTTCTATTGGCTGTTTCTAAATCGGGAGTTACAGCCTTGCTTCATTGCTCATGATCATGCCTCGAAATGCTACATACGATGGCATGGTTTACGGTTTTTGCTATCGGGCGGGGGCTTGCGGTCTTGTCCAGTTGAATAGCACACTGCGGGCCCGCAAACTTACGGCATACATCCTGCGAATTACGGACTCTGAATTGAATGAGGCTCATAGTATTTGAGGTTGAATAAATACTTTTTTAGTCCATCAAGTTCAACCTTTTTAGATCTCTTCTGATCCTTTTAATATGTGGATTATTTGTTAATAATTTTTAAATGATCCAGAGGAAGGCAAACAGAAATAAAAAACTAATTGAAACTTTGCCAATTGTCTCATAAGGGGGGAAAGCAAGATTCCTTTCTGACCCCAGAAACTGGCGATCAAGTTTCTCCCTGGATCAATATTCCTTTGCTAGTTATCTAGGATAAACTTGAATGGCCTCTTTATTCAAAAAACACCTTTTTAAAGTTATCTATCGAATTCGTTGTCACCACCTCCTTTGGTAGAGAAATTCCACAGTTTAACCACCCTAACTGTGAAGAACCCTTTTCTTTCTTTAAGGTGTGTTTTTTCCCTCTAACCTCAAGGGATGTCCTCTTGTCATTTGAAAACCTCTTGGCATAAAAGGTTCACTTGACAAAGCCTTAAATTGCCCCCTGATGTATTTAAATAAGGTAATCATATCCCCTCATAGACGCCTTTTTTTCTAGGGAAAATAGATTTAATTTGGTTAGTCTTTCTTTATAACTTAGCCTCTCCATTCCCCTTATTAGTTTTGTTGCCCTTCTCTGTACTTTTTCCAGCTCTAAAATGTCCTTTTTATGAAGTGGTGCCCAAACTTGTACTCCATATTCCAAATGAGGGCGTACTAGGGATTTGTATAGTGGCAGAATTATATTTGCTTCCCTTGCTTCTATACCTTCTTAATACATGCTAATATTTTACTTGCACTGTTATGTAGGTGGTTGTCCACAAGCACTCCCAAATCCCTTTCAATATCTGATACCCTTAGATTTGCCCCATTAAGATTATAAATTGCATGGCTATTTTTCCTTTCAAAATGTTATTTTACTGCATTTATTCCTCTTATAGTACCAGGGTCTGAATCCAAAGCATTGTACTTTTCTATCTAAAAGGGGTTTGCGGCAAATATTCCTTTTTTGCACCAGTTTTTTTTTTTTTTGTGCCTGGGCACTTCACTACCTAGCTCCACCACTGGTTTTCACCTCCTAGATTTGCAATTGGGGAAGACTGGGCAAGACTACCTTTTAGTTGAAGTAGGGACCTTCCATATAGAGTGAAAGTTTGTTTCTGTATTACTCAGGAGAAAAGACAAAAAATCATAAGTTAATGCTGTCATGGAATTTACATAGGAATATGTTTTTTTTTTTTTTCTGTTGTATAATAAATGATTGTTGTGGGAAAATACCTCCCCACAAAATCTACTACACAAGCTAGGAACCTACCCCACACTGATCAGCAGCAGTAACCTTGAAACAGCTGTTTGTGGGTAGGTTTCCTGGTTTGTACATAATCCATCCTTTACGTAAAGCTGTGTAATACAACAGGCATATGCTTAAATGAAGCCATGTTTAAAATGGTTATGGATTGCAAGAACAAAGCATTTTTGGGCACATGTGCATGCCCCTGGCTAGGTTCACAGAGTGCAGTGTAATAACTGTATTTCTGGGAATTCTGAGCAGGAAATAAGTGTTTTGACTTATTTTACACATTCAAATGGGAGCACAGATGTACTACATATATATATATATATATATATATATATATATATATATATATATATATATATATAGTAAATAGTACATCTGTATTTACTTTTGAATGTCTAAAGCAAGTTTAAAAAAAAACCTGCTTCCAGAAATACACTGATGTACTATTTATTGACTGTACCACTGTACGGTGGAGGGCTTCTATCGCTCTTTTTTGCCCACCATATTATATATATATATATATATATATACACATGGTTACATAGGCCCTCATTCAATTGCAATTTGGCCAATTGAATAGAGGTCTAAATAAGCACATAACATATTTTTTAGACGTTTTTAGTTAGTAAGCATCTATCCAAAAGCAAGGTTTTCACTAACTAAAAACTTATTTTAAACAAATATGCTGTGTGCTTATTTAGAGCCCTATTCAATTGGCCAAATCTCAATTGAATGAGGGCCATAGTATTTAAGATTCAAAAAAGACCTTCAGTCCATCAAGTTCATAGTTTTAAGATCTCCTCTGATCTGCAATATGCGGATTAAATATGAATTATTTAGTTGTTAATTAATTATTAATCAATTATTTATTTATTTATTTTTCAATTACTAATTAATGCAGAGGAAGGCAAACAGAAAAAAAAACAAGCCAAACTTAGCCAATCGTCTCTAAGAGAAAAATGTAAAAAAATGTTTTTATTCCTTTCTGACCCCAAACACTGGTGATCGGATTTCTCCCTGGATCAATACTCTCTCTCTAATTATCCATGATAACCCTGAATTCCCTTTTTAATTAGAAATAAATCCAGTCCCCTTTTAAAGTTATCTATCGAATCCACTTACTGTGAAGAACCCTTTTCTTTCTTTAAGGTGGAATCTTTTTACTTCTAACCTCTAAGGGATGTCCTCTTGTCAGTTGAAAACCTCTTGGCACAAAAAGCTCCCTTGACAAATCTTTATACTGTCCCTGGATGTATTTATATAAGGTAATCATATCTCCTCTTAGACGCCTTTTTTCTAGAGAAAATAAGCTTAATTTGGTTAGTCTTTCTTCATAACTTAGCCCCTCAATTCCCCTTATTAGTTTTGTTGCCCTCCTCTGTACCTTTTCCAGCTCTAAAATGTCCTTTCTATGAAGTGGTGCCCAAAATTGTACTCCATATTCCAAATGAGGGCGTACTAGAGATTTGTATAGTGGCAGAATTATATTTGCTTCCCTTGCTTCTATACCCTTCTTAATAAATTCTAATATTTGATTTACCTTTGCAGCTGCTGCTTCTCTTTGAGCACTGTTACCTAGGTGGTTGTCCACAAGCACTCCCAAATCCCTTTCAATATCTGATACACCTAGATTTGCTTCATTAAGATTATAAATTGCATGGCTATTTTTCCTTCTCAGATGCATAACTTTACATTTATTCGTATTAAATGTCATCTGCCATTTAGATGCCCATTCTTCAATTTTATGTAAATCCCTTTGGATTATTATCTCATTTAATTACCTTGCACAACTTCGTGTCATCAGCGAAAATTGAGACACCACACTGCAATCCTACCTCTAAGTCATTAACAAATATGTTAAAAAGGAGAGGACCTAATACTGAACCCTGAGGAACCCCACTTACCACATTAGTCCAGTCGGAGTATGTTCCATTTCCAACAACCCTTTGCTTCCTGTCTTTTAGCCAGCTCTCAATCCATGAGCAGATATTTACTGCAATTCCTGTATCTCGTAGTTTGCACAATAGTCTCCCATGTGGCACTGTATCAAAAACCTCTTAATAGAAACTTATTAGATTTGTTTGACATGACCGATCCCTCATAAGTCCATGTTGACTCCTACTTATAATCCTGTGGAAATAGACATATATTATTGTATATTATCCCTTATTAACCCTTCTAAAAGCTTCCCCACTACAGAAGTGAGGCTCACTGGTCTATAATTCCACGGATTTGCTCTTGCTCCCTTTTTAAATATAGGTATCACATCTGCTTTTCTCCAGTCATCTGGTAGAGACCCTGTGTTGAGTAAATCTTGAAAAATTAAATATAATGATTTGGCTATTACAGAACCCAGTTCCCTCAGTACCCTTGGATGTATTCCATCAGGACCTAGGGCTTTATTAACATTTATTTTTTCCAACCTCTTTTGGATCCTTTCCTGTGTTAACCAATTATTTGTCAAAGGTAGTGCAGCCCCATTATGTTGCAGTGTCCCAGCCACTGGTCCCTCCCTTGCGTATACTGAAGAAAAGAACCTATTTAGCTCATCTGCCTTTTCCTGGTCACTAATTATCAGACGGCCTGTGTTACATTGTAATGTTTCTATAGCTTCCTTCCTCGCCTTCTTCCCATTAATATACTTAAAAAATATTTTAGGGTTTGTCTTACTCTCTTTTGCAATTAATTTTTCATTTTCTATTTTAGCCAGTCTAATCGCCCTTTTGCAAGCCTTGTTGATTTCCTTGTATTCCTGTAAAAGTCTCTGTCCCCTCTTGTTTGTGTAATTTAAATGCCTGTTTTTTACTCTGTATCTTGATCTTTAAATCATTGTTAAGCCACATTGGATGGGATTTACTCCTTTTACTTTTATTCCCACATGGTATATGCCGATGTGTATGTATATTTAGTACAGATTTAAATATAGTCCATTTATGTTCAGTGTTTTTACCTATCAGTTCTCTGTCCCAGTCTATACTTTGTATTGCTGCCCTTAGACCGTTAAAATCTGCCCTTTTAAAATTAAGAGTTTTTGTTGGCCCCTTAAATTTTTTTTTTTTTAATTCAATCTCAAATGAGACTGTGTTGTTATTTATATATATATATATATATATATATATATATATATATATATATATATATATATATATATATAAACTATAATGCCAGATTTCAAATTTTATTATAATACTAGTCACTTGCCCGTCATAAACAACTGTGTCTACCACCCTCTTCTTTGTCTCTCCCCCACTTCTTCTCCCTCCCCTGTTTCTTTCCCCCACCCTCTCCTTTGTCTCTTCCCCACCTCTATTTTCCTCCCGCCCCCTTACCCTCCCCTGTGTCTCCTTCCCCCATCTATTTCCCCTGTGTCTCCTACCCCCATCTACCTCCCCTGTGTCTCCTTTCCCCCTCCCCTGTGTCTGCTTCCCTCTCCTTTCCCTGTGTCTGCTTCCCTCTCCTTTCCCTGTGTCTCCTTTGCCCCTCTCCCTCCCCTTGCAACTTGCAGGCGTTACACACAAACTCTCAATTACGACAACTATATTTTGTGACTAGCGACTTGCCCGTCAAAAATGACGAGGCAATAAAATGTGAAGTCATGGGAATGCTGTTTGACACACAATGTAAAGCTTTTTGTACTCTGAGTACCTTCGGCGCTCATTGCGAGCCTCGAGCTGGGCGCCTTTGGCGCTCATTGCGAGGTTCTCCTCTTGTGTACTTTTGCTCCTCTGAGCACCTGCGGTGCTCATCAGAAAGAGAGATATATATTTATGTATATTTAGTTAAGTAAAAATGAATGAATTAGTTCTTGAATAAATTAATATATTTTACCTATTTGTAATTAATATATCCAGCAATCAACAGCCTGAAGAGGTAACAATCTGTATTTTCCAGCAGCATACAATGTACAGTTTGAGTGTTGGTGCCCTGATGATAAAGTGTAATGAATGTCCCAACAATGCATTAGAAATAGGCTGCGTGCGCGAGGGCAAAACGGTTTAGTTTTGTAAAGCGCCATTGTAGATTCGTAATGTTATTAATGTGTTACGTGGCTCGCGAGCATTTTCGTCATTTGTAATAGTGTATTTTGTAGTTTGTATGTTCCTGTGTGAAATTGCTACGCGTTTGGCAGGGTTTTGCACGGTCCGGGGTCGTGTAGCCTCGTTTTCATTTTTTTTGGTGCCCATTTTTTTCTTGCTTAGGCTATTTTCGAGTGGCGAAACTCGTCCAAATCGCCTTAAATTCACGTTAAACCTCACTCCCAGACGTCCTGGTTATTCCCCTGTGCTGTGTGTGATGTTTTTGTTTTTTGCGTTTTTTGGTTTTCGCGGTTCGGCTGTTAATTTCGTATTTTTCACATCTCATACTTTTTTTTTTTTTTTTTTACTGTGTAATAGCGTATCTTGTACTTTGTACGTTTGTGTGTGAAAGTGCTACGCGGTTGACAGTGTTCTGCCCGTTCCGTGGTCGTGTAACCACGTTTTCATTTTTTGGGGGCAGACATGTTTTTTCTCACTTAGGTGATTTTTCGAGTGCCTACATTTTTCGAAATTGACTTAAATTCGCATTCCACCTCACTTCCGGGCGTTGTGGCTGTTCCCCCATGCTGTGTGTGATGTTTATGTAGTATTTTTTGTGTATTTAGTGTGCTTTTATTGTTTTTGGTTTTTCCGGTTCGGTCGTTAACCTCATATTTTTCCTATCCCGTATTTCTTATTTCTTTTCAAAGTCCTGCGTCTCGTAATTTTATTTTTTCTAAGTCCTGCGATTGTCTACTGCTTGCAGGCTGGCGATCCCGCAGTTACTAAGTGTTTGGTGGCTAAGTCCCGCGTGTTTCATTGCCTTCACTGCTCGCCTCGCTTTGCGAGGCAAGCAGGCAATGAGCGCCTTCGGCCTTTGGCGCTCATCGCCTAACTCGTACGTACCACGCAAAGCGTGACAACGTCTCGTAGTTTGACAACTATTATATGTGATTAGCCAGTGTTACAAGATAATAAACCAAACTAGATCAAAGAAAACAGTGACGGATGGTCTATAAAAGTAAAGGAACCAATTTGCTTGGCCTATGTGGCAGAAACAAACACAATCACTAGCCTATATCCTTCTGCTGCAGAACAGTCATCAGCTCCAAGCTGCTGTATCTCTGTCTTATCCCAGCTTCAGATAACACACCTCCATGTTTCTCTCCTACGCTCTCACACAGTCTGCAGGCAAAGAAACAGCCTCTCAGAGACTGCAGTTGGAGTAATGTAATGACAGAGTGTTCTTTAAAAGGGTGTAATGTAAATTAAAAAGAAAGAAACGCAAGGCATTAAAGCGAGGTATTAAGCGCTGAATTGATAAGGTTGATAAGAGAAAAATCAGCCATACAACATAAAAATATTAATGGCATATTGCTATTTTTTTGGTGGTGTTATCAATAAATTTGAGAGTTTGGAACATTTGCCTGGTTCCTGCATTTTTGAGCTTCTTCTTACATATGAAGCACATATGACCTCTAATCTATATTTACCTTTAGGGTTTAGTCTCCCTAAGGGTGATAGGGGACTCCAGACGTGGACCCCTTGCTCACTGTGCCTTAGGTTCACTGATGAGGTCCATAAAGGTCGAAACGCGTCTGGTGTTTGCTGTTTCTCCTGTTCAGGGTAGAATTGCCTGGTATTTTGGGGTTGGGTCACTCTTTTGAGTGGGACCAGACTGATATACTACAGGATATTTCTCCCTGTGAAGGGCACAAGTGAGCTAAAAGAGGTTGCTCTCAGTGTGGCTTATCATAGCCATATTAAGGGTAGTTTGTTCTCTGATGAGCACCTCTGACTTACAATATATAGATTAGAGAGAAAAAAAAATCTAACGTCATTAAATCTTCAAGACGCAATTTATAATGAAAGGCCAGGACTTGTTAAATACCATTCACCAGGTTGATTGCCATGGAGATGAAAAATACTGGCCACAGGATTGCTTTCTCCAAGGTTGTTTCCTTATTTTTAAAAAAACCTAAAGGGACATGGAAGGTTTCTGGATTTCACCTATGTTTGTTTTTTACTTTTGCGTACTTTATTAAGATGCGCTTAAATGCTCCTTGCTGATTTCCTCTCTCTGCAGCTCGTGAAGACCGTGTACTTCCAAGTACAGGGCTTGCACTGTTTCATAGCAATCAATCAGTGACAAAATTCTGCAACATGCTCCTTGAGAGGGGTCACTGATATGCTAATGACTGTACTTCTCTGTATGTGTATTCATGAGCTGCGTGAGCAAAAAAGGGCAGGCTCAAATAGGCAAAAATTACATAATTTTAGGCAGAAAAAATATAGCTTATAAGCACTTCTTAAAATAAAGTACACAAAAGTAAATAGATACATAGATATATTTATATCCCTAGTGATATACAGAAACCTTCCATATCCCTTAAGCTCTGCTGGAATTTGAGCAGAGTGACTGCTGATATCTAATTAGTCTTCACTTTAGTCTGCACAACCATGGAGCCTAGACCTGTTTCTTCCAACCATGCATGAAGAGGTGAGAACCCTGTGCTCATGCTGAAATAGCCTGCAGTGTGAATACATCTTGGAAAATCCTTCCTGCACGGTTCAGCTTGTAGGCAGGAGACACTGGGCTATGAGCATGGCCGGATTATCCATTAGGCCAACTAGGCAGCCGCCCGTCGGTGCTGCCCTGTGAGGGGTGCACCTTCTTTAAAAAAAATTACAAAAAAATGGTTCCTGGCTTTAAAAAAATGAAATGTTGCAGTTCATAGACTGGCTACTAGGGGGTAACCACCCAGAATAAGACTGTTACAACAGGAAAGGGAACTTACACATACAGAAAAGGCAAAAATGGGATCGTGCATACCTTGCGTTCTCACTCACAGGGGCTCCCCCACTTCACTGCCTGCTCCAAAAAGGTAGATACGGCCCTGGCTAAAAGCACAAATAGGCTGTCACAACCTCAGCCCAGAAAGTGAAGATAGGCTAAAGTGCTTTGAGATATGAGGCAAACCTCTATAATACATAATATTTGAACATGGCGTGCAAGTCGCTTTTGGGCACAGAGAGAAAAAAAACTGCTTTTGATGCAGATAAAAGCCCAAAGATGATACCAATCTGTAACTAAATGCCTCAGCTTTCTCAAATATGGATGGAGAGGCTACATTTCTTTTTCTCTGAAAATCATATGGACATTTTGTTTAGATACACTGACATTGAAATGTTGGACAAGGAGAAGCAATCTGAGCAAGTCAAAATCTTTTTTAAAAAAAAAACCCATCAAAGTTAGTTTCCTATTCATCACAACTTATCACTATTTAAAGAGCAGTGGCAAAATCTTGTGAAAAATTATTTCCCTATTCCAAGGAAGATGAAACATGTTTGGGCCCTGTTAGATAGTGGAAGTAAATTACGTCACTGAAAGCGTACATATCTGTACCATGCATCTCTATTCCATTGGAAAAACATTCTATTTTCTGTGATTCCTGGGTTAAGACTACAGATGGTGCTCAATACTCAGATGATTCTAGGCTACTGGCACATCCAGGCAACAGTCTATGGAAGCCACATATATTTACCGAAATATGAAGCTCTGGCTGCCCATTCATAAAAAAAAGTATAGTTTCTAAAATGCCCAAATAAAAGATCCTTCAGCTTTACCCAATGCTGAAAGAATTATGTAGTACTTTTTTGGCACAGCACCTTCTACAACAGGAAGAAGGGCAATTTTGAAGTCCTGATTTGCAGACTCGGGTTCTAAGTACATTTGCACTGTGTTCTTTGATACTGGTCTCCTCTTTGGCCCAGAACTGGGTGTGTTTGTAGACAAACTTGAGAATGAGAAATCTAAATTGCTTCAAGACACAAAACCATTACAGGGCCAAGAATTCATCTCCACTTTGTGTAATATCTCTGAATATTACACACAAGTTCCAAGGTGTTAAATCTGAGAGAGTAAAACATAACCGACTAGTTCTATAAACATGCTAATGCATAATTTTAGCTCTCTTGTCCTTACATGATGATCTCTGGATATTATCCCATCATAATGCATAAATGCATGTTTTTACAATAAGTCAGAATGTTCTTAAGGTATCAGGGACTGCAAACATTTTGTTGAAGAAAAAGGAGCCAGGGAAAGTATATTCATAGTTTTTTTTTAACCTCAAATGAACTTTATGGCTACTGTGGTTCTACTTGTCCAACCAATAATATATTTTGTTCCATATTTCCTAAAATAACACTCTAAATTTCGAGGTCTACATTTTAAGCTTTTGTTAGCCCCAATCATGATCACAAAAGTTGCTAAAATAGCATCACATCTCAGAACCAGAGGCTTGTAAATTATATTGGTTATAACTCAGACATGGAGAAGTTTTAAGAGCATTACAGGTAAACAGACACTGATAGAGGCTTAACTGGAAGTCCACCATTTTTATTTTTTTTGGACAAGCCCCCAGGTGGTCCGTTGTCAAAGCATATTGCAGGTTTTTCAAATCAGAAGATTGTTGCAGAATTACCTGGACACTCCAATACTTCTTAAATAGCATTTAATACTTCTTAAAAAGATCACCTTCCTTTAATTAGTCTATCCATCTATGCACTTACAAAACAAAGAAGTCAGAGGTGTTCATCAGAGAACGAACTAACCGTAATAGGTTAGTTCTATGTACATGATAACCTAGACCCAAAATACCAGGCAATTCTACCCTGAACCTGAGAAACCACAAACCCCAGACATGTTTCGTCCTTCATTGGGCCTCTCAGAGTGGTTTTTCATGTCCATAGAACTAGCCTATAAAGGTTAGATTGTTCTCTGATGAGCACATCTGACTTATTTGTTTTATCTATGCACTTTGACAAAACCAACTAGTTAGTTTATTACAAACAGATGCAAGCAAAAAAATGGCTCATTTTCAGGATAACTTTTTTCAAAGAATCCAATAAGTTACAGTGATGAGGTTTATACAAGACGTTGGAGGCACAAGAAGACCGCTCTGGAGCAGATTTCAAGTTCCAAATTGAGGTGGGCAAAATGTGACCTTACAGAGCTCTGTGTATAGGGGTTTCCGATATAGCATCCAGTTACCTAGGCATATCTGTAGTGTTTCCAGCTAAATGCTAATTGAATCACAAAGTATTCAAAGACATCATAGCATCCTGAGGCTCTCCAAGAATAGACCTCATGACTTTTGACAAGAAATCCAACTTCCTCAGATTTTCTTCAGACATTCCAAGTGACAGTGGATGCTTTTCTACAACTTTTGTGTTTCCTCCAATGCCTTTCTCAGAATATTGCTTTTCAGACTAGAAAAAGATGTGGTGATCCTCATCACATATTATGAACACAGAAGGGTTTAGTTGACTAATGCCAGCAGAATGGCAAAACGCCTTTACTTCCCAACAGTTTACCAGAGCTAAAAAAAAATCTTTGGGACGTTGGTTGTCTTTCTTATTCATCTCTTCTAGCAATATTGTTTGGATGTTAAGAGATCCATGCTGAGATTCAAAATGTTGACAGACTTAGTCAGATCAACACTTTTGCACTACAGAAAGAAAGTCTCCTCTCTTATCTGCCATAGCTAAAGTTTTTGCACACATTTGAATCCTGTTGTTATCAAAATCAGATATGCCATACTGAGTCTACTCAGATTCTACAGCTTCTAAACTTTTTTAAGCGGGAGTTTTTTTTCTACTTTGTCTTAAAATATTTTAATAACTGTTTTCAGACACCCACTAATGATTTCTTGATGCAAAATATTGATAGGGCTGTCAAGAACGTGCACCTTATAGAGTCATTACACCCATTCCATCTTGAAACCTTAACTGGGAAATAAGTGATCTTACTCTTCCTGCATTTGTACCAGTAGCCCCAGTCAGCAGGAAATTCTTTACTCTCAAAGCTGCCTTCTTTGTAAGATTTGAGAAATGTAAGCTCTCTCTCAATTAGGGAACCCACTCTTCAAATTTAAGAAGTTAGTCACTTGCATTATACTACATTTTTTTTACCCCTGAAGTATCCTCTTCTTTATACCAGAAAAGGGGCATCATGTTATCTGCCAGGTGTCAGAAAATTCTTTGTGATATTTGTGGGTAAGACTGTCACTTCGAGACAATGGGAATGTTTTATTTGTCTTTTTCCAAGGTACAAAAAAATTAGACTGCTACAAAGAGAACCTTTTATTTTCCATTACTATGTTTAGCACACAGACATTACATGATAACATCTTACAGCTCTCAAAGCACTATTCATAAGGGAACAAACGGCAGCATCTGTGGGATGGGTCCAGACAACTCAATAGCAAATTTGCAATAAAGCAGCCTGCTCCAGCATTCAAAAGTTCATACGGCTTTGATAAATTGAGAACAGGGCGTTTGGGGAAATAAGAGCTTCAAGCCACCACAAACTCAGTTTGATGCATGCTTAAGTATATTTCTCTAAGTTATGTTTAATTATACAGGGAAATAAAGATTTTTACTCAAAGCAAATTATTTTGCTCATTTCTTCTATGGCAGTACATAGTCTTCTGTCCCACAATAAAGTATAATGCATAAGGAAAAATATGACTCCTGTTAATCTTGAACCAACATAGAGAAGTTTTTGGAAAGAAGGTGGAGTTTATGAATGTGGTGCTTTTTTGGGCCCTACATTAGGTGGCACAGTCTCTTTTTCTCTTTGTGACACACAGTCTTTCAGATTTTTTTATTTTATAATCTAAGTCACTGCTCCTTTTCTTCCTCTTCTAGGTCCATCTGTTGAAAATTATGAGAAAACCACGACGAAAATCGCGTTTTGGAGCTGATGGGCAACGATCTCCTTCTCCTTACAGCCTGAAATGTTCCCCAACGCGGGAGACTTTGACTTACGCTCAGGCACAGCGCATGGTGGAAGTTGAGATGGAAGGACGTCTCCACAGAATTAGCATTTACGACCCATTGAGAATTATCTCAGAAGATGAGCTCACAGCTCAAGACATCACTGAATGCAACAGCAACAAGGAGAATAGTGAATTGACTCTCCCGACTCCCTGTAGAAAGACAACCTCCAAGGGCAAAAAACGTGAACCCTGCTCAAAGCAGGCACCAGGCACTTCTTCCCTCCAGCTACCCCAACCTAGTTTCCGAGTGGTAGAGCCTGTTTTCACAACAGTACTTGAGGCCTCTCCTTTGACTGATGACTTTTATCACTATGTTGAGCGCTCAGCTGAAGAGATGGACAAAGACATTGAGTATGATCTTGATGAGGAAGATCTGGCTTGGCTAGAAATGGTCAATGAAAAGCGACGGAATGATGGACTCTCTTTGGTGTCTGCAGACACATTTGAGCTTCTGCTTGATAGACTTGAAAAGGAGTCTTATCTGCAGAGTCGTCACAATGGTGTACCTCAGTCATCCATCGATGAGGATGCATTCTGCTGTGTTTGCTTGGATGATGAGTGCCACAACAGCAATGTGATTTTGTTTTGTGATATCTGCAATTTGGCAGTCCACCAAGAGTGCTATGGTGTCCCCTATATACCAGAAGGGCAGTGGCTGTGTCGCTGTTGCCTTCAATCACCTTCAAAACCTGTCAGCTGTGTACTTTGCCCAAATCAGGGAGGGGCCTTTAAACAGACAAGTGATGGTCGTTGGGCACATGTTGTGTGTGCCATTTGGATCCCAGAAGTTTGCTTTGCTAACACTGTGTTTCTGGAGCCAGTAGAAGGTGTTGGGAACATCCCACCAGCTCGCTGGAAATTGACATGTTACCTTTGTAAGCAGAAAGGACATGGAGCAGCTATCCAGTGCCACAAGGTTAATTGCTACACTGCTTTCCATGTCACATGTGCTCAACGGGCAGGGCTTTTTATGAAGGTGGAACCAGTACGCGAGACTGGCTTGAATGGCACCACATTCACAGTACGAAAAACTGCATTTTGTGAAGTTCACTGCCCACCAGGAACTCAAAAGGGGGAATCCAAAGAAGATGTTGATAAAGAAGATATAGAGGAACATAGTGAAGAAAAGAAGGAAGGGAAAAGGGATGAGGTAGAGAAGCGTCCCAAAAAGGGAGCTGGAAAGAAATGCCGTGAGAAACAGAGGATTAAGAGGGACAGGAGGGAGCCAATGTGTGGAAGGGGTTATGTACCAGTAATGACTGTAATGCAAATTCCCTCATGTAGGTAAGATAAATAAGGAAATAATCTCCTTCCTATTAGCTTTTTTTTATCTATATATGTTCCTTTTTTAAGTTAGTTAAATTCTATAATTATTTACATTGTGCCTTCTCCTCTAACTCTGTAAGATTTATTATTTGACAATCCATTGTTCTACAATCGATTTGTAATTTCTTGTACTATTTTTTTCTGTAAACCTTATTGACACTTTTTTGCCCTTTGTATGATGTTTTCAAGTTTTTATCAGCACTATTGTTGTCTTAATTTGCTTTATCTTTGTTTTTCCAGCTTTACACATCAAATTTTGCTTGTCCCTCAGATTAGCACATACTTCACTGTTTCCTCCCCAATCTGCTCTGAACCCACCTACTTTGACTCCATAACCTGCTTTTGTCTCTTACTGTGACTCCTTGCACTTGTTACATTGCTACTTTCCCGTTGTCTCTTGACCTTGTTCTTAACTCACTGACCTGCACTCTTTCCACTTTTGCCTCGGTGTGAGCATACATTCCTTTCATAATGAAATAAAGTACACTAATCAGAAACCGGCTTTGCCCCCAACCACCACAGTATAACCGAGTTAATGAGATAGAACCACCAGATAATATTAAGAGATGTAAGATTCACTGACAATTTAAAAATAATATATACAAATATAATAATTAGAAACGGAGCTCATATTATCTAAACAAGGACTGTGCTAAATATATACAATGTATAACAGCCTAAGGATAGTAGAATGACTAATTGACCTCAATATTAGTTTATACAAAAAACAAAACAAATGCATACTGTAATCATTCAATACCTGTGTCATTATACAATATATTAATCAATGCTTAAAGTGCAAAAAGTGTATGAATACTTAGGATAATTATACAAAAGATAAAGTGCTTGTATATAATTAAAGTCCACTGTATATAAAGTGCTAAAAGATAATGTGCTTATGTGTAATTAAAGTGCACTGAATATAAAGTACCCAAGATCAGTTTTATAGAGTACATCAACAGATTCAATTGCTTAGAGTAGATTAAAAATAAGTGCTATAAGATCCTGTAAATTTCATGGTAATGGTGTAATAAGTCATAAACAAACAATACACATAATATATATCAAATACAAATAACAATAAAGAAAAACAAAAACAATGAAAAGGATATTCTAAATCGGAACTAAATTGAACTTTAAATATATTATTGGGTATCATATTCATAAGATTCAAGTCCATTACTTAGCATAGTCCACAGATAAATATAATTCTAATATCATCCAATTTGAAAAATACAATACTTGGAGCAGAGGACTGGATATATTCATTCCCAGAGACATTCTAGATATCCGATAATCAGTACAGCATATTGTACTCCTCAATCTGTTTGCTCCCTATGTCATATAATGGCTCTCTGTAGCGTCTGGCGTCATCAATAGAGGACGTCCGTTCTCCTGGCCTGATGCACACGTTTCACTCTGGCTTCAACAGAGACAAAAAATTGGGACAAAAAGGATTAGCTTATTGAAGCGCAGTCAATGGATCTGTTTAAATGTAAAAGGACCTAGCCGATGTGTAAAGGAAGGAAAAAAAATAATATAAATAAGCAATACAACAAGGTATATGCATCTCTCCTAGAATACTCTCTCTTATACCAGTATATGGTTAACCCATAATATGATATTCTTTGGGTATTTAATAGTGATAAGTGTAATATAATCTACCATAGTGGATGTAAATAGTGTTCTGACCAAAACTAAAATGTGAAGAAAAAAAATAAAATAAAATAAAAACCCAACATAACACCAAGTGATAAACACACCATCAAACCAATTAATTTTGTGAATACTATAAAATGAATCCCCTGTGTTAATCAAGAGAACATCATACTCACATATTCGGTCCTAAACATTACTTATTAAACAGAAAATAATAGAAAAAAAATCAATTAAAACAAAAAAGAAATTTAATATGTTGACTCATTCACTATAAAACTAATCCAGGGCATTATCTTATACAAATACATTCCATATTAATGCTATCAAATCTGCATATTAACACATTTACATACAAGAATCACCCAAGATTTATGCAATTACAGGTGTACAGTGAAGTTAACTTTTTCATTTGAGCCATCCGGCATAGTTGTTTTTAAAAGCGGAATCCATTTACTTTCCATCTTGAGTAATTATTTTTCAAGGAGAGGCCTAATGCCCCATCTAGCTTTTTGTAGAACAAAACATTTCAAATCCGTCTTGGAAAGATAACAAAGAAAGAAATGTCGGGCAACTGTAGTCCGAGTCCTTCCTTCTTGTGAGTCTCTAACACTGTTGCTTAAGTTGCCCAGGTGCTCGCCCTTTCCCTTTTTAGTTCCCTTGTTGTCATTTAGAGACTCACAAGAAGGAAGGACTCTGAGTACAGTTGCACGACATTTCTTTCTTTTACATCATACCTTTTTTTTTATATATATATAAACTTATTGAGGTTCAATTAGTCTTTCTACTATCCTGTTATATATTGTATACATTTAGCACAGTCCTTGTTAAGATAATATGAGCTCCGTTGCTAATTATTATATTTGTTTTTATTATTTATTTTTGGGACAATAAAAGTAAATTTTTAGACTATTTTTAATTGTCCGTGAAACTTGGATCACTTAATATTATCTGGTGGTTCTATCTTATCAACTCTATTATACTGTGGTGGTTGAGGGCGAAGCCGGTTTCTTATCAGTGTACTTTCTCTATTTCATTATGATGTTTTTTTTTTTACACTGGTATTTGCTGCCCAATCTATCTTCAATTTTGAATGTATGGGGTATGTTAATTTACAGATATTCACTTTTACATGTATGTTTTGATCTCATTCCTTGTCTGTGTACTGTCTTCTCCCTTGCCTCCACTAGTGCTCTTTGTCACTCTGTCTCTTCCCCACTTGCCTCTAACAATCTCACTTTGTACCCCCAGGCTCACTAAAATATCTAGTGGAGTCTGCCTTCAGCGAAAAACACAGTTTATGCAGCATTTGCACAGCTACTGGCTGCTTAAACGCCAGTCTAGGAATGGAGTTCCACTTATTCGCAGGCTTCACTCACACTTACAGTCTCAGAGGAGTGCAGAACAGGTGAGACTAAGGAATTATTTGATTATCTAGTATATTTCACAAAAACACAAATAAATAATTACTTGTGCAGTATTTTAAACTCTTTGTTTTGGAAGTATTTGAAGAACATCTTATGTATTTGCTACTGACCTCATTTATGGGATAGAGAGACTGGAAAGTTGACTGTAAAAATATATATGACTTCATAACAAAGCCATTTAAAAAATAAAAAAAAAACACATATTGGTGTGTTTTTTTTTTATATAAATAGACGTTGATACATATTTCACAGGTTTATAAGACTTGTAATAAAACCCATGTAATCATCTAACAGACCTCCCTAGTTGCTCTCTGAAACTTCACTTATGGTCCTTTTGGACCCGAGAGCTCAATATATTGTGCAGCTGAACCCCAGAAGACTAATGGTAAGTAAGCAGTTTGTCTTATAAAATGTAACACTGCAACATTTAAATACAATTATACAACAGACAAAAGAGCTTGCGTTGAAAACCATTGTTACAGCTTTTACCCACTTTTGACTGCTCTGAATGAGTTCAGAATCTCTTTAAAAGAATGGTCGACTCAACAGAAAGCTGTAAAGAGCATTCAAAATGGACTATACATTATACTAGCCATTTTTTCTCTGGAATAAATAATTTTCAAATATTTAGAATTGATTTTGCGGCTTCTGTCTGCTAATGTGAGGCTCAGAGTGATTGATAAGGGTGGGACTAGTGTTTAATTGTCACAACACATTCAAGGTTTTCCTTTTGGCAACTACAGAATTAGACAAGCAGCACATCAAAGCAGCTAATTAGTATGTGGGAGGTTCTCATTTGCATTTAAATGCAGCAATAACATGATTCACTTTAGAAAAAAATGAATAACATCATTTAGTCAGTTTTTCATGCTTTTTAAGAATAACCTAATTAAAACTTGGTTTTCAGGTGACAGTCCCTTTTTTATGAGAGATTCTCCTTTTTTTTGCAAAGTTGTATTCAGCAAACACCCAGTAAGACAGCTTAAGTATCATTGAGCTACAGGTTACTTCAACCTCCTAACCTACAGGATTATCAATCGATGGAGAGAGACATTTTGTTTTTGGTTTTTATAAATTTATTTTATTTTTTGTGCACTCTCAATCTTCTTTCAAAACAGCCAATGCATTTTTTTTTATTAACAGTCTCACTTGTTTGTTTTCTCCCCCCTCAGAAAGAGCGTGATCAACAGCATTCAGTAGTGAAGGAAGAGCTAAAGTACTGGCAAAAACTTAGGCATGACCTGGAAAGAGCAAGACTTCTGATAGAGCTCATTCGCAAGAGAGAGAAGCTGAAGAGAGAGCAGGTAAGTTGCATACTTTGAAGGATGTTTTTTTAAATATGAGTGATGATAGATCATCTTCTATGTACAATCAGATGACTATGTGCACAAAACTATTTTTCACCATATAGGCATGCGCACATAAAGTGCAGGATTATTATTATATTACTAATATTCTTACCATATTTGTATAGCAAAACATTTTCCATAGCACTGGGTTCCAAAAAATAAAAAAATAGGAATAACAATATATATTTAAAGTCACTGTTTCAAAAGTTGTTCAGGGCCCTGTCCTTAATGTCAGGAAATACTAATAATAAAAACAATAATAAATATCTGTAACGCGGTTCTCCCAGAAGAGACTGAAAGCGCTTAGGAGAGGAAAGAAAAATCATTGTCTATTATATCTCTTAAGATTATTGTACTTACTTCACTGTTATTTATAGGGAGATAGCCTACTTTGGGTGAAGTAGGCATTAATGCATTTTCCAGATTGATTACTTTTAGTATTTTTCCATTTGCAATCATTTGGATATTTATAGAGACATAGCTAGCTTTGGAGTAGTAGATTCCTGCACCTTCCAGATATGGGGTATTCTTTGGGTATCCTAGGATTACTGTTTATGCTGATATATGTATTTATTTTTCCTATAGATTTATCTTGGTATCCCTTTATATTGTCCCTTTTATAGATAATTAGTTTCCATATATAGTCTGCATTAAACTTGTTTATTGTGAGGTTGTTATAATAAATATTTCTTCCTTGTTTGTTTTATTTTATATAGTTTTAGTGGTATGCACAGATAACACTGACCGGTCTTATCAGACTGGTATCTGATGGGAAGGCCCTTGAATTTTTTCCTTTAGGAATTTGTAATGTATATTGGTTGCTGGACTATATGAAATATCTCTGGTAATGCAAATTGGTACAGGGGAACATCACTTTTATTTTTTGTGATGGAAAATGTAGTTTACATATATCCCTATTAAATTAGAGCTATGTTTAAAAACATAGCTTGCATTGTAGAAAGTAAGGCCTACGGCTATTAAATTAGCCACGTAATGTAGGCCATTGACGATCTGTGGGTTAGCTGCGAAAACAAACCTACGGACTGAGCATGTTGAACTTCGTGGCGGCAAATCCTTTGATCCGTCAAGCACGTAACCGCTACAATTCCAATCATGCTATTAAATTGCAACATAGTCACTCGCGAGCAGGCTCGTAACATGCAAATGTAGCCCAAAGCCCTACGAGTGTTGGGGAGGACTCGCAAAGGGTAAAGTCTAATATGTAGCACTTGTACTATGGTTAAAACATACAACTGTACAATTATTAAAAGTGAAAGTTATGTTAGGTCTTAGAATTAATAGCACAACATTCTCAAGCCCGCAAATCAGCCCAATAAAATACTTAATTTCATGTATCTTTTATGTGTTAGATCAATCCCAGCAATCAATGTGTTAATACATATAATATAACCTGCATGTAATAGAATATAATATTTGCAGCTTTATTAATATTGCATTATGAATGGACTGTGGGTCCTATCGTAACTTTTAATTGAAGCCCATAGGACTTTGAAATCCAACCTCCATTTTTCTGTCATGCGTTGATGATGATCTCTGTCTCAATTGGCTTCATCCAAACCCGTAACTACGGGTTTGCTCAATTGATCACTAGAAAAAACGCTGACAACTGGTTTATAGATTTGCATCGTAACTCGCAGCCCGTTCTAATTTAATAGCACAGTAACACTGGGGAATTTCAAGCCCGCAGGCGCTGCAAGCTTCACGTTGCACTTTCAGGGCTGAAATTTAAGAGGGATTGGTATTTTTCCACCCTTGCATCCTCTATGTGTTTTCCATAGGATTCCAAAGGATTTTGGCTAGGGATGTATCGGTTGGTGATTTTCTCAGCCCCTGCCTTATAACATATAAGAAACTATCAGTAGAGCAGTATACTTGTTCAGCAGTCAAATAGTTAATACTTTAAACAACCTTCTGTGTTTTACAAGCAAAAGGATTATTACAGGGACAGACAAACCGGCATGGCTAGGTGTGAAATGTAGCTGACTAGAGGTGTTATGAGTTCATTGGAGTGCTTGTATCTGCAGTGTTTAGAAGTAGTGTTGTGGGTTTTGAGGGTAAAAAGAATACCACACCCATCTATTCTTTACATTATATGGTTGTCCATGGGTCTTGCTATTACCATTGTAAATATACACAAACACTTATAATTTCCTTTTTTAACATGTGAAAGGTTAAATCATTTTTCTTTTGCAGAAAATACGTTTTGAGTTTATAAAATAAACTTCTGAGTCTGATAAGCATGTTCTAGCAAGCGAGACTCGAGCCTATTCAAAATACGTAGTTGAAACCTTCAGAATGCTACATGTAAGATTGCGTGGTAAGGCATACACATCTCTCTTCAATATTCCATTGTTTCCTTCAAATATGACCAAGCAGGTGTTAAGATTAGCGTAAAATAGGGCCCAGTCTAACCAAAAATACTTGGCTCATAATATAGAACCGAGATCAAACATATTAATATTAATCCAGTTTAATATTTTGTACCAGAGTGCCCTCCAGCAGATAGAAACAGATATACACACTATATTTTATCAACACATTCAAATTTATACGTATACATGCAAAAGGGGAGTAACTATTTGTGATTGGTGGAAACTGATCTTGTGACAATGAGGAAGAAACGGTTAACTAAAGGAGAGAAAGAAGGTGCAGGGTCTATGCTGTCTCTTCCTGGTCTTTCCTGCTTTTCTTAGTCCTGTCTGCGGACAAACCTGACGGTCATACGTGTGCATAAACCTCTGCCCCCTTCTTATCATCCCTAAGATATCTTACTATATCTGTCTATCCAAATTTGATTCTATCTCTACAACACTTTCAAACAATCCAATAACACAAAGAGGTATTACTTAACGCTATTTTGAGAAGAGATCCTAGAAATGAGACCTGCTATCCTGAAATTCTTTACATGGTATGTATAAACTGGTTTAACTTTCTAATTTGTAGTTGAAAATTAGCCCAATATACCACAATCCTTCTGTTACCCTTTTGGGAGTGGTCACAGAATCAAGACTCATTAGGACCTGCATTCCGGACTGTAGATGTTAATTAATATATTTCAACTAGCGAATTGCCTGTCAAAAAATGCCGGTCATAAAATTCTAAGGCAGGTGATGCTGTTTGCCACACAATGTAAGGCTTTGGTCCTCGGTGTATCTTCGGTGCTTATTGCGAGCCTTTCCCCTGGTGTAGTTTTGGTTCTCTGAGCACCCTCTGCGTTCATTGTGAGCCCCGCGCTGAGCCTCTCCTCTGTTCTATTATATATATATATATATATATATATATCTTATGTGCCTGGCGTTTTTTTGCGTGATTATGGGTCGTGTAGCCTTGTTTTCGTGTTTTTTTGGGCCGCCATTTTTTTTTCGCGCCGAATTTTCAAGTGCCGAAACTCAAATTTGCATGCAACCTCAGTCCCAGACGTCCTGGCTGTCCCCCTGTGCTGTGTATGATGTTTATGTGCCCGGTTCGGCCGTTAACGTTGTATTTTTCGACCCCCGGATTTATTTATTTTTTCAAAGTCCTGCTTTCCTTTTCAAAGTGTTACGGGCCATAATTTTTGCAGGCGATTGTTTTTCAAACTGCTATTGGTCTCGCACTGTGAATTGTATAATTGAGCTTTCTGTTCATCTGTAGTCCCGCGGGTCATAGGGATGATGCGTAAGTCGTACGGGGTCATAGGGATGAGCACCTATGGCGCTCATCTCCACCAGCGCAATGAGTGCCTTGGGCCGGCTTGCTTCGCGAGCCCACAGTTTTAACATTGCGTTACCAACGTTTTTTGGCATGGCCACGCTGCTGAGAACTATATATGTGATCTCTGCCCATATTCCCTAAAACAGACTGATTGACTTTATTCAATATTGTAACCATTTAACTCTGTTACAAAACCAATTATTAAAAACACCTATACAGCAAACCATAGTTAGCAATACTCAACAAATATAGTCTTGTATCACACAATCAACAAAACTGGCTTACATCATTATTGATTGAATTGACCGATTTGATAAATTAAATTAAATGTAATTCATTTTAATGTAAGACCAGTAACCAAATAATAGCTTGCCAATACCTAAATACAAAGGTTAAATAGTTTGCAATCTGAGATACAATATAAACAACTTTGATACGTATTCCTTCAATGTATATTTCTAACAGGTTATATTGCTAATTATTAATATCATATATACTGTAACCAATAGTCAGCAGTTTGCTTATATACTCATTTTGATCTAACCAAATATAAAGTGTGTTAAGACAAGTTTTTATCCAATCATCCAAAAGAGATTGTAATAGATATTCCTACATTGTATCTTGTGATCTAACTAAATATCAAAGCTTACAAGTGTAAACACTTATAATTGTTTATCCTTGATATTTACTGCTATGCCAATAAATCCTCTTTCTGCACACAGCGTATACTTGTCTATAAATTGATCCTCAAACTCAATCAATCTATACACTATAATATTTTAAGAAACTGCATGACATTCCTTTACATTCCCTCTAATTTCACATTTTGTTTGTGTGATCCCGGGATGGCTGCCTCGTGCTTTTTATTCTCCAGAACCCCTGCAAAAATGGTCTTCATTTAATCCATCCGATTTCAAAGAACACACAAAAAATATTCAAAGAATTGACTTCTCTTCAACTACTGGTTACCAGAGCCAACGGATTGCATTGCTGCTCAGAGATCCAAAGACGATTGATTTTGTCCCATCGCTGCTCCACAAGGTCACATTGGCTGCTAAAACGTCTCTTCACCGAGGGGATACCAGCTCCAAATGCTTATTAACGCCATGCTTATATTAAACCTATTCATTAGCGCATATATTTTGCAAATCCAATACTATTGAGCCAACGGTTTGCATTGCTGCTCAGAGATCCAAAGACGATTGATT
Source organism: Discoglossus pictus (assembly GCA_027410445.1). NCBI lineage: Eukaryota > Metazoa > Chordata > Amphibia > Anura > Alytidae > Discoglossus > Discoglossus pictus. Next base: position 184,112,836 of record CM050164.1, read on the forward strand.
TTGTTCCATCGCTGCTCCAAAAGGTCACATTTTGATATTCACTGCTATACCAATAAATGCTATTTCTGCACACAGCATATACTTGTCGATCAATTGATCCTTGAACTCAATTAATATATACACTGTAATATTTTTAGAAACTATATTAATCTATACAGTGTAATATTTATTTGTGTCATATCAGTTGCATGGCTAGCAGTGGATTGGAGGCTTTTGTTTTTGATCCCATTGTAGACTTGTACATATCCAGTATGTGAGCTGAATACAGTAAACCCTCAATATTCGTCATTAATCTGTTCCTGAGGGACAGATGGATACTGAAACAGATGAATATATAATCAAAGTAGGAATGAACTAAAATTGGAATAAAAAATGCACTATGCATTATACTAGCTGTTTTTTCTCAGCAATAAATCATTTTTAAAATATTTAGAATTGATTTTGTGTCTTCTGTATGCAAATGTGAGGCTCAGATTGTCTGATAAGGGTGGGAGAAGTGTTTAATAGTCACAACACATTCAAGGTTTTTATTTTGGCCACTAGAGCTTCAGACAAGCAGTCTGTAATTCTAAGTTTTACACCAAAGCAGCTCATTAGTATGTGTGAGCCACTCATTTGCATATAGATGCAGCAATAACAACATGGAATTTCCGCAGATAGGTTCACTTTAGAATCTGATACATAAATAAATAAATGTTTACCTTTGCACCTCTTTAGTTTTTGCTATTATCACTCCTCAGTAAAGTAATTATGTTTTAATAGGGGTGTCACCTTCCATTAAGACAGCAGGTAACTCCAAGTCTGGCCCTCTTTGCCCCTTACCTGACATTTCACTAGCACTCTTATTTGGCAAATTATTTGTCCAATCTTGGCCTGTTTCTGTCTGGTTTTTACAATTTTGTGACTAATATTGTTTTTTTGGATGAATATAGGAAAAAAATTTGCCTAAAAAATAATAATAGTATTGGATTTGCAAAATATATGCGCTAATGAATAGGTTTAATATAAGCATGGCGTTAATAAGCATTTGGAGCTGGTATCCCCTCGGTGAAGAGACGTTTTAGCAGCCAATGTGACCTTGTGGAGCAGCGATGGGACAAAATCAATCGTCTTTGGATCTCTGAGCAGCAATGCAATCCGTTGGCTCTGGTAACCAGTAGTTGAAGAGAAGTCAAATATTTTAATATTTTTTTGTGTGCTCTTTGAAATTGGATGGATTAAATGAAGATCTCTTTTGCAGGGGTTCTGGAGAATAAAAAGGGCGAGGCAGCCATCTTGGGAGCTCACAAACAAAATGTGAAATTAGAGGGAATGTTATGGAATGTCATGCAGTTTCTTAAAATATTACAATGTTTAGATTAATTGACTTTACTTGTAAAGTCTATAAATTGATCCGCATACGCTGTGTGCAGAACTAGCATTTATTGGGATAATAGTAATATGAAGAATAAACAATTATAAGTGTTTACACTTGTGAGCTTTGATATTTAGTTAGATCACAATATACAATCTACCCAGTGTCTATTACAATCTCTTTTGAAGGATTGGATAACAATTCGTCTTAACACACTTTATATTTGATTAGATCAATACAGAGATCAATAAGCAGTGTATACAAACCTATCAATTGTGGATTAACAATTTATTTTAATACCATATATATTCGGTTAGTTCAATATAGGAGTATATAAACAGTGTATATAATCTTAGTTAGATAGTCTGTCTGAGAACAGTCTATTTTTTGGTTAGTGCAATACAGAAATGATACACAGAGTGTATAAACAATCCGCTATCTATTGGATACAGTGAATATGATATTAATTATTAGCAATATAACCTGTTACTCTATGAAAGCAGTAAAATATGGAATAGCAATTTATATGGCAGTTAGAATATAGAAATATATTTTGAAGCAATAGGTATAAACATTGGTTATATTGTATGTGAGCTTGCAAGCTAATCAGCCTTTGTATTTAGGTATTGGCAAGCTATTATTTGGTCATTGGCCTTATATCAAAATTGATTACATTTAATTTATGAAATTGGTTAATTCAATCAATAATGATGTAAAGCGGTTTGATTGTGTGATACAAGACTGTATATGTTGAGTATTGCTAAGTATGGTTTGCTGTATAGGTGTTTTTAATAATTGGTTTTGTAACAGAGTTAAATGGTTACATTATTAAATAAAGTCAATCAGTCTGTTTTAGGTAATATGGCACAGATTTAATTATATTGATCAACATCTATAGTCCGGAATGAAGGTGTTAATCAGTCTTTGTTCTGTGACCACTCCCACAAAGGTAACAGAAGGATTGTGGTATCTTGGACTAATTTACCTCCATTACAAATAGAAAGTTAAACAAGTTTGTACCTTACCATGTATAGGATTTCAGGATAACACCTATCTCATTTTACGATCCCTTCTCAAGATAGTCTGACGTAATCCCTTTTTGTGTTATTGGTTTGTTAGAAAGAGTTGTAGAGATCAGATAAAATTTGGATATAGACAGATATAGTAAGACTAGCGAATTGCCCGTCAAAAAATGACGGCAATAGAATTGTAAGTCAAGGAATGTTGTGTGGGCCAGACATTATTTTTTTATGGTGGTCTGAGATCTCGCCGCTGATTGCGAGCCTCGCGTTGAGCTTCTTCAGCGGCGCTCATTGCGAGCCTCTTGGTTGTTGTATTTTTTTTATCAGAGGCGCTTTTGCTGTCATTGTAATGTCGGCGCTGATCTGCTTATTGAAAGGCTGTCCCCTTGTGTAGTTTGTGTGCTATGAGCAGCGTTGGCGCTTATTGTGAGGCGCGCAGTGAATGTCTTTTGCCCTTATTGCGATAGTGTTTTTTTTTATTTTTATTATGTATGTTGTGATGCTAATTAAATAAGTAGTAAAGTAATCAATATACTTTACCTATTTGTAAGTAATACATACAGGAAGCATTGTGCTGAAGAGCTGAAAATCTGTTTGCAAACCTACATTGTATGCTGCAGGAACATGAAGTGTTGTGGAGCTGAGGTGTAAGTATCAGCAATCTGTGAAGTTGTGTAGTGTAAATAGGCTGCGTGCTCGAGGGGAAGTCGTTAGTGTAGCTGGGTACTTCAGCATTTCGTAAGTTAGTGTTTTTAAAATGGCGGCGTTTTGTGTATGTGGTAGGCGGGTTTGTATGATGAAGCGTCCTTGCTAATGGTGTATGTTGTAGGTCGTACCGGTTTTTGTAAAAGCCTCGTGTAGCCTCGTTTTCGTTTTTTTCAGCGCCCATTTTTTCTCTTGCTTAGGAGATTTTCGAGTGGGTAAACTTTGTAAATTTGACATAATTCTATGTTTAAGCTGTGTTGCAGAGGTCCTGTTTGCCGCTGTGCGCGGTTTGTTCGTTAAGGTCGTATTTTTGCGAGTCAGTAATGGATTTTTTTTAAGTCCCGCGGCTGGTATATTTTTGTGTAAGTCCGTACTGCCAACGTGGGAACCTCCACCTCCGCAAATGTGGCCCCTCGCTTCGCTCATCTCCACCAGCGCAAGGAGCGCCTTTGGTGCTCCTTGCCAGCAACTGCTGCCCTCGCTTTGCAATCGTTGGCAACAACCCGCATGCTGACAACTATATATGTGATGTCTTAGAGAAGTTATGAAGGGGACATAGGGTTATGCCCAAGGATGACAGTCAGAGATGTTCAGACAGGACTGTCAGGAAAGACCAAAAATAAACCCGATCCTTCTCTCTGCCTAGTAGATAAACTATTTCTCCCTCATTGTCACAAGGTTGGTTTCCACCAATTACAATAGGTTACTCCCTGTTTTCATGTATAGGTATAATTATAATGTATAATTGTATATGTGTATATCTGCTTGAGAGTGCTCTGGTTACATGTATTAAAATGAATTATTATTAATATATGTGACCCCTGTCCCAGATCGTGCCTGCCAAGTATTTTGGGCAATAGACTACACTTTCGTACTTAATAATGTTATTTAGGTGAAGTCTTGGTTTGATAAAACATATTTACCAACTTAGAGATTTATTTCATTTTAACAGGAAAATGTAACTCTTCATATGTTAAAAAGTTACATAGTTACATAGTATTTGAGGTTGAATTAAGACTTTTAGTTCATCAACTTCAACCTTTTTAGATCCTTCTGATCCTTTTAATATGTGGACTATTTGTTAATAATTGTTAATTGATCCAGAGGAAGGCAAACTGAAAAAAAAAAACATTGAAACTTTGCCAATTGTCTCATAAGGGGGAAAAAAACAAAATTTCTTCCTGATCTGGTGATCAAATTTGTTCCTGTATCAATATTCTTTTGCTAGTTATCTAGGATAACCTTGAATGCCCTCTTTATTCAAAAATATATCTAACCCCTTTTTAAAGTTATCTATCGAATCTGCTGTCACCACCTCCCTTGGTAGAGAATTCCCCAGTTTAACCACCCTAACTGTGAAAACCCCTTTTTTTTTTTTATTTAAGGTGAAATCTTTTTTTCTCCTCTTTCTGTGTCACAGATTCTGCTCATCAATTTCTGATTATTCCATAATATCTGAAAACACACTGTGTCTTGAATAGATCTGTATGATATTATCCATGATTATGTTCATCTGTTTAATTAAGCAGATACAGACAAGTTGTAAGTGCAATGCACATTAATGGTTTCCTCAGTTAAATGGAGTGATTTCTGATGATCCTTTTTTTCATCAGATTCCGGTTGAAGTGGTGTAGTGACCACATGTGACCCTGGTGGGTGCTATGCATCATGCTTATTCTAGACTATGACATTACCCCCTTTAGGTATCCCCTTTTTTCCAACAATAGCTTCTTGCTCTCCTGGGATCCACCCACACCACACCCATGATATTAATGCACAATGTCTTGTCCATTTCTGATTGTTCTGTTTATGAAATAAAGCTTTGTTATACTGTTTTCAACGTGTCAGTGTGTTTTCAATCGTTTGGGTTGTGGGACATCCACATGCATCACATGGGTGTCACATTCCTATATCTGTAAACTAACGAGCCCTAGTTACTATGCAATAGATTAATGCATAGGAGTATCAACATTCCCCTGAAGGGTTGATAACAATATGACAGGTGATAATGTGAATTGATTGATAACAAAACACTTGATGGGATTTCACCAAACTATAATGGGTATACATCTTGGCACATGACCACCAGAAATGGTGTGGGATTTCCAGGATGGGCCTAAAGGAGATTATCCCTGATGGAGTTGAGTTGGCTGTTGCTCCACGTGCCTCTGCACAGCCTCCATTTGTTTTTGCGGCCCATCCTGATGAGTTAGAGTAGATTAGTGTGGTGTATGTTCTCCTGGTCCCCTTCTGGTTTGCTAACTGGTGGTGGTGAAGTGGCTTGTGTACCTGAATGAAGCTGTGAGCTATACCATGTAGGGCCACTCTTTGGCATGCAAACCTTGTGGAAAAGCACAGGCAGAGACATAGCTGAATGTGCTGCAGTCCATAGGGTCAAAGAGAGTCGGACACAACAGAGGGACTGAACAACCAAAAGTAAAATGTTCCCCTGGTACTTGATATATGCCATGTGGCTGTGTAATATGTCCACTATTTGTTTTCCCAATGTTGTGAGTGAGATGTATATAAGAGGATCTTTGTATTTTTAATACACCAGAGCCTCTGTGAGTGAGAAAGTGTTAATATGACAGCCATTTCCATGTATTTCTGTTGCAATTTAATCAGGGAATGTGTCTTTAATAGCTTTCAGCATCTTGCAGTATGACTCTTCATATTGGCATATGCATGACCACTACAACATATTGAAATAAAATTTATTTTCTCATATCTGATAGTTGGGAGTTGTGCAAGTAATTGTAATACCTTCCATTGCTTTGCCCATATTTTAAAGTCCATTGGTGTGTTTCTATTGTGTTTTGCAGTGTTCCAAACTAGTCTGTAAACCATTTGCGGGTACTATTTGGAACCCATAAGCTTTGGGCCAACATTTGCCATTTTCGGGCTTGACTGTTGGTAAGGGATTTTTGCAATTGAAACAGGCTTTAGGAGTATTACTGCGGAACTGTTTCCTAGGTACTGGTGGAGGTTACATTCTGTGCTGGGTTTATTTATTTCTGCTAAAAAGGATTTTTACAAAGAACCTCATGACCTATTGGGTGAGATTAATCCAAGATCTTTCTGAGCCCAACTGGAGCAGTATGATCATAACACCAATCATGGTAGAAATCAACTATACATAAGTATATGGATATTTGCAATAGGTTGTTAGAGGGTCATTCATAAATACTAAATAAGAGATTGCCCAGCTGGGCAAGAAATATATTATGTGGAGATCATCTTCTCATCTTCCATTTTTTTAATCATATCAACCTCACTGGATACTTATAGTGACTGGTGATTTCATATAAGAGGTCCCTTGGTCATATCACATATATAGTTGTGGATCTTTGCGCTGTTTGTAACGTTTGCGATGTTGGTCACGTAGTTGCGTTCCTCGCGAGGCAGCGGCGCCGTCACACATCCAAGTCTTGCGAGGTGAGGCAGCCGCACAGCACTTAGGCTGCAATGAGCACCAAAGGCGCTCATTGCAGCCAGCGGCGCCGTCACACATGCGAGCCTCGCAAAGCGAGGCGAAGCAGCCGCACTAAACTTAGGCTGCAATGAGCGTCAAAGGCACTCATTGCAGCCAGCGGTGCCGTCACACATGCAAGCATCGCAGGCAGCGGCACAATACTTAGACTGCAATAAGCGTCTAAGGCACTCATTGTTGCCAGTGTTGCCATTGCAGCCAGTGGCGCAGTACTTAGGCGAGCCTCACAAAGTAGCACTGTTCAAGCGCGTAACTCTCTAAAAACCCACCAAACCCCCCCAAAAAAAACATGTACAAAAAATTATAACGCGCACACACAGCACAGGGGGAGACACAGGAAGCCTGGGAGTGAGGTTGTAAGCGAATTACACTCAAATCACCTAAGCAAGGAAAAAAATGGGGGACAATAAATGCAAAATTTCAGAAACAGCATGAAAACAAGGCTCAGCAACGCCAGGCTCACAAAACTTACAAAATACACAACGCTGAAGACAGTAACACTTACACGCACAACACCAGGCACACAGGATTTTGAAAATAAAACCAACAGTCAGTGCCTAACCCGCAAACATTCAGCACACACACAGAGGAGAAAGACACAGGGAAGGGACAGGGGGAGATGGTGGAAAGAGACACATGGCATTCCCAAGCACTAAACTTGCAGGTTAACGAAACCTGCAATGAGCGGCCCATAAAGTAGGCGGGGTGAAAGGCTTGCGGGGCTCACAATGATTACTGCGAGCAAGCGTCGGGCTTGCAATGTGCACCGAAGGTGATCAGTGCAAAGCGGGAAACTTGAAGTACACGGGGGGAGACGCTCGCAATAAGCGCCGAAGGACCAATAAGGACCAAAAGCCTCACATTGTGTGGCAAGCAGCATTGCCAGCCTTACAATTTTAATCCTGTAATTTTTGACGGGCAAGTTCCTAATATATCTATTTTTATTTTTGGACTTTACTTTGTATTCATATTATTGATATTCACATTTTGTATTTTTATGTTGACATTGACAATAGAAGGGTTGTAGTAGGTAGAGCATGGCCAGTTGGTTTAGAGCAATGTTAATAAATTACTTAAGACCAGGTGTGAAGATTGTGAAAAGTAACTTTTGCCTAAAAATAGCAAATTCAAATGCAAATTATATGATTCAAACTTCGATTTTTTTTTGTGTGTGTAACAGTAGGCATTTGCTTGTATCTTTTATTTACATGTATATGTTTAAACTATCTCATAATAGGAACTGTTGCTTTCTCCTATAAGAAATCTCATAAGACCACACTAACAAGCTTGTAGAATTTCCTCAAACTGTTTTACAACACTTGTATACACAAAATACTTACAAATGCTTGTGTTGATATTTTTTAAACACACTTGAGCAACATACTTTGAATGGGCACTCAAGTCACCATATGCACTCTGCACCATCAGGCAGAGAGGGTAGACAATCATGTGGGAAAGTTGATAAAAATGTTTAAAATGATCAAGAAAGATATTGTATTTGTGGTATTCCTGTATAAACTTTGAAGTTCTGCCACAATAATCTGCATAGATAAGATTCAGACTGTTACTGTCACACTGATTCTATTTCAGCGTTATTGACTTCTAATCACTGTGTTTAACATACAGATATAAGACTTCATCCCTTTTTTTTTTCTTGCATTAATATTAGTTTAATAAAATTTGTTTTAAAAGCATCAGAACTTCCTTATTTGTTTTGCATCAAACCAATAAAATCTATACAGTTTTTTAATTGTTATTGTGATCACATTAAAAACTTAATAAGGTTGTGGTAGAAACTACCATCTCTGATTTTCAGACACAGGGTTAAAAAACAACATAAGCAACCTAGATCTAATTTTGGAAATATAACACTATTACTATTCCACATTACCACACCCATATTTTATCTTGTGGCCAAAGTACAAATTGCTATTGAACACAAATTAATTACAAGAAACGTTTTGGTGGGACTTGAACCAAGATCTCCATCTTCACAGCCCAGCTTCTTAACCATAGGCATATATGACTACATAATTTGCAACAAGGGAGTAGAACAGTATAACCTAGAGGTACATAATGGAACTGCAAAAGTTAGTCAGGTCCATAAATATTGGGACATCAACACAATTATAATCTTTTTGGCTCTATACACCACCACAATGGATTTGAAATTAAACAAACAAGATGTTCTTTAACTGCACACTTTCAGCTTTTATTTGAGGGTATTTACATCCAAATTAGGTGAACGGTGTAGGAATTACAATAGTTTGTATATGTGCCTCCCACTTTTTAAGGGACCAAAAGTAATGGGACAGATTAACAGTCCTAAATCAAACTTTCACTTTTTAATACTTGGTTGCAAATCCTTTGCAGTCAATTACAGCCTGAAGTCTGGAATGCATAGACATCACCAGACACTAGGTTTCATCCCTGGTGATGCTCTGCCAGACCTCTATTGCAACTGTCTTCAGTTCCTGCTTGTTCTTGGGGCATTTTCCCTTCAGTTTTGTCTTCAGCAAGTGAAATGCATGCTCAATCGGATTCAGATCAGGTGATTGACTTGGCCATTGCATAACATTCCACTTCTTTCCCTTAAAAAACTCTTTGGTTGCTTTTGCAGTATGCTTCGGGTCATTGTCCATCTGCACTGTGAAGCGCCGTCCAATGAGTTCTGAAGCATTTGACTAAAGATGAGCAGATAATATTGCCCAAAACACTTCAGAATCCATCCTGCTGCTTTTGTCAGTAGTCACATCATCAATAAATACAAGAGAACCAGTTCCATTGGCAGCCATACATGCGCACGCCATGACACTACCACCACCATGCTTCACTGATGAGGTGGTATGCTTTGGATCATGAGCAGTTATTTTCCTTCTCCATACTCTTCTCTTCCCATCACTCTGGTACAAGTTGATCTTTGTCTCATCTGTCCATAGGATGTTGTTACAGAACTGTGAAGGCTTTTTTCGATGTTGTTTGGCAAACTCTAATCTGGCCTTGCTGTTTTTGAGGCTCACCAATGGTTTACATCTTGTGGTGAACCCTCTGTATTTACTCTGGTGAAGTCTTCTCTTGATTGTTGACTTTGACATACATACACCTACCTCCTGGAGAGTGTTCTTGATCTGGCCAACTGTTGTGAAGGGTGTTTTCTTCACCAGGGAAATAATTCTTCGTCATCCACCACAGTTGTTTTCCGTGGTCTTCCGGGTCTTTTGGTGTTGCTGAGCTCACCGGTGCTTTCTTTCTTTTTAAGTATGTTCCAAACAGTTGATTTGGCCACACCTAATGTTTTTTCTATCTCTCTGATGGGTTTGTTTTGTTTTTTCAGCCTAATGATGGCTTCCTTCACTGATCGTGACAGCTCTTTGGATCTCATATTGAGAGTTAACCGCAACAAATGCAAATAGCACACTTGAAATTAACACTGGAGCTTGTATCTGCTCTTTGTAAATGGGATAATGAGGGAATAACACACACCTGGCCATGAAACAGTTGAGCAGCCAATTGTCCCATTACTTTTGGTCCCTTAAAAAGTGGGAGGCACATATACAAACTGTTGTAATTCCTACACCGTTCACCTGATTTGGATGTAAATACCCTCAAATTAAAGCTGAAAGTCTGCAGGTAAAGCACATCTTGTTAGTTTCATTTCAAATCCATTGTGGTGGTGTATAGAGCCAAAAAGATTAGAATTGTGTCAATGTCCCAATATTTATGGACCTGACTGTACATCTACAAGCTGCACACCTGATTCTAATTGGTTCCACCGGCAAATCAAGCTCACAATTTGGAGAATACAAGAATGGTTAGAAGCAGCTTACAACCACTAACTTCAGTCACTTAAGTCAATTATTTTAGCAGCATTTTTTTAAAAAAGGAAGCATTATTTGTTTTGCTTTTCCACCCTCGATCTGGTGGGGACTTAAGGGTCCCTTTTAACTATGTACACAAAGATAGCGCTTTGTAGGTTTGATGCCGCTTAATCCATCAAGTTGAGGGGTTATTATTTAATAAATACCACAATTTGCTGTACTTGGAGGAATCTAGGAATGGAAGGTTGAATGATAGGTGGAAAAAAGTGAATAAATTCATAATGAGCATAACGTTTCTATTGGATTATGTTACGGATTTTGTATTTGCAAAAAAAAAACTATTAATATCCAAAAGTCATGGTGTACATAAATGTAGTTTGTTCTGTAATGCTTTTTCCTGCCCTTTTTTTCCAGGTGAAGTTACACCAAGCAGCTATGGAGCTTCAGCTTACTCCATTCACTGTGCTTCTCCGTACCACTCTTGATCTCTTGCAACAGAAGGACCCAGCCAACATTTTCACCGAGCCGGTCAGCCTTAATGAGGTTAGATTGCAATGCTCTAATGCTTTAACATGGAAAACAGTCTGCACTATCAGACAGAGGGTAGACAATCGTGTGGGAAAGTTGATTACATTTTTTAAATTGATCAAGAAGGATATTGTATTTGTGGTATTGCTATATAGACTTTGAAGTTCTCTCACAAAAATATGCATAGATAAGATACTATTATTATTATTATTCTTTATTTGTAACACACCAACATATTTGAAGCGCAGCTCTGCTATACAGGGGTTAAACACAAAACCAGACCGGTTTAACACAATGCAAAAGAATGGAGAGCCTAGTTATTGAGCTTAAAATCAAACATACACAGTGCTTTCCCTAAAGCCCCCACACAAGATTGAAAACTCACAAACTTACGGCCTAAAAGATAAGGGTGAGGTACAGGGGTGATAGATATATTGTGCATATTAAGATTGGAAGTGATAAGCGTCTTTAAGCAGAAGTCTTTTTAGTGAGGTTTTGAAGGATTTGGAGCTGGAAGATAGTCTAGTGGAGCGATGCAAGGAGTTCCAGACAATAGGAGTAGCACGTGAAAAGTCCTGGAGGTGGGAGTGAGAGGAGGCGATAAGGGAGGTGGATAAAAGAAGGTTTTTAGCAGAGCGAAGAGGGGGGTTGGGAGCATATTTTCAGACGAGCAGATATATGAGGGTGCATTATTGATGAGGGCTGTAAATGTTAGGGTCATGATTTTAAATGTTATTCTGGAGGCTATCAGAAACCAGTGGAGTGACTGGCAGAAAGGTGCTGCAGACATGGAGCGTTGAGTGTGGTGAGTCTAGCAGATGCGTTCAATATAGATTGGAGTGGGGACAGACGGGTGATGGGGAGGCCAGCAAGAAGCGAGTTGCAGTAGTCAAGAAGAGATATGATGAGAGAGTGAATTAAAATGTTGGCTATATCTTGTGTAAGATACAGACTAACTTAAATAGTTTAAATAGTCGTCCCCCCCCCCCCCCCCCCCCTTGACAATGATCATAGTTTTTGGTATTATTTACTGATTTATTTATATTTTTTTATTGGTCCTTAAAGGCTTAACCTTTAGATAATAATCATATTTACCATCAAGTCTTGGTTCATCAAATCATATGCTGGTATCTTTGCTGTCGTACAACAATTACCCACTATGTATTTTTTTAAACTGATTTTAATTGAAAATGCAGCAAAAGTCCCGGTCATTGTGAAAATCACTCCTATAAATTAATATGAACTAAAAATTGGTTGTTATTTAAAACTTTGAGTAGAATTTTTAGACAAGAGATTGAAAGTTCAATATTGTAAGCATACATTAGTGGGGAAAGAAGCTTTTTATTGCACTCCTATGTGAGGGTTAATTAATGGCCTTTGATAATGAGAAAGAGAATGCAGCTGCTTAAATCATTATGGTCATAGAGACATTCATCAACTTTGCATGCTCTTCCTCCTAATCACCTCCCTCTGTGAAAGTTATGAAATGGTCACTGCTAAAGTGGGTTACAGTTACAAAGCAAAGGTCCCAGTTACTGTAGAAATGAAAAGCACACATAAATGTGATTGTCATTTGTTTTTGTTAAATTATTGGACATGTTAAATAATTGACCTTAAAAGTTGAGTATTCTAAGCATAGATTATTTATACATGACATTCCACTCTCTAACCTTCCTTACCTAGGGCCATTAGTTAAAGGTATATTAAAGTCAGCTGGGTTATTAATGCATCTGATAGAGGAGAATTTATAGTGTCTGAAATTTTTTGCATGAAAAAATTCCAAAGTAAACAGTTAAGCCGTTAGCCTGAAGTTTGCTGAATTTCTTGCTTCTACAAAGAGTTTTCTCTCCATGTTGACACTCCCAGAAATTTCCAGGGAAAATTAGCATATCTTATACAATGTTTCTTTTTTACCTGGGGATTGTGCAGACATGTTATCACCTGAACTCTGCCCTACTATGGGAAGTCACATGATGTCAGACACTTTCCATTCATTTAGATTTATGTCCCTTCATTCACTGATTGTTTTGTCTACATCCCAGATGATACTCCCCACCCCCAGAGAATTGCCCCCAACGCCAAATAATTGCCCCACAGCCCCATAGAATTGCCCTGTGACCTCCCCCATCCCCAGAGAATTGCCCCACGTCCCCAGAGAATTGCCCCACAGCCCCAGAGAATTGTCCCCAACCTCAGATAATTGCCCCGTCGCCTCCACCAACCCAAGAGAATTGCCCTCTAGCCCCTAGATAATAGCCCCCAACCCCAGACGATTCCCCCACAGAATTGCCCAATGACCTCCCCCAGCCCCATAGAATTACCACACAACCCCAGATAATTGTTCCACACCCTCATAGAATTGTCCAATAACCTCCACCAACCCCCGAGAATTGCCCCCCAGCCCCATAGAATTGCCCAATGACCAACCCAAGAGAATTGTCCCGTGACCTCCCCCAACCCCAGTGAATTGCCCCCCAACCCTAGTGAATTGAACCCCAGCCCCAGATACTTGCTCACTCACACTCTGACACTCCCTCTCACTCAATCACTCTTTCAGACACTCACTCACTCTCTGACACACACTCTCACACACACAAACATAAACACAAACACTCTTAGACAGACATACACACTCACAGGCACTCACTCACACTGTCACACATACACACACACACAGTCATCTCAAACACAATAACACACTCTCTCACTCACACAGACAGATATACACTCACCCTCTCACACACACTAACCCTGTTACACACACACACTCATCCTGTCACACACACACACACTCACTCACCCTGTCACACACTCTCTCTGGGCTGAGGTGTGCTGCGCCTTGGATGGGCAGCCTTTGAACAGCTCTCTCTCTGGCTCCTCCATGTGCTGGAGGCTTGTTCCTGCACTGCACTGATCTGATCCCATCCCCCTAACAGGCTGTTAACTCCCTGCTTCCCAGTGCCTGAAAAGCCTATCCGCTGCACATGCTGTGTGTGCGAGGGTGCAGATGAGAGATTGGCAGCTTACAGAAGATACTGCAGAGGCTGTTGTGTGTGTGTGTGTGTGTGTAAACATCACCCCCAGCACATTTTTTATTTTAATGCAAAAACTATTTGCATTTTTTCATGCAAACCTTTTTTCCTTGGTGGGTTATGATTGCATTTTACAAGATGCATTCATAACCCACCTCACTTTAATATGCCTTTAACTCTGAGTGGCACTGATAAAGAAGAAGAGCATGCCCACTTGGATAAATGACAACAGTCACAGGGATGTTTAGTTGTTCTGTGTCACTGTACATCAGACATTTTATGTTGGCATAAACCTTTATTTAAAAAATATATGATAATAAAAGCTTAACAGTTAGTATAAAGAAAGAGAGAACGTGGAGTTCTGTAATTTTTATAATACATCTATCTGGGTTTATTTCAATATCCAAGCTGCCTATGACTTCATACAATAGTTTAACAAATTAAAGATTGTTTGTTCCTTCTTTCAAACTTCCTGAAAACATTTTGTGCATCATCAAGTCAAGACTGATATGTTGTATCAACATTTGTCTGTTCTCAGGTCCCAGATTATCTGGATTTTGTCCTGCGCCCCATGGACTTCAGCACAATGCGGAAAAAGCTTGAGTGTCACCAGTATCCGTCCCTTCATGCTTTTGAAAATGACTTTAATCTGATGGTCTCAAACTGCTTGCGTTATAACTCTAGGGATACAGTCTTCTACCAGGCTGCTCTTCGGCTTCGTCAGCTAGGTTCCGCCATTCTCCGGCATGCACGTCGCCAGGCAGAAAGTACCGGTTATGACCCACACACTTGCCTGCACCTTCCTGAGATTCCTCACACTGCTGACTACTATCGTTTTTCTTGGGAGGAGGGTAAGAGATTCAGATTGCGGGGGGCATGGAACTTTTACACCGCTGTTTGCATGTCTGTGTGTGTATGTGTATATATATATATATATATATATATATATATATATATATATATATATATATATATATATATATCAGGCGTGTGAATCACTTGGTGTTCTTTGCTGATCCCCAGCTGAGAGTTATCAGCCAGAAGATTGGTATCATATCCATTTAGTTTTTTAGATGACGTCGCCATGAGGTTCTCGATTGGGTAAACCCTCCACTGACGCAACATTTTTGTCCTCTGGGGGCTATTTCAGCCTATGGCTATCCTTATCTTTAAAGTTAAACTGAGACACACCACACTACGCAAATACCTCAGCAATGAGAGCGTGTATCGGCAAAGATTTTTAATGTGTTTTATATTTAACCCGTCTCATCCTGGGGCTTTTCTAATGATTTGTTTTAACTTATATGAGGAATGCCTTGCATAGTGTCTATGCAGGTTATAGTTAAGATCGTGCCATTATTATGCATGGCTTTTTTTTTTTTGCTATATTTTAAACACTTTATTCATTCTGGCACGTAACACTGAACTCATCTTTATGCTTTAAGTATATTTAAATAATTTTTGTATCACATATTTTCCACTGTTTACTTCTCCCCCAGGAGGTCTTGTAAGGATTCACATCCTTAGATCTCTAAATTGTTATACTTCACCACATTATTTTTTTTTATATATTTTTTTGCCAATATGTTTTGCTAGTTTGTATACATCATTTAAGTACAATATTAGAATATGTATCATTACTGCTAACCATTGTGGGATATTATTTATATCCTGTCTAAATCGAAGAGAGGGGAGAGGGGGAAGAGACATAGTGGAGAGGGGAGGAAGAGAAACAGGGGAGAGGGGGAAGAGACATAGTGGAGAGGGGAGGAAGAGACACGGGGGAGGAAGAGACACAGGGGAGTGAGAGGGGGATCAAGACACAGTAGGGGAGAGGGGGAGAAAGACACGGGGAGGGGAGAGGGGGGGAAAGAGACACGGGGAGGGGAGAGGGGGGGAAAGAGACACGGGGAGGAGAGAGGGGGAGAAAGACACGGAGAGGGGGAGAAAGACACGGGAAAGCGACACGGGGAGGGGAGAGGGGGGGAAAGAGACACGGGGAGGGGAGAGGGGGAGAAAGACACGGGAAAGAGACACGGAGAGGGGGAAGAAGACACTGGAAAGAGACACAAGGAGGGGAGAGGGGGAAGAAGACACGGGGAGGGGAGAGGGGGAAGAAGACACGGGGAGGGGAGAGGGGGAAGAAGAAACAGGAAAGAGACACGGGGAGGGGAGAGGGGGAAGAAGACACGGGGAGGGGAGAGGGGGAAGAAGACACGGGGAGGGGAGAGGGGGAAGAAGACACGGGGAGGGGAGAGGGGGAAGAAGACACGGAGAGGGGGAAGAAGACACGGGAGAGGGGGAAGAAAGACACAGGGGAGGGGAGTGGATGTAGTGTTTTTGGATTTTGCAAAGGCTTTTGATACAGTGCCACATGGGAGACTATTGAGTAAATTAAGGGATACAGGAATTGCAGTAAATATCTGCTCATGGATTGAGAGCTGGCTAAAAGACTGGAAGCAAAGGGTTGTTGTAAATGGAACATACTCCGATTGGACTAATGTGGTAAGTGGGGTTCCTTGGGGTTCAGTATTAGGTCCTCTCCTTTTTAACCTATTTATTAATGACTTAGAAGTAGGATTGGAAAGTATTGTCTCAATTTTTGCTGATGACACAAAGTTTTGCACGGTAATTAAAACAAATGAGGTACTTTTGCCCAAAGGGATTTGCATAAATTAGAAAAATGGGCGACTAAATGTCAGATGAGATTTAATACGAATAAATGTAATGTTATTTACTGGGAAGGAAAAATCCAATTTAGAATCTTAATGGAGCAAATCTAGGGGTATCAAATATTGAAAGGGATTTGGGAGGGCTTGTGGACAACCACCTAGTTAACAGTGCTCAATGCCAAGCAGCATCTGGAAAGACAAATAAAATATTAGCATGTATTAAGAATGGTATAGAAGCAAGTGAAGCAGATATAATTCTGCCACTATACAAATCCCTAGTACACTCTCATTTGGTATATGGAGTACAATTTTGGGCACCACTACATAAAAAGGACATTTTAGCGCTGGAAAAGGTACAGATGAGGGCAACAAAACTAATAAAGGGAATGGAGGGGCTAAGTTATGAAGAAAGACTAACCAAATTAAACTTATTTTCTCTAGAAAAAAGACATCTAAGAGGGGATATGATTACCTTATATAAATATATCCAGAGTCAATACAAGGCTTTGTCAAGTGAGCTCTTCGTGCCAAGATATTTTCATCTAACAAGAGGACACCCTTTGAGATTAGAAGCAAAAAGATTTCACCTTAAAGAAAGAAAAAGGTTCTTCACAGTAAGGGTGGTTAATCTGTGGAATTCTCTACCAAGGGAGGTGGTGACAGCAGATTTGATTGATAACTTTAAAAAGGGATTAGGATATATTTTTAAATAAATAAAATAAATAATTAAATAATTGTTTAATAATTATTTAACAACTAATTTAATTAATATGTAATCCGCATATTGCAGATCAGAGGCGATCTTAAAAGGTTGAACTTGATGCACTGAAAGTCTTTTTTTCAACCTTAATTCCTATGTAACTATAAATAAAAAGGGCATTCAGGGCTATCCTGGCTAATTAGAGCGGGAGTATTGATCCTGGGAGTAATGCGATCGCCAGTATCTGGGTCAGGAAGGAATTTTATTTAAAAAAATCCCCTTTTGAGACAATTGGCAAAGTTTCACTTGGGTTTTTTTCTGTTTGCCTTCATCTGGATTAATTAAGAATTAATCTGCATATTGCATATCAGAGGAGATTTAAAAAGGTTGAACTTGATGACTAAAAGTCTTTTTTTTTCAACATCAATTACTATGAAACTATGTAATATATATATATATATATATATATATATATATATATATATAACTTTACATTTATTCGTATTAAATCTCATATGCCATTTAGTTGCCCATTTCTCTAATTTATGCAAATCCCTTTGGACGGAAAGCATATCATTATCTGATTTTAATTACTTGCAAAAAGGGAGACTATACATTTGAATACTACTTCTACGTCATTAATAAATATTTTAAAAAGGAGAGGACCTAATACTGAATGTTGAGAATCCCACTTACCACATTAGTCCAATAGGATTATGTCCAATTTACCACAACCCTTTGCTTCCTGTCTTTTAGACGGCTCTCAATCCATGAGCAGATATTTACTATAATTCCTGCATCCCTTAGTTTGCACAATAGTCTTCCATGTGGCTCTGTATTAAAAGCCTTTGCAAAATCCAAAAAGACTACATCCACTGAGTTGCCCTGATTCAAGTTCCTACTTACCCCCTCATAGAAACAAATTAGATTTGTCTGACATGACCTATCTTTCATAAATTTGTGTTGCCTCCTACTTCTGATCTTGTTCAAATAGACGTATTCTTGTATAGTATCCCTTATTAACCCTTCTTAAAGCTTTCCAACTACAGATGTGAGGCTTACAAGTCTATAATTCCCTTGATTTTCTCCTTCTCCCTTTTTAAATATAGGTATCACATCTGCTTTTCAATTATATTTGGGGGTTTATAGCATATTCCTACCAATATTAGTTTAGAAATAGCTCCTCCGTTATTTAATTTAACACACAAAGATTAAATGTTGTTGCTTGTTCCGCTGTATCTTCTCTGACTACAGGTTTAAACCCAGGCTTAATATACAGACAAATCCCCCCCTCATCTTCTACCATTACCCCTATCTTTCCTAAATAAGTTATAACCATCCAAATTAACAGTCCAGTTATGAGATTCATCCCACCATGTTTCAGTATTGCCTATTAAGTCCCATATTTCTTGTAATGCTAATAATTCCAGCTTGCCCATTTTCCTAGGCAAACTTCTTCCATTAGCAAGCATATACTTTATGGTGCTATAGCTCTGCCGTTGCGAAGTGCTTGCCACTGTATTTTAGTCACCTTGTAATACCTCCCCACTGTCTATTGTAACCCTCCACCCTTCTCCTCCCCCATGAATAGATAATTCATCCCTTTTCCCCTTTCCCCTTTCTATCACAATACTTCTGTCTAGTCCCTCCCCCCACCTACTAGTTTTCTTTGCTCATGTTGCACAATGCACTGTGTGTGTTGTTTATTTACAGTGGATCAAATCCTGCTCCCAGAGAACCGAGCTCATCTCTCCCCTGAATGCCAGCTGAAAGAGCTGCTGGAGAAGCTGGACATTGTAAGCAGTGTCAGGTCTAGTGGAGCTCGCACAAGGCGTCTGAGATTGCTTCGCAGAGAGATTAACATTCTGCGCTTGAGGTTGGCACCACACAGCCGGGACCCTCTTGATGAACGACAAAGTAAGCACTGGCAAAATTTTCTGCTCTTGCATGTGTGAGGCTGGAAAATGTTTTACCTTCACTAGTGGTAGTTAGGAATTTTTGACATGTTCCAAAATAACAGAAACAGAATTTACTGCCATTGCTCATTTCCTGTCAGCCATGCATGCCCTTTATATTTTTCAGTGATCTTGACTACAAATTTAATGAAGAGAGTGGCAATATCTAATTGAATCTTAAGACACTCAGTGGTCCATTTATTGACCAAATTACAAGAGCTAAGATTTAATCATTTAATAAATAGGCAATGATAATTAAGTATTGATCACTCACAGTTGAGTCACATTATTATGACCATTAATATCCAGAATAACTGCCGTGTGCAGCACAGGCAGCAGCTAGATGGCGTGGTAGCAAGTAAATAAAATGCTGAAAGGTTGGCAATGGTATCTGAAGCCATGCAGACTTCAGTGCATCCGACAGCTGCTGAAGAGTTTGTGGTGGAGGATCCATATTGCGAATATGGCAATCAAGATGCTCCCACCGCTGCTCAATGGGTTTCAAAGCCAGGGAAGTAGTTTGAAGTCTTACCCCTCCAACCATTGGTTGAGTTCCAGAGGTATAAGTGGACCCAGACAATGCCAAGAAAATATCCCCAGACCATAACTCTGCCGCAACCAGCTTGTTTCAACAATGATTGCAGAGTACTTGTTCTCAAGCCAATGTCTGTCCAATCGATGGAGCAGAAAATGTGACTCATCAGAGAGGGCGACCCTTGTCAATCAGAAGAGGTCCAATTTCGGTACTGTGGTGCAAATTGAAGCCATTTCCGACGATGAACCCTTGTCTGCCTGGGTACAGTGACCAGCTGCTTCTGAGTCCCATATGCAACAGGTTTGGCTGTACTGTCATTTTAGACACACATCTGGTAACCCCATGGTTCGTTTGGATGGTTAGTTGTTCAACTGCAATGTGTCGGTTTGTTCTCACACACATTCGCAATTGAAGTTCACCTCTGACATTAATGGCACGTGGTGCTCCACAGTTTAGACGCTGTTTAATCGCAATGGTTCCGTTTGTCCATTCACTGTACACTTTAAAAACAGCAGCACGCAAACCGTTCACAAACTGCGCTGCTTCAGAAATACTGCCACCCTTGGCCCGAAAGCGAATGATCATCCCCTTTTCAAAGTCTGATAAAATGCATGTTATACCCATGATAGCGATGGTTGATATGTTGTCAGAATGCCTACAATGTAACCTTATGTACCCACCAAGCCAGCTCACTACATGTGTATTACATTACGTCAAAAGTAGGACTGACTCAACCCTGTGTAATACAATTCATCAATCATTATTTATCTAAAATATAATATTTAATATTAAACTCATTTTCAAATACCAGATTCAACTACAGCTTGCCCCCACCCACTTTAAGGTCAAAAGAAAGGCAGATTTGTCTGGCAGGTAGTGATACATTTTCAGGCACCAGTTTATATTAACACAGCAAGTCACTAACCAATAATAAGTATTGTGTTTTTAATGTAGAAATTGAAAATTTGTTCTGTCTCGAAGGTAGCCTATGAATGTTTGTACAAAATTAAATTAAATTAGTTGAAATCTGTTCGGATTCATCTTAACAGATTTTTATTGAGGACCTTACAAGGGTGGAGATAAATACTACCACCAGGGGTGGCTCATATCTAAACTTTGAAAGTATTAATATTAAGTATAATTTTTTATTAATAATGCATATAAAAAACAATTAGCTTCCATTCCTATGGCATTGCAGTGGCCCTTTTAAATGATATTTCACTTTAGTATAAGGATTTTAAAGCTTTAAGCTTGTAAATGTTTTGTGTTTTTTTATTTCAGTGTTGGTGTATATTGTTCTCTGTTTCAACATAGCCAGCTAATCTTTATTTTAGTTTAAACATACCTAACACCACTTTCTATTCAGATGACAAACCAGGCAACCCCCCAATGCTGGAGCCCACTTGTCCAGTTCCACCCCTACAAGATGTGGCTCCTCATGAGCATCCCCCGACCCTTCGGCCTATGGCTGAGAGCCGTCCCCACAAGCGACTGAAGAGTGGATCTTCCATGAATGGAGGCGGTTCCTCAGCTGTTGGAGTTGGGAGAAGAACCTCCATTCTCTTCCAGAAGACTAGAAATGGAGTGAAAAGTGCAGAGGAACAGAGCCAACAACCTTTGCAGACTGGTAGTGAAAGTGATGAAGAACGGACAGCTGTTTGCCCATCAACAGGTAATACCTCTATGATATATACATTATTCTGCTGGTTTACATTTGTGTTATTAAAAGGACATAGAAATGTGACTTTGTTTTATTAGTTACATTTTACTTGCACATTGCCTTACATACATTTTGAGGAAAAAAATCTAATGTTTGTGTTTGCTTTACAGATGGACAACAGTTCCTAAAAAAATAAAAAATAAATGACAATAGCTAATTTTTTTTTATTCAGTTGTTAGCTGTGCCAATCTGGATGAATTTAGTGCTTGTAACAGTGTTTAACTAGCTTATCCTTTTAAAATAAAAAACACACTGCACCAGAAATTCATTAAACATGAAAACATATAAATGTATTAAATGTATATTCAATTAAACAATTTGCAAATTAATTTGTTGCGTCTGTGCCCATTTTAAATTTAAAAATCTGGGGGGAAAGTGACTCCATTATTTTTGTCAATGTACTTAATTTACAGATGACTGCGTGATCCATATGTGTAGAAGTACAGTGGTACTTTGATACTCATCATTAATTGGTTCCAGCAGGTACAAGGAGTGGCAAAAACAACGCATGCCAAAAGATAAGGAGTTCCCATAAGGAGTAATATAAATTGATCCATGCAGGTTTTAGCAAACAGAACGAGTGCTGAGCAAGTGCCAAAGCAATTTTTGCTCTTCAAAATGCATTGAATACCGAATTTGACAAGTATTGAAACAGACGAGTATTAAGCTACCACTGTACTTAATTATTTAAAATGGTACTTTCACTATTTTTTTTCTTATTGAAATGTAAACAGTTAAGCAATTGTGTGCTTGATCTCATTTCTTGCCCACAGGTGTTACCAATGGCTTTAATATACATACAGAGAGCAGCACAGATTCTGACAGCAGCTCTGGGCTCAGTCGTGGGTCAGCTTTGGAGTCTTGTGGGTACGTTTTATGCTACGTGGCACTTAATAATCCTGTTTTGTTTTCCTGGCTTTTTTGCGAATTTGGTAACATTAATAAAATTGCATAACTTTAAGGTTATTTGTGAAATTACCCCATCATTAAAATGATCCCAGTGGTAATCTACTTGTAACATGTATTTTAACTTGACTCTGTACATACTCAAAATCAATAAGATCAATGAATGGAAGCAGAGCTTGTCTGTGCCTTACAAGGGTACATTATCACAGGAGGACCAGATAGACCATCCATATGATTTCTGGTTTGTTACTCTTACTAGTATGTGGCTTTAGTAAAGGTAGGTGCATGGTTTTATAAATAATTTACCAGAGGGAGTTGTGGTCTTTGGATTATAAGAAATACTGTATTGTTAAAAAATCTATTTAATATTTGATATGCTTTTATGCTTTAATTTATTCAGTCAAAGCATTTGTTCTGTTCCAACTTATCCTCGTTGAGATTTTTAGCCCTGAAGCTTTAACAACTGTTTTAGTGCTAAACATAAGTAGAAATATTTTTTATGTATATAAAACATAGGTGCTTTTTCCCTCATCTTCAATATCCTTCATTGTTAATAGCGATGCCAGTGTGACAAAAAAGTCCCTACCCTAGGCTGAATGGGCATTTTTTTCAATATCTGTGTGATTGCCTTACTATTGCTTAATATACTTAAATGCACCTAATATAGTTAATGCAAAGTCTATTTATACCTTCAAAAAAATATAATTTTGATTTACTTGAATTATGTAGGACAATTGTACATGGATTGGTCACAAACCATCTTTATTGGTCATGGACAATTTTTTTATCTTTTAATTATCAGTCCGTTTATTTATTTTTTAATTGCGTTTAGTAGAACAAATGTCCATTGGTATAGATTATTTTCCATTTTTCAGATATTGATTTGTTTATTCTTTATTATGTATTTTGCATATATTTAACAATACTTTATTTATTTCATCAATATATTCCTTTAATAGGAATTCAGGATAAGCCCTGGTAGTTAATAAAAAACTTTGGACCTTATTGGATTAGTTGACCTTTGTTGATTGTAAATCGTATTGCACGTTACACAAACTTTACTGTCTTAATTTTGACTAATGGAGTCACAATAATATTAGATTATTCCAACTAATACTGGTATTTACTGGTTCTTCACATAGAAGTGACACTGATCACTAGAAAAATTACATGGAGATGATATATTATGGTCGTTATTACTTAATACGACGTGCCACATAAAGTGATATGCCATGATAACAGCTATCCCACTTCACCTCCTATCTTAGTCTGTTAACATATTCAACCCCTTTCCTGCACTGTTGTCCATTCATACTCTGTTGCTTTTTTACATTTTTCTCTCCTTTTTCCTATCTTTTTTTCTTCTTCCTTTTCCCATTTTTCATTTTGCCCTTTTTACTTCATTAATTTTAGTCTTTTATCGTCACATGCATACTTGCACTCTTTAATTATTTTGGTAATTTCCTCTCATCTCTCTTGCACTTTGCATCCAGTCACACCATTATTACATTTCATTGTCAATATTTTGCATACATCTTTCCCACCTCATCTTTGTATTTACACATATGCACTCACAGTCCTCTTAAAAAAGGAATGAGAAGAGAAAAAGGGGAAAAAAGAGAAAGGGAAAAAAAAATTTTTTTTCTTTTTTTCCACTACCATTCTTTTTCCATCTTATCCTGTATCCATTACACCATTTCCATTGCAACTTCCAATGCTAGTTCAGATTTATTGTCTCCATTTCACCCACACACATATTCAGCACTTTTTATCACATCTCCGTCTCCACGTTATCAGTCACTTTTATTTTTCACGTTTTATCATTTAGTTATTCACCCACACACTCACAGCTACTTTTTAAGCAGCTTATTAAATTAAGTAATCAATTATGATGCACAGTCACACTTTATTTGATTTGATTTCAGATGTAATTCATTTACACATTCACAATGTTTTCATTCATGGTGTATTATCATTTATTTATTTTATTTATCTTTGGTACTTTTAGTTTTGATATTTGATGAAGTAAAGTTACATTTGCTACTATGGCTTATATTTAATTTTATGTAACAGACACAATTTCCTACAGCAATGTCATTTTTACTTGCCAAAATATAGCCACATTGTTTCCCTCCCATTAATTGGTATGTTTATATTTGTATCATTGTGAGCTCTGGTCGTGGCTACAAAGTTCCCCAAACACTGCTTTGTATGCTGCAGCAATATTGGGCTAGATTTTTGTATTATGGTTCTGTAGAGCTACACAGTGTGGGAGCGAACATGAGTCAGTGTTTTTTGTGGCATGTGAAGCCAATATGCCTGGTGAGTTTGGCATGTGATCTTGAAGGAGTCAATGCTGTTTGTAGAAATACACCTACCATTAAAATTATAAACCAGTGAGAGACAGAATAAAGTTTTGTGCACAGGCGCATGATTGTTGGTGTTAGAGTCTTAACGTTGTAAACGTTTCTCAAATGGTCTCACCTAAAAGAAAAAAACACGAAAAAGAGAACATTTGGGAGAGTTCAAAATATATGGTATCAAGATATGAAAACTCTTATGTAAAATCTATCTTACATTATTGTGTATGATATCACACATGAAAATCACATCTGTGTCTATAGTTCATCTCCTACATTGGTAAATCACATCATAAAGAAGTCAGATCACAGATCATAGGATCTAATCTGTCCATCATCACATCATGTCACTGAAGTGAGAAGATGAGAAGAAGAAGAATCATAGAGCACAGTCCCCCTCATCTACAGATAGAACTTATAATCAAAAATGAAATAGTTGTGGGTAAGAACAAAATAAAGTAACTCTACAATTAGTTTGTTTTTATCAGTGTTCGTATTTGGTTCCGTAACTCCACATCACATGTAGCCATGTATGTGGAGTCTCCTAATGTAATTGTATCCAGTTTGTTGAGGATGTCAATTGGAAATCTATGTATCAGCTTGCCTGTTCACATAGGCTTCCATTGCCCAACACAATGGGTCTGCCTTCTGGAGCTCATCGCGAGGTGGCAAGGCGTTCATCGCGATGAGTCCCAAAGTTACGGTCTTGCGCATGCTGCAGCCTGCAATGAGTGGCAAAGACGTTTACTGCTGGGTCCGCAGTGATCGCTGTAAATTAGAGGGGTCGCAATGAGGGCCTTCGGCTCATCGTGAGACCTGCAAGTTAGAGGAGGGGAGAGCCTCGCATTCTGTTGCAAGCATTGCGAAGCATCACATTTTATTGCCTTCATTTAAAACGGGCAAGTCGCTAGTTAGTATATATTGTCTGACAAATTCACCTTTCAGATCTCCCAGAAGTCTTTTATAGCTGTGTTTCTCCTATAGTTTCTCATGGCCTCTGTGATGTAACTTTCTACTGGCTATTGGACAATATTTCCATTTCCACTTTATCTGATGGTTTCACTACACTATCTTACCAGGATGCCCATGATCGATTTGCATTTGTGCGCCCCATGTCTCCGTTACTACTGTTCCTTTCACCTTACTATATTCTAATTTATAAGGTTATGTGAGTTTACGTATACACTTATGGATAGAAAAATCATTGTATATAGACATTTCTGTACGCGTAGAAACATTATTCCAGGCACTGCAATGGCATCTTCAGGCTGCCTGCTGCCCCCTGACAGTGTGTTGCCTTAGGCTTGTACCTTGTGGACCACTGCTTCTTACACAAAGGCTTTTCAGAAGGTCACGGCATCCGCAGATGAAAAGTCCATGTCTCAAATTTTGTACAATTTTAGGATTCAGATGAGCAAACAAACATTTAAGCATCTGCTAAATATGCTACTTGGGTGGTGTAAATTGCAGTACATCTGTAAATCGGCTGCAGGAGCTTTTTTCCCCCCTACATTACACGTTTATGTTCATCTTTAGCTTCCCTACATTTCGGCACTCGGCCCACATCCGTAAATCCAGCCTTATCCGCAATAAATTTTAGTGTAGGAAGTACCCAAACCAAACTTTACAGATGAGAAACCGCTCTAGTAACCAATACATAATGAGAACGTCATCATTAATATAATGAGTTAAAACTTTGGCAAGGGACAATTATATTATTATATAAAAATATATTATATTTTGATTATTTGAAATTTAATAGATGTGACAGTTGTATTTAAAAATGTGTTTATTTTCAGTTTATATATTATTGTATATAGATCATGCATGAGAGCATTTGTTCCTAGGCATCATGGTTTCCTGAAATGCTTTAATCTGTTGAGTACTGGGTTGTATGTTGCCCTTGATGTTGAAATGTCAACATTTGTAATTTGTTTTTTTATTCTATACTGTCACTTTAACTGCTGCTGCGGCAATTAGCAATGGTTTTAAAACCATTTGCGAGTGGTCTTTGGTACCTGTAAAATCTTTATCAGCTTTTTGCAGTTACAGCACTGCCCTTGCTTGTGAGTGAACCGTAAAATCTTATTAGCATAGGGTTTTGGTGTAAAAGTCGAATAGAGTAAATCTTTTAGCAGTACAAAAATCACTGCCAAAAAAAAAAATCTTTCAAGGTATACCTGAAATCAACTTATACCATTCCATTCAAAAACATGTTTTATATTGATTCATTCTTAACACACATAGATTTATTTTATTTATTTAAAAAAATGGTTTCCACATCACCAGAGCTACCTACATAGGCACCTGTTACCTACCAATAGAAACACTGCATTCAGTTATGTTTCTAACCCTATACTAACCTTCCAGCAAGTCGCAGCTCCTTGCAGAAATCCAAAGCAGCTGCATCATTCAAAGAAGCAGAGAGAGGCAAAAACAAAATACAAATCCCATGATACTATGCTGCAGGGACTGAATTCCCATTAGGCTACAAACTGCCTCTGGCTACAATGAATTATGAATTTTATGCTAATTTAGCTTGGATCTACAGGGTCATTCCTTCTCGAAATCAACTGCTACAAAACTAAAGAAATTATTCAAACTTTAATGTTTATTTTGGGATTTTTTTATACTAAAAATGTTTGCATAAACTACTCATTCTCCCATAATCCATGAAACTTCTATATGCCTTTTTAAAGGCACATTTTACCAGGGCAATCTCTACTTCTTGTTCAGCAAAAGTAAGGACAGGTCTTATAGGACTTGTATAGGACACATTACCACATATTCAGCAGAGGTAATCTGTAGCATAAAAGATCATCAGCTGGTCTTAAAAGATACTCGCTAATAACATATAATTTTGCAGCAAATTTAGATTTTAATTTCCAATCTTACAATGGTCATCTACTGAATGCTGCCAATTTGAAGATGTAAAATATAAAATGTTTTCTTTGGCATATATCATTCAGGAAATAAGAATTACTCGAGTTACAAATACAACCAGTAAAGTAGAGGAAATATTTTCAAAGCAGGAACGTAAAAAACAAATCTTGAACTAATCATAACCATCAGTCAGTCAGCGGTTCTAATAGTACTACAGATAAATGTGCCATGTTCTTACTAGCTATCCCTGTCTCTGCAGAAATCTCACTCCACCAAGGCGCAGCCTTGGGAAACCAGCACTCTCACGAGTTCCCTTCCTGGATGCTGTGAATGGAGACTCCTATTATACATGCCAAGGTAAGGAATCCTTATGCATCTTCTCTATCTTTCTCCTGCTTTCCTTATTTTAGATGGCTTGCTGCTAGCAATGGCCTGGAATAAAGGGAGACTTGTATTTAATAGTGGATGGGGACAGATAAGCGAAGGCGCTCATTGTGAGACCCGCAAAGTAGGGGTGTGTGGCTTGCATTGTGTGGCAATCAGAATTGCAAGGCTTCAAATTTTATTGCCGTCATTTTTGACTGGCAAGTTGCTAGTCTACATATATTTATGGCACCCACAGGGTTTATAGAGAAAATATTTTGCACTGGGGCACTCTATTCACTAGAACTGGCACTACTTCGCTTTGATGTTTCTCTAACCATCATAACTTGATGGACCTTTATCAACTTTGAAAAAAACAGGTTAGCTAACAGCCACCCAAATTTTTTGAGAAAAGGTAAAGAGTTTATGATTTTAGGGATTTGTAGAAAAACACATAAGATAGGAGTATAGGCCAGTCATTAAGTATTTTCTGTGATGGCCAGAGATGTGATTGAAATATTCTCCACTAAACCTGTTATTTGAGCTAATTGACTGCCAGCAGAGTAATACTGTTCAGTGTACACTTGTAAAAAAGACTTAAGAGATTGCTACCTTTGTGCCACTAGCCCATTTAACATTCCATTTATGCATATGTTCACTGTGTAATTCTGGAGAAAAACTTGTTTCCTAACCTGCCCAGGACATATAGGTATGTGTCTTTCTCAAAGATTCCTGCTCATCAGGCTTTCCTGCTACATTTCTTAGCTCATTAACCTTTTTTTCCTTATTGTCTCTGTTTTTATATGTTACTCCTTTACAACTGCCTCGCTTACTAGCTTCTCCTCTTTTAATTATTTATCTTCCTCAACAGGGAGTCTCCGGACACCTTTTGATGGTTCTGTGGAACTTGAGCCCCTGCAGTTGGTGTGGGCTAAGTGTCGTGGGTATCCATCCTATCCAGCCCTGGTAAGGGAGAAGTAGTATATTTTGGCTAACTATTTTATGGTTTTAAGAATCTGTTACAATTGATTTCTAACTAACTGAGGCAATTTACAAATGTATTATTTTTAGATAATTGACCCAAATATGCCACGAGAGGGTTTGCTGCACAATGGGGTCCCAATACCGGTGCCACCTCTAGATGTCTTGAAGTTAGGTGAACAGAGACACCTTGAGGCAGTGGGCCAGCATCTCTTTCTTGTTTTGTTTTTTGACAATAAAAGAACCTGGTAAGTTTGACTTGTGCATCTGTATACATCACATTTTCTGACCGTGTTATCTGTGACAATAATTCACCAACCTATTCTATTAGCTATTCGCAATCTGATTACGAGTTACCCACCCACAATCACTTCGTCCAGCGAAAGAGGTAAGTTAGGGCTTAGAACTAAATAAATTTATTTTTATTATTATGGGACTATTAAAAATGAAAAAAATCGCTGCTACTTCAGTGAGTTAAAATTGATAATAAAGGATATGTTTGATACTGAAATTATCAGCTGCAAGATAATTATAATGTCAGATTATCTCACATTTTATACTGCTTACAAGAAAAGCATCATTATGGCATAAAATCCAGATTTTCAATATGTCATATTCACAGACACTGTGACCATATTTTAAAGATAATCCTCATATATGCAGAAACTGCTAATCATAGGATTATATAGTTAGTGGTTTTAAATAGTTAACTTTATTTATACTTTGACATTGTCAAACTTTCTTAATTAGTACAATAAGGACATTTCAACTTATTTTGTTGGAAGTAGAGTGTGACTACACTATACAGGGTGTATCATCTTGTCAGTCTTACTAGGTATTATTAATACGTTAGATGGTGCTCAATGAAGTACTAACACTCTTCACTATAAATGCTCTTTATAGGGTATAGGGTGTATCGTCCTGTTAGGAATTATTATTAAGTTAGATGAGGCTATATAAAGCATTAACACTATGCATTATAAATGCACTTTATAGGGTATATCCTCCTGTCAGTCTTACTAGGAATTATTATTAAGTTGGATGGTGCTGAATAAAGCATTAACGCTCTTCACTGTAAATGCACTTTATAGGGTATGGGATGTATCATCCTATCAGTCTTACTAAGAATTATTATTAAGTCAGGTGAGAATGAAGTATTAACAAAATGCACTTTATAGGGTATAGGGTGTATGGATGATAGTCAGTCTTGCCAGGAATTATTATTAAGTTAAATGGTGCTAAATAAAGCACTAACACTCTTCTCTATGAATGCACATAAAGCACTTACACTCTTCTCTATGAATGCACTTTATAAGATGTGGGATGTGTCATCTTGTCAGTCTTATTAGGAATTATTATTAAATTATATAACATTAACACTCTTCTTTGTAAATGCACTTTATAGGGAAATAAGCTGATGTGCAAAATTAATTTTTGCCACAGAAACACTAATAGGTGAAACATTTTTTGATAACCCCAACATATGGGTATCATAAAAGTGCCAATGTGCTTCAGTGAGTGATAATTGCACTTAAATAAATGTGAAAAAATAGGATTCCAAAAAAGGATAATATGTTAAATAGTATAACAATGTATTGATGAGTTAAATAATGAGAAGAACTGCTAATTCTGACAAATCCGCTGTTGTACTAATTAATAAAGTTTGACAATGTCAAAATATGAATAAATAAAGTTAACTGCTTCAATTTGATAAAGTTAGACACTTTCAATCGGCTTAGTAACGTCATTACATTATTAGCCATTCAACAAGTTTAAATAAAAAAATTTCATTCAATAGATGCAATGACGTCATTGCGTCACGTGTTACACCCGGAAGTGCCGGGAGCTTAAATACATGCTCTGAATCAGTGTCAGTTACCCTATGACTAAGGCCTGTGTAGGGGTGAAACGGTAGCCGTCGGGTCTCTGGAGGAGAGGAAGGACTAAGGAAGGCAACAAGTCACTGGCAACCCCCTTTTTCTTGAATGAAACAGCAAGTAAATTGCAGTAATGTATTGAACACAGACTAGCAGAAGTCTGATAAGCATTGGGTTTGCCTGTATCAATTTATTTAAATATAGGGGATATTGTTATGTGGAACTGCTCATGCAGCAATTAACTATTTATTGTTTTGGTCTCCTTCTTCCTTAAACCTCTCCTTCCATCTCGGTTTTTAAATTTTCTTCACTTTTTTGTTTTTATTAGTTGAAGTTATGTTTTTTGATTCTGATGTGGATTAATTAAAACCACTAACTATATAATCCTATGATTAGCAGTTTCTGCATATATGAGGATTATCTTTAAAATATGGTCACAGTGTCTGTGAATATGACATGTTGAAAATCTAGATTTTATGCCATAATGATGCTTTTCTTGTAAGCAGTATAAATGTGAGATAATCTGACATTATAATTCTCTTGCAGCTGATAATTTCAGTATCAAACAAATCCTCTATTATCAATTTTAACTCACTGAAGTAGCGGCATGTTTTTCATTTTTAATAGTCCCATTATAATAAAAATAAATTAATTAACAATTAAGTGCAAAGCACTAGGGACTCCAGGGAGTCAGTATTCATTGTCTTAGAATATCAATTTTGTGTAACTTTAATTAAACAATTTAGTTCTATTAGACCTGTAGCTCAAGCCTGCAAATTAATTCTGACCCGCAACTGAAAATTATCAAGTTTCTGTCAAAAATATTACGAGTACTAGATAGATCTTGCAAGGGCTTTTTCAAACACTTTAAATTAAGCACACAATAATGTACTTTAAAGGCATGGGAACACTTTAGCATTAATTGCACAACAGTCTCAAACCCACAAATATGCAATTACATTAAAAAATATTATTTTTAACTTATTCCTGAGTAATATCGATCCAGGGACTCAAGGGGTTAATTCATATCATTTAATTTTATACAGTGCTTGATTGTGACTCTGGCAAAAATGACTTGATGTCTCATTAATTTGTAGCCTCCGTTTGCAGTTACATCTAACTTCCATGTTTTATTGACTTAATGATGGTTTCATTTACACTGGCTGTGTCTAAGAAGTAAATTATGGGCTTGCCTAAATATTGCAAGACCACACTTACCGGCTTCTAATAGAATAGGGCTCTTACAGCCCTATTAAATTCCCCTAACATGTAAAACCATAGCCCGCAAGACTTGTGGCTATTAAATTCGGCCCCGTAAAGTAGGCCGATGCCGATCTGCGTGTTATGTGCGGAAAAAACCTGCGGAACGTGGAACTTCTCGGTCGCAAATCCTTTGATCTGTCAAGCCCGTAACCTCTACGTTCCAATTTAGCTATTAAATTGCAACAAATTCACTGGTGTTTAACCCTGTAACACTCAAATGGAGCCAACAAGCCAACGGGTACTAGAGATGACCCGCAAGGGGGGTAAAGTCCAATCCGTAGCACTGTAAATGCAAATTTACACACACTACTGTACAGCTAATAACCGGGAAAAGTGATGTTAGATATTAGAATTAATAGCACAACATTCTCAAGTTTGCAAATCGGCCCAAATAAATACTTTATTTCATGTTTAATTTCCGTGTTATATCGATCCCGGCAATCAATGTGTTAATATATATAATGGAACTTGCATGTAATACAATATCATATTTACAGCTTTATCAATATTGCATTATTTCTGGAATGTGGGTCCGATCGTAACTCGTAATTGAACCCCGTAAGACTTTGAAATCCAACCTCTATTTATATGGAGGCAATGGAAACAGAGATCGTCATCATTGTGTCACAGGAAAATTACTACGGGTTTGACTAATTGATCATGTTCACGGCCTGCAGCCCTTGTTTCTAATTTAATAGGGCTGATAGTGAAGTGTCGGTCCAGTAGGCTATCACTGTGGACTACAATGCTCTGTTTTTCATGTATATATTGATGTTTTTTACCTCATGATGTCAATTCTTGTCACTGTAAATAAAACA
This sequence comes from Discoglossus pictus, assembly GCA_027410445.1. Classification (NCBI taxonomy): domain Eukaryota; kingdom Metazoa; phylum Chordata; class Amphibia; order Anura; family Alytidae; genus Discoglossus; species Discoglossus pictus. The sequence continues at coordinate 184,145,818 of CM050164.1, forward strand.
TTTTTCAAATAAAAAAGGTGTTACTATGCTGAAATAGGCATTATATATATACGCATACATATATTGCGTGTGTGTGTATGTGTTTATATATATATATATATATATATATATATATATATATATATATATATATATACACATATGTGTATATATAACACACACACAAAAATAAAAAATAAATATATATATATATATATATATATATATATATATATAGTGCCTTGCAAAAGTATTCACCCCCCTTGGCATTTTTCGTGTTTTGTTTCCTCAAAACCTGGAATTAGCATGGATTGTTTGAGGATTTGCATTTAATTTACAGAACTTGCCCACAACATTGAAGATGTATTTTTTTTTGTGAAGCAAACAACAAGTAGGACAAAATAACAGAAAAAGTCAATGTGCATAACTATTCACCCCCTAAGTCGATACTTTGTAGAGCCACCTTTTGCGGCAATCACAGCTCCAAGTCACTTTGGATAAGTCTAGGAACTTGCCACATCTTACCACTGGGATTTTTGCCCATTCCTCCTTGCAAAACTGCTCCAGTTCCTTCAAGTTGGATGGTTTGCGTTTGTGAACACAATCATTAAGTCTGACCACAGATTTTCTATTGGATTGAGGTCTGGGCTTTGACTAGGCCATTCCAACACATTTACATGTTTCCCCTTAAACCACTCAATTGTTGCTTTAGCAGTGTGTTTGGGGTCATTGTCCTGCTGGAGGGTGAACCTTCGTCCTAGCCTCAAATCACGCACAGAGTAGTACAGGTTTTGCTCAAGAATATCCCTGTATTTAGCACCATTCATCATTCCCTCAACTCTGACCAGTTTCCCAGTCCCAGCTGCTGAAAAACATCCCCACATCATGATGCTGCCATCACCATGTTTCACTGTGGGGGTGGTGTTCTTTGGGTGATCTGATGTGTTGTGTTTGCGCCAGACATAGCGTTTTCTTTGATGGCCGAAAAGTTAAATTTTAATCTCATCAGACCAGAGCACTTTCCTCTATACATTTTGGGAGTCTCCCACATGCTTTTTCGCAAACTTGATACGTGCCATTTTGTTTTTGGTTGAAAGTAATGGTTTTCTTCTGGCCACTCTGCCATAAAGCCCAACTTTATGGAGCGTACGGCTTATTGTCGTCCTATGTACAGATACTCCAGTCTCTGCTGGAATTCTGCAGCTCCTCCAGGGTTACCTTAGGTCTCTGTGCTGCCTCTCTGATTAATGCCCTCCTTGCCCGGTCCGTGAGTTTTGGGTGGTGGCTGTCTCTTGGCAGGTTTGCTGCTGTGCCATGTTCTTTCCATTTGGTTATGATAGATTTGATGGTGCTCCTGGGGATCATCAAAGATTTGGATATTTTTTTATAACCTAACCCTGACTTGTACTTCTCAACAACATTGTCCCTTTCTTGTTTGGAGAGTTCCTTGGTCTTCATGGCAGTGTTTGGTTAGTGGTGCCTCTTGCTTAGGTGTTGCAGCCTCTGGGGCCTTTAAAAAAATGTGTGTATATGTAATGACAGATCATGTGACACTTAGACTGCACACAGGTGGACATCATTTCACTAACTATGTGACTTCTGAAGGCAATTGGTTGCACCAGAGTTTTTTATGGGCTTCATAACAAAGGGGGTGAATACATACGCACATGCCAGTTTTCTGTTCACTATTTCTAAAAAAAAGTTTTATGTGTATATTTTTCTCTTTTTACTTCACCAACTTAGACTATTGTGTTCTGATCCATCACATAAAATTCAGATTAACAAAACATTGAACTTAAGGCTGTAATGTAACAAAATAGGTAAAAAGCCAAGGGAGTTGAATACTTTTGCAAGGCACTGTATATATTGTGTGTGTGTGTGTGTGTATATATATATATATATATATATATATATATAATTATTATTATTTTATTTTTTTGCTTTCGGCTAGGGCTAATGCTGTAATGATCATCATCTCCCTATTTTAATTGTGCCTCTTGGGGAGCCAGTTTTTTTTGTATAGAAGTCGATTGATGATTTATTTTTCTTTGTCAGCAACTATTTTTTTTAATTAGCTGGGTTCAGTGGCACTTGAGGATATTGTAATTTAAGTTAAAAAAGAAATCTCCTCAAATCATTATCGTTTGTGAGTGTTCAATTGAGCTAGAGGAAGGCAAACAAAAACCTCCTTTGAATCCCAATTTTCTCATTAGGGGAAATAGACCTGTCACAACCTCCTTTGGTAGTGAGGTAGTTATAACAGATGTCCACTAAAGATTGGGAGTCAGGTGACCATCACCTTTCCTCATATATATTCAAAGAACAGTAACCATGGATGAGTGAAAGGAAGAGGAGCAGGAAAACCACTGTGGTGTATATAAGCAACCAGAGAGTGCAAAAAGAAAGAGTCTTCTATCAGAGATTTATCCGCTTCTCACTTTGAATAATTGTTACAAGCCAAAACATTCGGCGCCACAGGGACCTCGCTTTTCAGCTTTTAGGTTGTGCATTTCTGTTCAATCTCAGCACCCAGCCAATAAATTAATTTGTGGAGAAGCAGGGAAATCAGACCAGCAACACCGTTCTTTTAGTGTAGACAGAGACTGAGCGTTTATTCCTGCTTGCATTTCATAGATATATCAAAACACAACAAAACTTTCCCCCACATGCCCCTACCTGTATCAGGCATCTAATTTTTTTAGTGTGACCCCCACACCCCATAATTTAGGCCCATTGCCAAATACACCAGAACCTAGAGGTTATCTGTTTAAGGGGGGGATGTGGTGTAACAATACACAAGGGAAAAATATCAACAGACCTCACTATCTATAATAATAGAAAATGCACAATATATTCACATTCTTCCCCCCCCTGGTTACAAACTCCTGTTTATCTTAAGTAATAAATGTGTGGGCCATTAAGAAATACCAGGTGACCAGTGGGGCGGAATAAAATAGTCCATTTCATCGCCTTTATGTTATCAATGAGATGTGTAAGAGTCCCAGATAACAGAGTTACTTGTGGAGTGCAGGTGAGCCCATCATAGCTCCAAAATCAGACATGGCAATAATCTAATGGACCTCCCTGCAATATGTATACCAGGAAAACACAGCATTCATGTCATATTAATTATTTATTTATAATTGTTACTTCACGACAAACAACAACAATGCAAAATATTATGTCCTTGCTAATTCTTGGCACAGTCCTGAATTTATTTTCATGTGTATTTGAATAACTAAAAATAACTTAATAATATCCTCTTCCTGCTCAGAATCTCAAGAAATATAGTATTTGCCTGCACTCTGGCAAAGTGTGAAGGGACATGCACATCAGCTCACACTAAATTACACTTTGAAATCCAACAGCTTTTTTAAACATGGCCCCTTTATATCATATGCCTGCCACTGTAACATAGCTTTTGAGCATAGCACAGGATGGACATGCATGAGAGAGAGGTGGATAAATTGAAGGGGGAAGTGCATTTTGCATTGTTGTACTGTAGCTCTAGAAGCCACTAGTGGCACCTGTTATCCTCAGCCGTCAGTTGTTCAATTATTCAACCTTATAAACAGTTGTTAAAAAAAATTCTGGGACAAAATTAAAATTGTAATTAATACAGAGATCGTTTTCAATCAGGAGATGAGTGGGCGATTGGCGTTTTTTGTGATAAATGAGGTTCCTCTCCTTTTGAAAATATTTATTATATTATATGTATTATCACATATAATAGTTGTCTTAATTGCGAGTTTGTCGGTAACGCTATGTTAAAAGTTACGTGCTTGCGCAGTGAGCGCCAAAGGTTTGACCTGGCTGCAATGAGTGCCAAAGGCGCTCAGTGCAGGCCTCGCGATAAGCGACGAAGGCGTTCATCGTGAGGCCCGCAAGACTTTGAAAAAGGCTGGCAATGAACACCAAAGGCACACATTGCGGACCTCGCAAGGAAAAAATGACAGCTTTAACGGACACATTTTTTTTCAAGTCCGTAACATGGAAGCTGTTGGAAGACTACCAAAAGATGCCAATTAATTACAAAAATAACTTGCAACCTCACACACAGCACAGGGGGAGAGGCAGGGTGCCTGTAAGTGAGGTTGCAAGCTAAATGTATGTTTAATTGGCGTTTTTGGGAGGTCTGAAATCGGCAAAGCGAGGAAAAAAATGGCGGCCATAAAGCCATAATAAAAAAAAAAAAGGCTCACAACAAGGCCGAAGCTCGTAGGGCTTAGGTGCTCATTGCGATGCCCGCAAGACTTTAAAAAAGGCGCAATCAGCGCTCATCGCAAGGCACCTAAGACTTGAAGAGGGAGAATGATGAGAAAGACGGAGAGGGGGGAGAGGGTGCACAGGGGTGAGAGACGAGGGAAAGAGACACAGGGGAGGGGGAAAAAGGGGGAAAAACCCAAAGGTGCTCAGCGCATGGCACGAAAGTGGCGGGAGGACGATGCCTGCAATGAGCACTTATTGCGGAGCTTGCGATGAATGTCGAAGGCATGAAAGTGGCGGGTTGGCCGAGGCCAGCAATGATCGGCAAAGCCACCCATTGCGGGGCTTGCGATGAGTGCCAAAGGCGTTCATCGCGAAGCCCGTAAAGTAGAAGGTGGGAGAGGCTCAAATTGAGCACCGAAGGCACTAATCGCGAGACCCGCGAATTAGAGGGGGAAGAGCCTTGCATTGTGTGGCAAACTGCATTGTCAGCTTTAAAATTGTCAAGTCGCTAGTTATTAATGATTTAGAAGTAGACCTGGAAACTAATGTCTCCATTTATGCCGATGACACTAAGTTGTGCAAGGTTAAATCAGAAAATAGAAATGAACGTATTGCAAGGAACAGAGGAGATATACAAAGGTTGAACTTGCTCAACTAGGTGGACTACGAGTCTTTTTTCAACCCTAATTACCTCAATTTATATGTAATACATAACTGTTGCCTAATTTATGCAGCAATTGAAATCCATGTCCCTCCAAACCCCACTGTAATGTGGGGCCCACACATCAGGGCTGTTTGACTGAAACCCTCATGCTGCAACAGTCCCCATTCAGCACTGAAGAGTCGAAAGCGCTATCCACTCCTTAGTTTGCTCAGTAGTTCTTAAGAGTGATATCACTTTCCCTCCCGCCACATACATGTACATTAACCTCTTCCCATAACACACACTAACAGAGCTACTTAGCATGGGAATTTTGTTTTAATGAATTAGAGTGTTCACATTGTTAAGGTCAGCAGCGTTGACAAAAAGACTCAATTTGATCGGGACAACTGGTGTTATTCCACCCACTAATAATTTGCTTCCAAGAATTTTCCAGAAAAAAATCTCAACAAACAAATCTTTCACAATCCCATCCCCTCCCAGTGAATTATGGGATTGGACTATCATTATTTATTTGGGAGAATAGGTGATATGATTTCATGGAATCAGATCCCAAAAGAAACAACTAAGATAATAAATACCATCCATCGCTGTTATTAGTGATAGATGGTCACCTTTCATATTAATTTCTAATGGATCCCTGGGAAAGATAGGTCCCATCTAATCATGTCACACACTCTCGCAAGTAAACAATGCAATATGATGCCATATAGCTAATCAGCGGCAGTCTAATCCCAGAAATTAGAGAGACAGGGTGGCGAAGAGGTTGATAATGAGAGTTTTATTTGAATTCTCTATGGTGGTATAGCAAGGAATAATGAATTATCCCAAAGAGATGTTGGAGTTTAAATGATAGAGAATAGATGAGAGTAGATATAAATTTGTTTTGAGAGGCCTAGGGCCGCAGTGTAAGACAAAACTTGAATGTGCAGTGTAAATTTGAATTGGGACTTTGGGAATTTTTTATGTTTAAGCTTGGGGTTTGTGCTGTTTAGCTCATGGCACCACACACCGCTTTAAATTATTCAGGTTTGAAGAGAGTGAGCTGTTGTAGAAAGAATATGCTGCATCAGGGCAGAAAAGAGTAGAAATTAGTGGAAGAAAATGTGGTAGAGTTTTTTTTGTTCTTGTTTTTGTTTGAGTTTTCAGGAAACTGAGAAGTAGTGCCAGGAGGCAATAGCAGCAAATGTGAGAAGGGGAGGGGAATTGTATTGTGTTAAAGGACTCGTGCAAACTCCACACAACCACATTTTATCCAGCACATCACCACACAAACATCAAAACATATATGTGCTAGGAACAGTAAATGTAGTAGGTGACCCAGATGACAAGCTGAGCAGTTATGTTTCATCAGTGAAAAATAATTATGTATGTAGACATGCTCACTGCTAGTAGTAGGGTGAGCATGATAGTCATAGGAAGATGTATTTTTATAGTAAAAATCAGATTGGTTGAAAGCAAACACTATTCACTATGCATGTCACTAAATGAGGACAATGATATACTTACAGAAGTTTCTGATTCACCAGAGTCTTATTAAAATACATATTTATCAAACAAGTTGCAGAATATAACATCATTATAGAGAGGAAACAAAAGACTTCACGTACATTAATATGTTGTTTTAAAGTGATTCGAGAAGTTTTGACTCTTTAGACAGTAATAAAAATAAAAATAAAAACTGCTAGGCTTTTCCTATTATTATTCTTAATGAACATCCAGAGAGTTGTAACTGAAATAATACTCCATTAGCTTACTAATGATCAATAGTGTAGAATAGCATTAAGACTACCCTGCTATCAAATTTATTATTTTAATTGACGTTATTTAATTGATTTTAATATACTGTCAAAACTTCTGTAAGCACTTTAGGACAATATATTAATTTATGAGTTTCCTTTCCTTTCTATAATAATGATCTTGTGTAGAATGATAGGATTATCATTAATTAACACCGTGAATGTATAAAAATGTATAAATCTATAAAAATTAGATTTCCCCTTTCTATGAAAGGCTGCTATTCTGACAACATGCCCCCTAGGCACTGTACAACATGCCCACAGACACTGTACAACATGCCCCCAGGTAAGAGTAGGATGCTAACACCACTTCCATGTTTTTTGCTTGACCTTGGAGTGCGGCTGAGGTACAGATTACAGCAAGAGAAGCAGTCGCTTTGTCAGTTGTACAGGACTCTGTGAGAGAAAAAAGTTTAGAGAGAGGATTAGCATTGTGTGGAAGTATATGCTGTGTGGGGCACTGTGTAACATGTCCTCTGTCGCTTTAACAGGCCATGTGGCTCAATCAACATGATAGAAATACTCGTTTACTTACTCATTAATACACTTGCAGTTAAAAACAGAACATACAAGATTTGTTATGTTGGTATATCTTATGAAACCAGGGTAATATTTAACTGCCCTATCCCCAAATTAAACCTTTTTTCACATTGTTTTATCTCTTGCTTTTGTAACTTTCCCTAACCTTTCTAATAATCACATGGGCCTCACGTCCAAAACAGAACAAATATTTTTGCCTCTAAACAATATGCCCACAACATCAGCTATCTCTCTGAATGTTGGTAACCGTTTCAGTTAACATAACATTGAGATAACATAGTTTCCTGTCTACTATATATAAGAAACCCTTACAGCCTTATTAAATTACGATTTGGCCAATTAAAAAGAGATCTATATAAGCACAGAGCATATTTTTTTTACAGAAGTTTTTAGTCAGTGAATTTAGATTTTGAATCTAAAAGCAAGGTCTTCACTAACTAAAAACTTCTGTAAAAAATATGATATAATTAACAACTAATTAATTAATAACTAATCCTCATATTGCAGATCAGGGGAGATCTTAAAAGGTTGAACTTGATGGACTGAAAGTCTTTTTCAACCTTAATTACGATGTAGCTATGTAATATTTCAGCTATTTTTTCATCCTGTTGACATAACCAGTGTATTTTCTGATTTATTCTCACATATGCTAGTAGACTTATCCTCCTCACTCACAGCCCCTGATTTGCTTCTACATATGCATTCACTTACATGGCCCGTTAATAGCAAAGAGTGATGCTGCCCTCAAAGGTATTGGAGCACAGGTAGGAGAACCGAGATATTGGGGCCTTTTTATATCTCAGTACACCTGGACTTCAATATGTCTGTCCTCATTTTTCAAATATCCATCCACATTACGTGTTGGCACAAATGCCACACTGTATAAAAAAACATTTTATTTGTATATTTAAAAAAAAAAAAATATTTCATTAGTACCTTGAAGGTGCAAGTTTATGCTTTCTTATCACATATATAGTTGTGGATCTGCGTTGTTGTCCGGAACATTTGCAAAGTTGGTAACGCACTTGCAAAGCAAGACGTGTACACGGGACTTCGTTGCGGCCCATAGAGCCGCAACTGTGAGCCTCATGAAGCGAGGCGAGATGTTGACTCGGGACTAAGGCTGCAATGAGCCCAAAGGCGATCATTGCACTGCGAGCCTTGCGAAGCGAGCAGTTGACGCACGCAGGACTTAGGCTGCTAGGAGCACCGAAGGCGCTCATTGCACTTCGAGCAGTTGAAGCATGCGGGACTTAGGCTGCAATGACCGCCAAGGACGCTCATTAAACTGCGAGCCTCACAAAGCGAGCAGTCGAAGGATGCAGGACTTATGCTGCAATGAGCGCCAAAGGTGCTCATTGCTCTGCGAGGCGAGCAGTTGAAGTGTGTAGCGCGCAACTCCAAAACCACGGATAACAAGCAAAATTATTTTTAGAAATTAAAACACACTCACACACAGCATAGGGGGAGAACACTGTAGCCTGGGAGTGAGGTTGCAAGCGATTTTGAGCCATATTTGCTGGTTTTCGCCACTCACAACAGCGGCTAAGCAAGAGATAAAAATGGCGGACGAAAAATGCAAAACATCTGAAACAGGATGAAAACGAGGCTGAGCAAAGCCAGGCACGCAGGCCTTAGAAAATACACGACAGCAAAGACAGTAACACACACAAACAACGCCAGGCACGCAGGACTTTGAAAATAGAACAAAACGGCATTCAGCGCGTAACACGCAAATATTTAGCAGGCGCACAAAGGAGAAACACACAGGGAAGGGACAGAAGAGACACATGCCATTCACAAGCACAAAACTTGCAAGTTAACGAACCCTGCAATGAGCGGCCCTTCATTGCAGGGCTCTCGATGAGCACCGTGAGCGGGAGAGGCTTGCAATGAAGGTGATCATTACAAAGCAGGAAAGTTGTAGTACACGGGGGGAGAGGCTCGCAATGAGCGGTGAAGGCGCTCATTGCGAGCCACGTGATGAGCGCAGAAGGCGCTCAGCGCTGGGCTCGCAATGAGCACCAAAGGTGCTCAGAGGAGCAAAAGCCTCACATTGTGTGGCAAACAGCATTGCCAGCCTTACAATTTTATTCCCGTAATTTTTGACGGCCAAGTTCCTAGTATCTTATAATTTTGTTGAATTAAGAAATTGCTACCATTAATAACCATAAACGTTTAATATTGCTTTCTCATGTGCCATAATTTGGCTTATTATGGGCTATATTAAATTCCAGCCTTTTAATTCCAACGTGTAGCAAGTAAGGGCTTTGTGCTTCACATTTGGCTGTTTTACGTTGCTATTGAATTATAAAGGGCTGCACGCGATGAGCAAGAGACAATATTTCGTAAACTAGTTCTGGGTCGTCGGAGTTGCATGCTCGAACACAAACAATTAAGCAGGCACGTTCAGATGGAGCCAATGAAAATAGAGATTGTTAGCGTTACGTCACTGAAAAAAGGGAGGGTAGATTTCGAAGTCCTACGTGCTTCAATTCCAGTTTGCGATCGGACCCATATTCAAGATATAATGCAATATTAAGTAAGCCATAAATATGATATTCTATTACATGCAAGTTACAGTATATGTCTTAACACACTGATTGCTGGGATCAATATAACACAAAATATAAACATGAAATAAAGTATTTTTTCGGTGCTGATTTGCTTGCTTGAGAATGTTGTGCTATTAATTCTAAGACCTAACATCACTTTCCCTGTTAATAAATGGACAGTAGTCTGTTTTTATTTTCATTACAAGTGCTACATATTGGACTTTACCCCCCCGTGCGGGTGCTCTCAAGCACACGTTGGCTTTTGGGCTCCATTTGCATGTTACTTATTTGCTTGCGAGTGACCACATTGCAACTTAATAGCACACTTGAACAAGTATCAGTTACGGGCTAGTCAGATCAAAGGATTTAAATGCTCGAAGTTCAACTTTGCTCAGCACTTAGCCTATTCTCGGACGTCCTGCTTGTTAACACGCAAAGTCCGCTGCAAGCAATGTTACGGGGCTAATTTAATACCCGTACCACGTAGCCCGAATTTAGAAGGGCTATATGTCTCTAAATCTTACTGTTCGTTCTGCTATATTTATCAAGCTGTGATGCACTCTGTCTTATGCTATGTTCTCCCTTTACAGGCAGTGGCTTCCCCCTGACAAGGTGTTACCTCTAGGAGCTGATGATACAGTGGACAAACTCAAAATGCTGGAGGGTAGGAAGACCAGCATCCGCAAATCAGTTCAGGTGGCATATGATCGAGCTTTGACTCACCGTAGCCGTGTCAGAGGCTCTCATCCATTTATCACCCAAAGCTACCTGTAACAGTGCTGCTGTCTCTTGGGCTGCGTATCCTGAGGTCTCTCCAGTGTGTGCCAAAAGTGAGCCCTTCTCGACAGGCTTTGACTCATATCTATATTTTGATCCCAGCCTTTCAATTCTCCCCTAGGGCTAACACCCTAGTGCCAAAATGACTTAATTGAAGCTTTGTTGCACTGCATCATTTTTAGTCCCCTTTCCCTTGCTGGATGAAGAGAACATCACGCACAATTTTTGTCTAGCCTTCAATCGCATCAGAGAAAGCAAAGATATAAATAAATATATATATATATATATATATATATATATATTTCAGATTTGTGTGGTGAAAGGGAGAAAAAACTGTGTACCTGGTGTCTTGGTTTTAGTTTTAATGTTTTTTTTATTTATTTAGAAACAAAATGCATCTCTGGAAACTTTTGTAGAGCACCTACTCAACAAGCAAAAGCTGATTTAGGGTAGAATGAGGTGATGGGGCATTGCAGTACACTAATGACATTGGATCCGTTTAAATCATTTAACAAATGCTGCATGCAATGTGTCTCTTCAACATCTCTCTCCCAAATCTGAATTATTTTTTTCTTCAGTTGAACCACTTCAGAAAACATATTACATGCTTCTTGAAATGTCTGCTGTTTATATTTTTGTCATGGTATAGACAGGTAGAACCAGTTTACCTGGTGCAGAAAAACACAATTGTATGACCTAACTGCAAGAAACACCTGATATCTTAGGTTTTGTATATACTTGTAAATGTATGATTCTTCATTTTTATCTTTCTGGATGGTTTCATTGTATATTTTTTTTTCCGTCGGTCAAACATTTCCGACTCTGTGACCTCATGGACACACCAGAACATCTTTATGGGGTCATGCTGATCCACTTTATATTCATGGCAGAGATACTGAAGTGGGCTGCCAGTTCCTTCTCCCGTGGTCTACAGCATACAGCTCCTGGTATTCCTAGGTGGTCTCCCATGCCAGTACTGACCAGTCCCAACATTGCTCGGCTTCGGGGTGGTGTGACCACTTGCTTCCTTGACTTGGAATCGACAGTGGGGGAAGCACCAGGTCCTAACCACTTGGACCACCATCAGTGGTGTATTGTAAATATTTTTTGAAGGCCTTGTCAATTATTTCACTATATATATATATATATATATATATATATATATATATATATATATATATAAACATGTATGTGTTTTAAAATTTAGCTTTCTTACAGGGAGTTCTGATGCGTCCCTCCCCACCCCCCCCCCCCTTTCAGAACATTATCTATAAAACCAGAAGCCAGAATGTTCAACTGTTAAAGATCCTTCAGACTTAAGACTTGCCGTTTTACTGATGTCATACCCAGTTTATTGTGGAACACACAATATATTTTAAAGATGATCTATATTGCAGATGGGTTCTCGGTTCTCTACATTTATGTGTCCTATGAAGCACACATTATTTTAATTTATTGCAGAAAGTAAAACTATTTGCTTTTGAGAAGCTGTGGGTTTAATGAACAGAGTTTTATGCTTGTAAAGAAAAATGGTAAATTTAAACTCATTATAATACCATGTCTGAAGTTCTATTTTCTCCCAGAGAAATAAATGTTATAATGTATATCTGAGTAAATGTGAATAGAAATGTATTTCTCTTATTCAATCTATTATGTAATAGTTCAGAGTCATTTTATTTAGTTTCTCAATTCTCTCCCTACTATATTTGGGTTTCATGGGTATGGAAAATTCAAATTAAACAAAAATGAATAAGACAACTGAAGTAAAGGACATATTTTAAGCATTCACAAAACTGGATCAAACATAAACTGCCAAACTGTAGATCATACACATTTGCCAAAGTGTGCATGTAATTTGATCTATGTGAGTAAAAATAAACGAAAATGGCTGTTTAGGCTAATACATGTGAAGAACTTCAAGAATGCTCAAAAAGATCTTGATAATAAGAAGGAGGTCATAGCCGTTTCCAACTTTTTATAGAAAAAACATAGCAGTAATCAAAAAAATATACGCTTTTGTGGACTGGAAAAGGTAAACATGGGAATCTGAGAAGGAGACATTGATTCAGTCTTGCAGAGAAATGAATGCAAATGCATGCTTGGTTGGAAATCTTGAAACCAAAACGACTAGATGACCACAATTGTAATGTTTGCCTATCTAAAAAAATGTTCTGATGGAATTGTTCTGGAATTGGTACAAGCCTCTTCCCCCGTCTACCTTATAGGCCCAGCACACCTTTGCTGCTTTGCAATGATCCCCTTCGGGCGCTCATTGCGAGCCTCTCCCCCTGTGTACTTTATAGGCCTGTGTAGTTTAGGGGCCTAGTGCCTTGGGTTAAGTATTACTGGCTTGGGTTAAGTGTTACTGGTTTGCGTCTTAGTGCTTAGGGCTCGTATTTACGTCCTTCTGCCTCGTTTTACGTTCTTCGGCCTCGTTTTCGTCTTGTTTACATTTTTCGCAGACATTTTTTTTCTTGCTTCAGCGATTTTTCGATGGTGAGAAAAGGCAAAATATGCCTCAAATTAAATTGCAACCTCACTCACAGGCTCTCTGGCTCTCCCCTGTGCTGTGTGTGAGTGTGTAAGTTCATTTGAGGCTTATTTGTGTGTTTTTGCACGGGCCATCGCTAAGTCCAGGGGCTGCGCTTTCGGCGCTCATTGCAGCAAAGTTCCGCGTGTCTCGGGATGAGCGCCTGTGGCGCTCATCTCCATCGCTGCAATGAGTGCCTTCGGCGCTCATTGCAGCTAATTCCCATGGCTCAGCTGGTGATGAGCGCCTGCGGCGGTGCTAATTGTGAGGCCTGCAATATATATATAGATATATATAGCTATATAGGTAGATATTTATAAATAGATCGTTATCACCTATATAGTTGTCGCCACACTTTGCGAGCAGTTGAGGCATGCAGGACATAGGCTGCAATGAGGACCTAAGGTACTCATTGCACTGCGAGGCGAGCAATTGAGGCATGCGGGACTTAGGCTGCAATGAGGACGTGGAACTTAGCTGGCGCTCAGCCTGAGACACGCGAGACTTAGCAGCAATGAGGCCTCATCGCGAGGCCCCTAACTGCAAAATTACGGCCCGTATGATGGACTGCGGGGCTCGTAAAAATCTGACTTTAACGGCCGAACCACCAAACTGAAAAAGACGGCAAAAACACACAAATATGCCTCAAATAAATTTACACAGTCACTCCCAGCACAGGGTGAGAGCCAGGGAGCCTGTAAATGAGGTTGCAAGTTAATTTTGTCTTTTTTAACAATCGAAAAATTACGGACGAAAAAACGTAAACAGTCTGAAACAGAATGACAGGATGACGCAGAACTTACTGTCTTTTGCATTGTGTATTTTTGTAATTGCTGGGCTCACAAGAAGCTCCAAAGGCGCTCATCGCGAGGACCGTAAAGTAGATGGGAGGAGAGGCTCGCAATGAGCGCCAAAGGCAGCATTGCCAGGCTTCAAATTTTATTGCCTTAATTTTTGACGGGCAAGTCGCTAGTAGATATATATATATATATATATATATATATGATAGATAGATAGATAGAGATATATATATATAGATAGAGATATATATATATATATATATATATATATATATATATATCCTCTTCTTCCCAGAATGCAGTGTAATAATTGTTTTTCTTGGCATTCTGAGCTGGAAGCAGGTTTTTTAACTTGCTTTAGGCATTCAAATGTGAACACAGATGTACTATTTGAGAGAGAGAGAGAGAAATCATTGTAATTTTGTAGCATAAAAAAAGGACAACGAACAAATGAAAAAAAAGGTAATCGCATAACAATTTAAGGTAATAAAATATCTCTATATAATGATACTTATTTTACCAAGTTATTAAAAAGAATATAACTGACTAATATAACTTATATATAAAAAAATACATACTTTCAAGTAGGGATGGTGATTCCACTTGCTGTATCTATATACAAAATAAGCAGATCAAAACCTTTTTAAAGAAGCCGATGCATTTTTTTATTTCTTGGTCATGTCAAAATCCACAAATAAAAATACTAATCCAAATGTATCTATTTTTTTTTATCTTAGTATGAAATCTCAAGGCTACAAATACAGAAACAAACAAGATATATTAAATCATATTTCCACACACGATACCACAGAAGAGACACTAAATTTCATTAACGTGGATTGTCACTTATAACATAAAATACATCATTTCGAGCACCATTCACATAGTGAACTAGCAACAATTTAACATACATAATAATATTAATTAGATGTCATTAATTTATTTTCATCTTTTGTAACTTTTACTTTATTTATGTTATCAGTTACTATAAATATCTTCCTGTATTTATATTTTGTGCAATAATGCACATACTTCAGTTATTCAGAGAATATCTATTTAGCACAAATAATTATTTTTCAAAATGTAAGAAACATTAAGCTTTCAATGTTTAGGTTTAATTTACTTCCTTAGGCTAATATAATTTGTTTTAAAAAAAACACTCTTTTCTTATTCTTTATTTACTCTAAATGTCCCTCCCCCTCTTTACATTTTATATATTCTAGTTTTCTTTAGTCATTCCGACAATATTGATACTCACTTTATTATGGCCCTAGTTAATATCCTGAATAATTGTAGTGTGAGGTATGGACAGCAGCGTTGTAGAGGGTAGATAAGATGCTGGAAGGTTTGCAATGGTATCTGGAGTTATTCAGACTGCAATGCATCTGACAGCCGCTTAAGAGTGCGTGGTGGAGGATCCATACTACGAACATGGCGATCAGGTGCTCATTGCAGTTCAAGTCTGGGGAATTTAGAGGCCAGGGAAGAGCCGGACAATTCTGGCTCTATGACATGTTGCATTGTCCTGCTGGAAGATCCCATCGGCTCCAGGGAAGACATTCAACATGTATGGGTGTGATCAAGTGATCTGCAAGGATGGATAGATACCTCTGGAAGACACTCTCAGCCGATTGGGTTATGAGTGGATGCAGACAATGCCAAGAAAGCATTCTCCACATAAAACTGCCCCCACCAGCTTGTGTACTCAGAGGTTTCTCGACTGACACGTCAACGTATGTCCAGGCGATGGAACAGAAAATGTGACTCCTCGCAAAAGGCAAACCTTTTCCAATCCGAATAGGTCCAATTTTCATACTGTCAAATTGAAGCCGTTTCTGTCCATGAATACTCATCAGCACTGTTTCAGAAATACTGCCACCCATGGCCTGAAAGCCAATGACCATCTTCTTTTCAAAGGCTGATAAATCACAGGTTTTACCCATGACATTGATGGTTGATATGTTTGCAAAATGCCTACGTGTCACCTTATATACCCACCAAGCAAGCTAATGGCACGCTAACATCAAAAGTAGGCAGTGGTCATGATAATCTGACTTGACCCTGTAAGATTAAACATTTTAAGTACAAAAATTAACTGCTGTAGAGTTTGCTTAAGTTATTGTTTCTTTTAAAAATAACTCTTGCCTGATCCTAAGTTTATAGCCTCATTCAATTTCAGCTTCGTAAATTACGTTCGTACATAATTTTGTATTCAATGCAGTCATTCGCAATATTACATATCTCATCGGGTATCTGTAAACTAGGCTCTTGCCAGTAATATTGAGCAGGCTGGATTATGTGATACTCACTTAGTATGCTGGAGCTGGAGGGTGCTTGAATTCTCCTGCACTCTTATTCTCAGAGTTTGGAGTGCAGGTTTCTATTTATTTTACTTATTTGTGTTAACTAAATAAAAACTTAATTTACCTGGTGTGACTACCTACTGCTTCAGTTCGGCTTGATAAGAATCTAGTTCAAACCTATCTAGTAGGACCGTACGGTTCTTTGTCAATCCCTGAGGTCAGGAACAGAACCAACCCAGCTTACTGCCACCTAAGTGTCCAGCAATTCACAGTAGCCACCCAGCAGATGTTACCGGCTGTAAAAGGGTACAATGCAGATCCACTATGGGATTTTAAGAGAAAAGGCTATGCCTTATTTATGTTTTTTAAGGAGAACTTAGAACAATAAATTTTTAATATATAATTTAACAAAATCAAAATGTATATATCTAAGTGAGTTACCAACTACTAGGATGTAAATTCGCACATTACATTTAAAGAAGGCTAGAACAGACACCTTTTATGTGTAGCAACTTAACTCCTATAATATATTAAAGTAGGAGGAAAGAATTGATCTCATATGAAGGACTGATTTTGTAGCATAATAGAGAAGTAAACTTATTTTACGTTAAAAAAAATTAATGTATTCAAATAGATTAAAAACTTTTAACGTATAAAATACGTTATAAAAATAATACACTCCTTTAAACCCCTTTAAAATGTATGTGTATACGTCTGGGAAAAATACTGGAGATACATTTATTAGTATATAATATCACTGTTGTATAGATAAGTATTTATAAATTTGAACCAACACAATAAACATTACTGTAATGACACAGCAAAAGTAAAATTATTTCATGGAATAGGTATAATGTGTCCTCTATAAAAAGAAAAAAAACACTTGGAAGGGATGTAGCAGCAATGAAAAAAGAGAAAAGGCGAATGAAGTGATGATTTAAAGTGCTTACAGAAAACAATCATTTAGCATAAGACTGTATTAATATAATAATGAATATATTGCAGTGAAGAGAGATAAAATACATGGAGTTGTTGTGGGTCAGTCTCTAATCTGCCTTAAATAGCAGAACTGAGGACCTTTCACTTATCCTCCTGCTGAATATGCTGCTAAGCTATACTCAATTAGTGTAAATAATTTAAATAAAGTGAAAGTGCTGGGGCCTGCTTATTTACCCCTTAAACTATCTAAATAATAATAGATTACTAGCTAAACTACTCTACATCAATACTTGCTGACCCATGGCAATAACATTTTAAGCCATGGCAATTCTGTCTGACACACAATGTAAAGCTTTTTCTACTCTGCGGACCTTTCGTGTTCATTGCGAGACTCTCGCTTAGCGCCTTCGGCGCTCATCGCATAGCGAACCGTTCAATTTTAAGCCATGGCAATGCTGTTTGACACACAATGTAAAGTTTTTTATACTCTGAGCACCTTCAGCACTCATCGCGTGGCTCGCAATGAGCGCCTCTCATTTACTTTGTCATTAGAGCACAAGTCGCTCATAGGAACAAAAGACAGATATATATGTCAATAGTTTTAGTATAATTATTAATTAATTATTTACTTAATAAAATAATATACTTTACCTATTTGTAATTGATATATGCAACAATGAATTGCCTGAAGAGCTAAGTATCTATATTTATTTTCCTGCAGCATACAATGTACAGTTGGCCTGTTGCTGGCGTAAGGAGAAAGTGTCATCAATGTCAAGCAGTTTCTTAGAAATATGCTAGGTGTGCGAAGGCAACCGTTGCTTTAGTTGTGTAAATCGCCATTTTAAATTCGTAGTATTAGCGTCGTTTGTCTATGTGCTACGAGGGTCGTGAGCATTTTCCGTGCTGCCCAAGTTTGTATTTTAATACCTCGTACGTCCCTGTCAAAGTTGTATGTGTCTGGCAGTGGTTTGCGCATTTCAGGGTCAGGTAGCCTCATTTAAAAAAAAATTCGGCCTTCATTTTTTCCTCGCTTAGGCGATTTAAAATTGTCAAAACTCGTTAAACTGTCCCCTTATACTCGGTGTGTGTGTGTGTGTTTTTTTTTTTTTTTGTATTTTGCATTGCTTTGTGTTGTTTTTGAATGTACGAATTTCGTTTTTTAACCTCGTAATTATGCGACCTTGTATTATTTTGTTGTAAGTTCCGCGGGTCGTAATGAAAAGTCGTACGTCCTTGTCAGTGTTTTATGCGCTTTGGGGTCATTGAGCCTCGTTTTCATTATTTTACGCCGCCATTTTTTTCTTGCTTAGCCGAATTGCAATTGACGAAACTGCGTAAAATGTAGTTTAATTTGCATGCAACCTCACCCCCACAGGTCCTGGCTGTCCCCCCATGCTGCGTGTGATGTTTTTGTAATTTTTTATTTTATTTTATAATTATGGATTGCATATATTTTTTTCCACCTGGGTAAGAATACTGATATTCGCTCTCTATAAATAATTACAGCAAAGTCTTGTCCTACTGGTTTGTAATACTTGAAGCAACCGTTTATTTGATGTAATCAAAAAAAGTTGTTTCATGTTTGGTCCTTATTTACTTTATTTGAAAATTGCAATTCCACTCTAAAAAATATGAGTATTTGATTAGATGTGAGCCGATCCTTCCAAATTATGATTTGGTACTCTGTACCCTTGATCAGTGGCTCTTTTCCTGTCCTTTTTGTGTTTAACGGTGAAGATCTGATGATTTTGTGAATTTCTGGTACTTGATTTTCCTATGTTAAATCTATGTTAAGCGCCGGCTACCAGGGATGCCAGTGAGAGCTGGCTATGTCTACCTCAAACAGGGCGAAGGCTGCCAGAGGACAGCCTGACTGCAAAGAAGGCAAGCATAATGGCCTCACTAGCACAGCACCTCACTGGAAGGAGACTGGTTACTCGAGTACCACCCAAGCAGGATTCACCAGACTCCAGGAATAACCCCTTGGTCCATGTTTGGACCTTTTTACCCATTAAAAGAGCTGTATCACAGTAAGGACTGAGAGGGTGATCTGGGTTTGACTACAGACTGTTTTAACAAGCATATGATTACATCCTCTAGCCAAGATTACAAGCCATATATATGGCTACCTAAACTAAAATATTTTAACCTGATTATTGTACTGTGATATTTTGTATTGTGTCTTTTACTGTGCTGTATATTGTATGGGGCTGCAGTCAATCTCCATTGTTGGCCATCTATGTTTCCTGGCGCCAGTCAGTCTGGCTGACCAGAATCCTGTAACTCCCAGTCCCTTCTGCCTATCTTATTGACATTATTGCTCAGCTAATCAGGGCAGCGCCAACATAGGCTGCCTCCCATAGGCCGTCCCCTAAGATGGGCAGTTCAAAATTCATGTTTCCTACTTCATGGACCAATCAGCAACATCCCTTTATAGGTGCTTTTCCTATTGGCTGTTTCTAAGCCAGGTTGAGAATTTGAACTTGCTCAACCCCCTAATATGTAACTGTGCCTTAATCCCTTTAAATACTCTGGGGCACATAGGCATGGTTTGAATGTTTGAGGTAATGGGTTATAATCACTTTGTATCCTGAACCCTGGAGGAAGGGATTGAAGAACTGTGGGTAGTATTGGTCTCCTTGGCCTTTTCCAGCCCACTGAAGAGCCAATCATGATGGTTATGTTGATCCTGTGGTTCTGGTGCTACTGATGATGATCCTGATATGACAGCCAGGTACCAAGAGGCCCATCCATTCCAAGGTCTTGAGTGAGGATTACTGTAGCTGAAGGCAGGACATTCTGGAGCTGAATAGACCCCCCTTTCTTGGATATTGACATCAACAGCTTGGTGGGAGGAATCCCCAAAGCCTTTTCTAGTGGGGTTAAGTGGTTAACATTGATACCCACTTATGTAGTATTGCTGTTAACCACAGGCTTTGCCTTGCTTTCAGGCCAATAAAGAGTATCTGTCTTAACCCTAGAACAATGTGTGTTGTTCTTTGATCTAAAATGGCAGCCCCATTAGCATTGGATATAAATCTATGTATTTTGATGCACACTCACTGCCATGGCCAGTACTTACAAAATGGAATAGGAAGATAATAACATTACAGTGTCAGATTTGAGGCTTGAATGCTCAAATTTAACAAAATGAAGGCGACGCTATGACAATTAAATATTGATACCTCTTATGAGCCACCGGAATCCTCACCAAGGAACAATCAAGCAGCCTTTCCTCCAACCCTTTTGCTGTGGAACCATTAATCCCATGGGAGTCAATCAGTCCATATGGACGCCTATGGCACCTCATATTAACCCATTACAGTCACGTTCAGGAAGGCCCACTGGTCTTTTGTGGATTGGAATGAGGTGGTCAATATTGCCTGGGGTATGATTGTAATGTTAAGTATGAGAATTCCCATAGCATCTAAATACAGCATTTTCCCCAAGGAGTTTAATAAAATGGATAAAAAAATGGATCTCTTGGGAAAGACGGGTCCAGTTGTGAAATAGAACAGTTCCAGTAGTTTAAGGGTTGGATCTATACAGGAAGATAGGGGGAGATGCAAAGTATGACCCCCTGATCATTTGGCCTCCCTTTCTGCCAGAGGAGAGACTAACATGACATAGACATGGGGGGTGATGAGCAGATGCTCCCTGCCATATAAAGAAGAGTGAGAAAAGAGACATTTTTTATCCTTGATGGGGGGAGAGAGCTTGGGGAGTTGCCAAAAGAATGTTTTTGCTTGTGGCAGTGATAAATTATGTATATCCATACTGAACAACTCATATTTAAGTGTATTATTCATTATGGGGAAGGGATAACCCTATGCATTTTGGTTATTGATGCTGCATCTGATTGACTAGAGTTACATAGCCACATTAAATTCCCTCTACTTGAAAAACCGTAGCCCGTAATGTATCCCGCAAGACTTACGGCTATTAAATTGGCCTCTTAAAGCTACCCGCAAACAACTTGCGGGTTAGGTGCAAAAAAAACCTACAGGACGTGGAAATTTGAATCTCGCGCCCACAAAGCCTCAAATACAGTGGCAGGCACTTCACAACAGCAGAGCCATAGCAACATAAAGTGAATGATTGCTAACGCAAGAAGTTTGCCTGGGAAAATGGATGAGCTAGAAATATTAGCAGTACAAGAAAAATGGGGCTTAATAGGCATTACGGAAACATGGTGGGATGAATCTCATGACTGGACTGTTAATCTGGATAGTTATAACCTATTTAGGAAAGATAGAGGCAATGGTAATAGAGGAGGAGGGATCTGTCTTTATGTTAAGCCTGAATTTAAGCCTATAGTCAGAGAAGATATTTATGCTGGCACTAACGGCATCATTGAATCTTTGTGGGTTGAGCTAAATAGTGGAGGAGCTAATTCTAAACGCATATTGGTGGGAGTATGCTATAAACCCCCAAATGTATTTGAAAGTGAGGAAATACAATTATTGTTACAGATAGGAAATGCAGCTATGGGCAAGTTCTAATAATGGGAGACTTTAATTACTCTGAAATAAACTGGATAAATGAGACCAGCAGCTCAGCTAAGGGGAGCAGGTTCTTGAGTACACTCAGGGATCATTATCTGGCCCAGGTAATACAAGAACTTACTAGAAATGAGGCCATCTTGGATTTAGTCATCACAAGAAATATTGATATAATATCAAATGTAAAAATAGGGGAACCCTTGGGGAACAGTGATCACAACACAGTCTCATTTGAGATTGAATACAAAAAACAGAGTTGTAAGGGGCCAACAAAAACTCTAAATTTTAAAAGGGCTAACTTTAATGGGCTACGGGCAGCAATACAACATATAGACTGGGACAAAGAACTTACAGGGAAGAATACTGAAAATAAATGGACAACATTCAAATCCTTACTAAATAAACATACTCGTCAGCATGTACCATGTGGAAATAAAATGAATAGGAGTAAATCACATCCTATGTGGCTTAACAATGACTTAAAGATCATGATGAGGAAAAAGAAACTTGCATTTAAATTATACAAGAAGGAGGGAACAGAGGCAGCTTTATGTGACTATAAGGAAATCAACAAGTCTTGCAAAAGGGCTATTAGACTGGCTAAAATAGAAAATGAGAAGTCAGTTGCAATGGAAAGTAAGACTAACCCTAACATATTTTTTAAATATATTAATGGGAAGAAGGCCAGGAAGGAATCGATAGGACCATTACAATGTGACACAGGCCATCTGATAATTAGTGACCAGGAAAAGGCAGATGAGCTAAATAGGTTATTTTCTTCGGTATACACAAGGGAGGTACCAGTGGTTGAGACACCGCAACATAATGGGGCTACACTACCTTTACTAAATAATTGGTTAACGCAGGAAGTAATACAAAAGAGGTTGGAGAAAATAAATGTTAATAAAGCCCCAGGTCCTGATGGAATACATCCAAGGGTACTGAGGGAGCCGGGTTCTGTAATAGCCAAACCCTTATATCTAATCTTTCAAGACTCACTCACTACAGGGTCTCTACCAGATGACTGGAGAAAAGCAGAGGTGATACCTATATTTAAGAAGGGATCTAGAGCAAATCCGGGGAATTATAGACCAGTGAGCCTCACTTCTGTAGTGGGGAAGCTTTTAGAAGGGTTAATAAGTGACAGAATACAAGAATATGTCTATTTGAACAGGATCATAGGTAGCAGTCAACACGGATTTATGAAGGATAGGTCGTGTCAGACCAATCTAATTAGTTTTTATGAGGAGGTTAGTAGGAACTTGGATCAGGGCAACTCAGTGGATGTAGTCTTTTTAGATTTTTCAAAGGCATTTGATACAGTGCCACATGGAAGACTAGTGAGCAAACTAAGGGTTACAGGAATTGCAGTAAATATCTGCTCATGGATCGAGAGCTGGCTAAAAGACAGGAAGCAAAGGGTTGTTGTGAATGGAACATACTCTGATTGGTCTAATGTGATAAGCGGGGTTCCTCAAGGTTCAGTATTAGGTCCTCTCCTTTTTAACATATTTATTAATGGCATTGAAGTAGGACTCAAATGCAGTGTCTCCATTTTTGCTGATGACACGAAGTTGTGCAAGGTAATAAAATCAGATAATGATGTATTTTCCCTACAAAAGGATTTGCATAAATTAGAGAAATGGGCGGCTAAATGGCAGATGAGATTTAATACAAATAAATGTAAGGTTATGCATTTGGGAAGGAACAATAGCCAAGCAATCTATAATCTTAATGGAGCAAATCTAGGGGTATCAGATATTGAAAGGGATTTGGGAGTACTAGTGGACAACCACCTAGGTAACAGCGCTCAAAGCCAAGCAGCGGCTGCAAAGGCAAATAAAATATTAGCATGTATTAGGAAGGGTATAGAAGCCAGGGAAGAATATATGATTCTGCCACTATACAAATCTCTAGTACGTCCTCATTTGGAATATGGAGTACAATTTTGGGCACCACCTCATAAAAAAGACATTTTAGAGCTGGAAAAAGTACAGAGAAGGGCTACAAAACTAATAAGGGGAATGGAGGGGCTAAGTTATGAAGAAAGACTAACAAAATTAAACGTATTTTCGCTAGAAAAAAGGCGTCTAAGAGGAGATATGATTACGTTATATAAATACATCCAGGGTCAATATATGGCTTTGTCAAGTGAACTTTTTGTAGCAAGAGATTTTCAACTGACAAGAGGACCTTCTTTGAGGTTAGAGGAAAAAAGATTTCACCTTAAACAAAGAAAAGGGTTCTTCACAGTTAGGGTGGTTAAACTGTGGAATTCTCTACCAAAGGAGGTGGTGACAGCGAATTTGATAGACAACTTCAAAAAGGGGTTAGATATATTTTTGAATAAAGAGGGCATTCAAGGCTATCCTAGATAACTAGCAAAGGAATATTGATCCAGGGAGAAATTTGATCGCCAGTTTCTGGGTTCAGGAAGGAATTTGCTTTTTTTCCCCCTTATGAGACAATTGGCAAAGTTTCAATGGTTTTTTTTTTTTCTGTTTGCCTTCCTCTGGATCAAATAACAATTAACAAATAATAATAAATAGTCCACATTAAAAAGATCAATAGAGATCTAAAAAGGTTGAACTTGATGGACTAACTCTTTATTCATCCTCCAATACTATACTATTAATAATTATTTAATCAATAATTTAATTAATAACTAACTATTCTGCATATTGCAGATCAGAGGAGATCTTAACAGGTTGAACTTGATGGACTGAAAGTTTTTTTTCAACCTTTATTACTATGTAACTATGTAAATATATATGTTCCAACAAATCCTTTGATCTGTCAAGCCCGTAACTGAAACGTTTCCAATTTCGCTATTAAATTGCAACAAATCCACTGGCATTCAACCCCGTAACCCGCAAATGGAGCCAAGAAGCCAATGGGTGCTAGAGAGGACCCGCAAAGGGCTAAAAGCGTAGCACCTTAAATGCAAATTCAAACACACTACTGTAAATATAATGAAAGGGAAAGTGATGTTAGGTATTAAAATGAATAGCACAACATTCTCAGGCTCACAAATCTTCAATGTAAAATAGTTTTATTTCTGTTTAATTTCCGTGTTATATCGATCCCGGCAATCAATGTGTTAATACATATAATGGAACTCGCATGGACTAGAATATCATATTTATATTGTTTCTCAAGCCTGTAAGTCGTAGTATGTTCTAATTTAACAGCTCTGTATCTCAGCCAAATTTCGAGCCCACAGCCATTGCGGGTCTCACGTTGCACTTACAGGCTTGGAATTTAATGTGGCTTATAGTCGGTAATTCTGCAGTCCTGCTATCTTGGTTCCGGTGGTTCAGTACTGGTCTGGGTGTATCCCTGCTTTCAGGGGTATCTACAATAACCCAATTGAAGTAGCGGTCAGGATTTTGGGTGTACGTGGTCCTTTTACCACCTATGGTAATTATCATGTTTTCAGCTTACAGGAACAACCCCCTGGATAGTGAGGATTTGGATATCTCAGCGCCCAGCCTGCTTATTCAGGAATACGGAGCAGTCAATGGTCCCCTACGATAGGACCCAGAAGGAAAATCAGGACATAAGCAAGCTTAACAAAATAATTAACGCCTTGCCTCTAGACTGACACATACACCATTTTTATGAAACAGAGCATAACTTTAATGGGAACAGTACAGTACATTTATGGAAAACAGGAACCAATCACAACAAGCCACAACCTTAGATAAACATGGGATGAACCAATCCCCACAATCCGTACCCTGGGCCACATGGAGGAGCTGTCCATCAAATTATGTCACCCTACGGATTACTCCCTACTGGCCAGGAGCCAAGCTGATTGCTAGCCTAATCCTTTCTTTGATCCCAGCCTTCCTGGGGTTAATCAGTCAGAACAATGATGGAGACATCATGTCTGACTGTACGTGCTTCCACACATCTAAGCCTAGACATGTAATTGTCCCTTTAAGTGTATGGTGAGGTCAATAAAGGTTAATCTCATCTCACCAACCTTTCTTAACTGATTACCCATTGTCTGTCAGTCCACCTTGTCCATAGCCCTAAACTGAGTAAACTTCACTTGTGGCCCCCCTCACTGTGAGTCCCACATAACATATTTTATTATAGTACCCAAGGAAAATCCTACATTTATATAGACCAGACACAACCATATTCATCTTTTAAAAATTAGGAAAATATTACCTAACATATTTAACCCTAGCCATGCCATCATGGCTGCAATAGTCCCGACGTCCATGTACCCATGACACAATATTTGACAAAAGTTGAAAGAATTACACAATATTATATAATATATCATACAGTATTAACTATTGGCAGCATGGGGTCTGTAACAATTTACCAGTCCTGGGGTCCCTCATATAGTATACAATTGGAGTCCATAGGAACCTCCATGGATATATTTTAGATTACCACAGGCATACTGTACATAGGCTCTATTTTATCCTTTTCTGATAGGTTAAAATATCAGCCAACCAGAATAGGAGTTAATTGTAGTGCTACCCTTCTCTGATTGGCTACAAAAACAGACAACAGGGGAAGAGATTGTTTAAAGTAAGGGGGGGAGGGGTGTTGCTTTCTCTGATTGGTTACTGAATATCAATATCAATTCTGATATCCAAGTACTCAATCCTGATTGGCTGAAATATAATTTCAACAAAGATTTCCCTTTTCTAGACTAGGGAGCACTTGATCCAAGGGAATTATAACTAAAACATAACTTGTATTAATATATTACATATCATTTTATATAAGTTAACAGAGGATGATTACTCCACACTTAAAACAATATAGGGTGTCATAAGTCATTAACATCCATAATATCAAGACTGGAAATAGGGATATAATAAATAGAGAAGAGATACGATATGGGTCCACAATCACAAAGGAAAAGAGCGGTATAATCCTAATCTATGTGACATATCGGGTCAATTGACAGTAGGGTCAATTGGCCGACTCGTTATAAACCCCCTCCCCAGCTTCCCTATTCTCAACCACTAATCCCATTACTATTGTCATGTACTGTTAATATGACCCTCCTAAACATAAAATTACAATGGAGATCTATAGCATAAGTAACTATGTTAAAAGGTCAAGTGACTCAGTACTCTTGTATTTGAGGATATCCCTGCTGTGGAATAGTGGATTCTCAAATTAAATCAGACAGGCATGGAAGCAAACATTTGCACCTGACTTACTTAGAAGCAGCTTGAGCGCCAGTTTGTAACATTTAAAAAAAAAAGGGAAAAAAAATTGTGTGCTTTATGCTATACGTTTCCTCCTTTTTAGATCCCTTTGCTATTCATTCCATTAACTCTGCCTCATTTATATACATTCAAACATTGAATATTTGTAAGGGCAACCACAATGTTTTCTCCTCCTCCTCTCTCATCCTACATATATGAAAAAAATATTTTAAAATATTTTAAACATTCTTTCAAAGTAGATTTTTACCAAAAAAAATGTTTTTCTGCATATCTCATTTTTATTTTATTTTTTATTTTGTACAAGTGTATTTATGCTATATAAGATACAGTATTGGATTCTGAGCAGGAAAAAATATGTTGTGCTTTCCTGGTGGGAAGCTTTAGAGTGAATTTCGGATATCATAAGAGGATTTCTGATCAAAATGTAGGGTTAAATGAACATTACAATATGAATAACGAATGCATGTTGTGCTTATTATTTTACAATGTTAGAGTATTCTGTACTGGCCTGCAGGGCTGCAAGCCAAGTAGAACTTTAACATCTAGGAAAGTCTCTCTTTTTTTTTTTTTTTTTATATAATAGTGTTAAGAAACACACTTTTTGTGCTGCATAACTACTAGGTTTCCCAATTTTAGAAACTCATTTTGGTGAACAACATGTTTGAAATATGCTGTTTGATAGAGAAATGTGGTAATCTAATGCTTGGCATTCCATATACAGGTAACCACTGCTACTGGCCACTTTCTGTGTCTTCTTTCTATCCACAGTGAGGGGCACCCATTTGCTTTCTTACTCCAGCTCCCATGTATTTTCTCGAACCCATTATGTGCAAGAATACTACATACTCCAGATATTTTCTCAGGAATTCCAAAATTTACTAGGTACCAAAATAAACAAACACACACAGGCAGAGTTTCCAAATTAAATTGCTGGATTAAAGAAAAAGGGGAAAATATGTCATAGTAAAATTACAACAGCACAAGTACAAAAATATTTGACAAACAGAACAGGTTTAAAAAATATAAGGCAGATCCCTTAATCGCAGTCAAAATGAGTAGGTTCATGGCAGCTCTAAATCCCAATATTAACAGATTATTTTTAACCTTTTGAAAAAAGTCACTAATGTGTTTAGTACCTGAAATGTAAATAAAATATATTTGGGCAATGAATCAATTTACAAAATGTCACGTTTTCCTGGGCTTATAAATTACAATGAATCCATGTAAAGGGAGTGTTTTTGGCAACTTAATTTTGCAATATTAATGCCATCTGATATGAATTATGTTTTAAAATTCAAGTATAATATACACAACATGATAGTTATTAAGCTCAGACTCAATTAAAACATTATTGTCTTCAAAAGTGTCTAATACATAAGGACAATACCCATCAGCCACAAGCAAGTGGTGTTATAACAATCATATTTTTCACAGTATACAAGCCGACATTTCTACTTTTAAAAGTAAATCTACCCATTTAAGGAGTCATTTTTAAATATATACATGTGTGTAATATATATATATATATATATATATATATATATATATATATATATATATTTATTTATTTAATTTTTTTTGCCCCTCTCAAATGAGATCAAGTGCTGAGAAATTAACTGGTCTGCAATATAAATAGAGGCACAATATATAAACAAAAATCCCAGTAATGTACACCTGTATCCATATACATAAAAAGACCGGTTAATATACACAATTCAAGGAGGGGACAGTTTGATGACAAGTAATATATTAGTCTTTGGGCAAGGAATGGGTTTAATATCACACTTGACTTAAGGTACCAGGGTGCCATTTCATGTAGCATTGGTGCAAATAACCAAAACAGTAGATAACATTTATGGAGTATAAAACAGGGATGAATGAAAGGCTGAATCTTGTGAGTCTCTCTCTCAGGCATGTTTCCCCTGTGGCAGGGGGATGAAATGGAGAGGAATAATTTTCCGGAGTGTTAGGGCACAGTGACTGTCATCTACCGACGGTAATGGTTAGGAGCATCAGCAAACATATATTTCAGTCTGTAAGCTTCTGCCAGAAGGAGGCCAATTTCTTCATTTCCCCAGTGGATTGTGGGCAAGTTCTGTAGCAGCATAAGAAGACCCTGAAAGGCATAGGAGTATGGCATAAGATAGTGTGTTTACATTGAACGCTTTAATTAATTGATGTGTTTTGTTAAAGTTGATGGTTGTGACCCTCAGGGGGTATTGCTCATATTTGGTATTGATTAGCAATTTAACTGCAAGATTGTTTAACCTGCACTCTCCTCATTTGTTGCCCCATTTATGTAACTCTCTCACCCTTTCCCCTAAAGTTACATAGTTACATAGTAATTGAGGTTGAAAAAAGACTTTCAGTCCAAGTTCAACCTTTTAAGATCTCCTCTGGATCAATTAACGAACAACTAATATGCATATTGCAGATCAGAGGAAGGCAAACAGAAAAAAATTCCAAGTGAAACATTACGTTACTGGCTTAAGGGTCTCAATTTATGGTGAGAGGCCAAAGCAGGAGGTAAATGAAAGAAACATTCCAGATGTAGGCAATACACTGAGTGTGTGTGTGAGAATAAATATGACACAGCAAGGGATCCAGGCACCAAAAAGATAATAGAGTGATCCATGAAATATATATTATAACAGTATGTAGAAAAATAGAGGGGGATATTGAACTTCAAAAGGGGGAAAAAAAGAGAAGAGGAAAATGGGAGTATACCATGGAATGTGCAGCAGAAGGACTGTAAAATGCATAATCCACTACACTGAGAGGGCAGCAGGACATAGCTGTCACATAAACATTGCTGTCTCTAACTCATTTAAAAAAGTTGCTAGTAGAGAGGTCATGAACTGAAGTGTGTTTGTTGTTTGTGCAATGTGCATTTCAGAGCGTATTTATATAACCGTACAACGCCTCGGATTGGTTGCAAAGTGGTGTTGAATTGGCACTATGCTACAGCATAGTATGAATAGAATGTGCTTGGTAGGGTAATTTCTTTATTTTAAAATCATACTTTAATAACATCTATTTATGTTTTGACATGGGAAAGAATGGAGGACCCCTAAAGCCTTTCACAAAGGGTCCAAAAGAACAATATTAACAACCCACACCCCCAACCCAATACATAAGGCCCTTTTCTGTTACAAAGCTAAACCCAAGGAGAATCATTTCTAATGGTAATGTATACTGTTTATTTACCAAACACTGGCAGATGATGCAATTGATCCTAAATTGTAATGTTTTCATGAGCATAATTACAAACTACAACCAACTATTGTCTCTAAAGCCAATGATGTATTCTATGTTTTGCTGTTACCTGGAAATCCTCTTCATCCAGAATTTCTTTACGCCATTTAATTAGAAAAGCAGCACAGACATACAAGTGGAAGTGAGAAAATCCTTCAGACTCTGCCTGGTGGAGAAGTTAACGAGAGGAAATAAAAATTGGGAGAAAAGATGTGCAATGGACATTTACAATTCTTAACTAAATGGCTAACATTATCAAGAGCTGCAATTCTAAGCTGTGGTAATTAAATTATCTTAAATTACAGAATCCTTATATTACTAAAATCCAAACTTTACTGTTTTTACATAAATAAACTTTTCTAAGTGTGCTCTTTCACACAAGAGCAGCTTTCTCTTAAATTCCTGTAATACACCTACTACAACGTACTGTTACTATAGTGTGTTGTATTATATAGCACAATGTGCACCTGGTATGTGTCCCACAATCTGATAGTGCAGCGCAAAGGAAGTTCTCTCATTAGAAGGTTGTTCATCCAACGAAAAGCAAATTGCAGGTACTCAACTTCATATTTTCGGAAGTGACTGTGGACCTGGTCTGAGATAGATTAAACATGTCAGGAGTAATACAATAATGAAACTATCAAAAGGCAAAGAGAAAGCAGAGCAGAAAAAAAAGGGAAAAAATAAAAATAAAAGGAGAAGAGAGACATACAAGGGCAGGGAAAAGAAAGAATAATACTAAAAATCTAAGTACAATGAAACCAATATTTCATGGCAAGTATGCAAAATATATAGTCTTTCTTACTGCTCTATACTGACCATCAATCCGACTCACAAGTTCCTCTAGAGCCTTCACCTTCTTTTGGATCCCAGGTTGAGCAAAAGTGTAGTTATCCTGTGAAAGACAAACCAGAATGCTATCAGATATTCACTTATCTGTGTGAGAGACCCAGAGGAGGTGGGTGAAGAGCGAGAGAGGGATCGGGAAGAGCGAGAGAGGGATCGGGAAGAGCGAGAGAGGGATCGGGAAGAGCGAGAGAGGGATCGGGAAGAGCGAGAGAGGGATCGGGAAGAGCGAGAGAGGGATCGGGAAGAGCGAGAGAGGGATCGGGAAGAGCGAGAGAGGGATCGGGAAGAGCGAGAGAGGGATCGGGAAGAGCGAGAGAGGGATCGGGAAGAGCGAGAGAGGGATCGGGAAGGGATCGGGAAGGGATCGAGAAGGGATCGAGAAGGGATCGGGAAGGGATCGAGAGGGAGGGGATCGGGAAGGGATCGAGAGGGAGGGGATCGGGAAGGGAGGGGATCGGGAAGGGATCGAGAGGGAGGGGATCGGGAAGGGATCGAGAGGGAGGGGATCGGGAAGGGATCGAGAGGGAGGGGATCGAGAGGGAGGGGATCGGGAAGGGATCGAGAGGGAGGGGATCGGGAAGGGATCGAGAGGGAGGGGATCGGGAAGGGATTGAGAGGGAGGGGGATCGGGAAGGGAGAGAGAGGGAGGGGATCGGGAAGGGAGAGAGAGGGAGGGGATCGGGAAGGGAGAGAGAGGGAGGGGATCGGGAAGGGAGAGAGAGGGAGGGGATCGGGAAGGGAGAGAGAGGGAGGGGATCGGGAAGGGAGAGAGAGGGAGGGGATCGGGAAGGGAGAGAGAGGGAGGGGATCGGGAAGGGAGAGAGAGGGAGGGGATCGGGAAGGGAGAGAGAGGGAGGGGATCGGGAAGGGAGAGAGAGGGAGGGGATCGGGAAGGGAGAGAGAGGGAGGGGATCGGGAAGGGAGAGAGAGGGAGGGGATCGGGAAGGGAGAGAGAGGGAGGGGATCGGGAAGAAATCGGGAAGGGAGCAGGAAGGACGGGCAATTTACTATAACGAATATTCATAATTATATGGCAAGCTTACAAGAGCTTCCTCTCTTTCCAATAAAAAAAGGTATCACTATATACTACAATACTCTGATTATTCATCTGGATTACTGGACACTCACGACTACCTCACTCTTCATTACTTCTATACACATTGTCATGAACCCCTGATCACCTTGCCCCCTTTCAACTCTTTGAGCTCAGGATTTTACAGTATGTTTTCTATTTATTTTAATGTTATATCAAGTTGATTACCCTATGTATGTTAATTAAGAGCAGTTGAGGCACACAGTTCGCTCAACGCGTAACTTGAAAACACAAAAAAAAAAAAATATATTTTTAAATAATAAAACAACACACTCACACACAGCACGGGGGTAGGGGGGTGTTGCCAGGAAGCCTGAAAGTGAATTTGCTAATTAATTGGAGCCATATTTTTCGTCAAATGGAAGTCAGCTAAGAGAGGGAAAAAATTCTGAAACCGGGTGAAAATGAGGCTCTGTAACGCCAGGCATGCAGAACTAAAAACAATACACAATGCGGAAGACAGTAGCACTTACAGTAACAATGCCAGGCATGCAGGACTTTGAAAATATAACCAACGCAGGTGCTCAGAGGAGCAAAAGCCTCACATTGTATGGCAAACCGTATTGCCAGCCTTACAGATTTTTTCCTGTCATTTTTGACTGGCAATTTCTATATATCTATAGAGTACTGCCATCAAAATACCTGTGAACACCTGTTATAGTACAAAACAAAAGAAACTACTTCACATATACCTCTAGTGACCACATACCATCCAATTATAGAGAAAATTTGGAAAATAATCAAAGATTTACAACCATTACTAATTGAAGATACTGAATTAAGATATATTCCCAAAATCTCCCATCTTTGCATTTAAACAACCACCAAACCTGAAACAAAAACTCGTCAGCAGAAAATTGGCCAATGACCAACTGAATATGAAAAATGGAACTAAACCTTGTAACAAACGTGATATTTTCAAGATAGTGCTAGTAAGAGAAAACCACTTAAAGAACACCTTTTTTGTGGAATTTATTATATTGGCCACACAAAAAACCTTTAAAAACGTACACACACATATATATATATACATATATATATATATATATATATATATATATATATATATATATATATATATATATATATATATATATATATATATATATATATATATATATATATATATATATATATATTTAGAACACTAGAGACGAAAGAGATTTTATTAGAACATAAAGCCTAAATAAATATTGTGCCTCATGCAGGAGGGATATATACCCAGCTAGAATAAGAGTTTTAAACAACTAAAAAGGGAAGCTCACATTGAAAATAGTACCTATGTCTGGACAGAAAGAGCACTGAAGATACTGTGAGGTGAAAAAAAAAAAATAAAAAAAATTATATATATATATATAATTATTTTTTTTTTTTCACCTCACAGTATCTTCAGTGCTCCTTCTGTCCAGACATAGGTACTATTTTCAATATGAGCTTCCCTATATATATATATATATATATATATATATATATATATATATATATATATATATATATATATATATATATATATATATATATATATATTCACTTTGCTATTATTATTCTTTATATAGCACCTCCAGCTCTATTTGAGATTATATATATATATATATATATATATATATATATATATATATATATATATAGTGGTGTTAAGATATGTAATCTCAAATAGAGCTGGAGGTGCTATATAAAGAATAATAATAGCAAAGTGAATATATATATATATATATATATATATATATATATATATATATATATATATATATATATATACACATACATATATATATATATATATATATATACACATACATATATATATATATATATATATATATATATATATATATATATATATATATATATATATATATATATATATATATATATACATATACATATACACACACATATACATACAAAGATATACACACACAGTGGATATAAAAAGTCTACACACCCCTGTTAAAATGTCAGGTTTCTGTGCTGTAAAAAAAAAAAAAAATGACAAAGATAAATCATTTCAGAACTTTTTCCACCTGTAATGTGACCTATAAAGCGTACAACTCAATTGAAAAACAAACTGAAATCTTTTAGGTAGAGGGAAGAAAAAATATAAAAATAAAATAATATGGTTGCATAAGTATGCACACCCTTAAACTAATACTTTGTTGAAGCACCTTTTGATTTTATTACAGCACTCAGACTTTTTGGGTATGAGTCTATCAGCATGGCACATTTTGACTTGGCAAGATTTGCCCACTCTTCTTTGCAAAAACACTCCAAATCTGTCAGATTGCGATTGCATCTCCTGTGCACAGCCCTCTTCAGATCACCCCACAGATTTTCAATCTGATTCAGGTCTGGGCACTGGCTGGGCCATTCCAAAACTTTAATCTTCTTCTGGTGAAGCCATTCCTTTGTTGATTTGGATGTATGCTTTGGGTCGTTGTCATACTGAAAGATGAAGTTCATCTTCATGTTCAGCTTTCTAGCAGAAGCCTGAAGGTTTTGTGCCAATATTGACTGGTATTTGGAACTGTTCATAATTCCCTCTATCTTAACTAAGGCCCCAGTTCCAGCTGAAGAAAAACAGCCCCAAAGCATAATGCTGCCACCACCATGCTTCACTGTGGGTATGGTGTTCTTTTGGTGATGTGCAGTGTTGTTTTTGCGCCAAACATATATTTAGGAATTATGGCCAAAAAGTTCAACCTTGGTTTCATCAGACCAGAACACCTTTTCCCACATGCTTTTGGGAGACTTCAGATGTGTTTTTGCAAAATGTAGCCTGGCGTGGATGTTTTTCTTCGTAAGAAAAGGCTTTCGTCTTGCCACTCTACCCCATAGCCCAGACATATGAAGAATACTGGAGATTGTTGTCACATGTACCACACAGCCAGTACTTGTTAGATATTCCTGCAGCTCCTTTAATGTTGCTGTAGGCCTCTTGGTAGCCTCCCAGACCAGTTTTCTTCTCGTCTTTTCATCAATTTTGGAGGGAGCTCCAGTTCTTGGTAATGTCACTATTGTGCCATATTTTCTCCACTTGATGATGACTGTCATCACTGTGTTCCATGGTATATCTAATGCCTTGGAAATTCTTTTGTACCCTTCTCCTGACTGATCCCTTTTAACAATGAGATCCCTCTGATGCTTTGGAAGCTCTCTGTGGACCATGGCTTTTGCTGTGGGATGTGACTAAGAAAATTTCAGGAAAGACCAACTAGAGCAGCTGAACTTTATTTGGGGTTAATCAGAGGCACTTTAAATGATGGCAGGTGTATGCCGACTCCTATTTAACACGATTTGGAATGTGATTGCTTAATTCTGAACACAGCTACATCCCCAGTTATAAGAGTGTGTGCAGACTTATGCAACCACATTATTTTTATGCTGCAGGTTAACAAGGCCTGCAATGAGCCGTGTAGGCGCTCATCGCAAGGCACGTACAAGGCGCTCATTGCGAGCCACGCGATTAGCGCCGAAGGTGATCATTGCAAAGCACGAAAGTTGTGGGTTAACAAGGCCTGCTATGAGCGGCGAAGCTGCTCATCACGCCGCCCGTACAGTAAATAGTGGGAGAGGCTCGCAATGAGCGCCGAAGGTACAGCACCCCCAGCCCTAAAATATACAACACACTATATATATATATATATATATATATATATATATATATATATATATATATATATATATATATATATATATATATATATATATAGTGTAAAGAGTAGAATAATCAGAGTATTGCAGTATATAGGGATACCTTTTTTATTTTTATTGTACAAATATATTTTAAAAAAATGTATGACAAACTTTCAAGAATAGTTTTCCCTTTATCAAGTCTTTAGCATTACTTTATCAAGACTTTATACACATATTTACCCAAGAATGTTCAATTCCTTGTGTTACAATTTGCCATGGTATAAGATTGGTTACACTCTTATAGAAAAATAAAAGCAAGCGCTCAGTGAGAAAAGTAGACTTAGATACAGAAATGTTTAATTTAAGTTTACTGTAAGAAAATGTGTTTGTAAAAACATTAAATTAATGAAGTTATTATACTTTGTGATTAACCCTCTAATTTTAAAGAATACACTTTTGCTAAAATATTTCTCATTTAAGTATGTCTGCCTTCCTTGTATGTACAGTTACACAGCAGTTCACATCACCTGGATGCCATCAAGCAGTTTGCTCATGGACCAGAAACTATCAGCTTCAATGCTGCGCAGAGTGTCTTGAGAGAGGCTGCCCACATCAAAATTTTCAACATCTTCATCTAACGAAAAACAAGAAGTCCCATTACTTACATAATTAAAGATTTTAGTTCTGTATTTGACAAAATAGACACACAACTTAATCAACAAGCATATTTAATAAATAACACAGAAAAACAGGCTAAAAAAAAAAAAAAAAAGTGTAAAATACTGACTGTGATTAAACTATAGAAACGTTATATTATTTGTAGTATCTAAATTATATACATTATTATAAATAAAAACCTGGGCTTTACTTAAAGCTGTGTAATACAGCAGGCATATGCTTAAAGGAGCCATGTTTAAAATGGTATTGGATTACAAGAGTGAAGCCTTTAGGGGCTCATTTCCCTGACCAGGTTCCTGGAATGCAGCGCAATACAGTCACATAGTAATTGAGATTGAAAAAACACTTTTAGTCCATCAAGTACAACCTTTTAAGATCTCCTCTGATCTGCAATATGAAGATTAGTTAATTGATCCAGAGGAAAACAGAAAAAGAAAAAAAACATTGAAACATTGCCAGTCTCAAAAGGGAAAAAAAATAATTCCTTCCTGACTCCAGATACTGGCGATCAGATTCCTCCCTGGATCAACACTGCCTCTTTAATTAACCAGGATAACCCTGAATACCCTTTTTAATTAAAAACCTATCCATTTCCCTTTTTAAAGTTATGTATGGAATATGCTGTTACCACCTCCTCTGGTAGAGAATTCCACATATTAACCACACTTACTGCGAAGTACCCTTTTCTTTCTTTAAAGGTGGAATCTTTTTACTTCTAACCTCAAAGGATGTCCTCTTGTCAGTTGAAAACCTCTTGGCACAAAAAGATAATTTGACAAAGCTTTATGCTGTCCCTAGATGTATTTATATAGAGTAATCATATCCCCTCTAACCAAATTTAAACTTATTTTCTCTAAAAAAAATAGATAAATAAAAATGTCAGTCTTACTTTATAACTTAGCCAGTCTGTACTTTGTATTGCTGCCCTTAGACCGTTAAAATCTGCCCTTTTAAGATTAAAAGTTTTTGTTGGCCCCTTAAAAAAAAAAAAAAAAAAAAAAAAAAGGTTGCCCTATTTCAACG
This sequence comes from Discoglossus pictus, assembly GCA_027410445.1. Taxonomy (NCBI): domain Eukaryota; kingdom Metazoa; phylum Chordata; class Amphibia; order Anura; family Alytidae; genus Discoglossus; species Discoglossus pictus. The sequence continues at coordinate 184,183,150 of CM050164.1, forward strand.
TTTGATACCATATCAATATTATTTGTGATAACTAAATCCAAGATCGCTTCATTTCTAGTAGGTTCTTGTATAACCTGGGCCAGATAATGATCCCTGAGTGTACTCAAGAAACTGTTTCCCTTAGCTGAACTGTTGGTCTCATTTATCCAGTTTAAAATCTCCCATTATTAGTACTTGCTCATGCTTAGCTACATTTCCAATCTGTAACAATAATTGCATTTCCTAGCTTTCAATTATATTTGGGGGTTTAGAACATTCCGCTATTTAAGTCTGCCTATTAAATCCCATTTTTCATTAATTGCTAGTAATTTTAACTCTCCAATTTTTCCTGGTAAGCTTTGGGCATTATTAAGCATACACCTTATGTTTTGAGTTTGTAGTTTTGAAGTACATGCCTCTGTACCTAAGTTACATAGTAATACCTCCCTATAAACTATACTAACCTCATAGTTAATTCATCGCTTAACCCCTCTACACTTTCTACCCCATTACATTCATCAAGTGCGTTCCACTCCACCTACTAGTTTAAAAACTCCTCCAGCTTTTCTACCATTATATCCCCTAGAACAAAAGCTCCCTCATCTTTAGGGTGCAGTCCATCCCTGCTATGGAGATTGTACCCAAGTGAGACATCAGCCCAGTGCTCTAAAAACCCAAACCCCTCCTTCGTGCACCACATTTTTAGCCACGCATTAACCTCCCTAAGCTCGTTCTGACAAGCACGTGGCACAGGTAGTATCTCAGTGGAGGTCCGTGCCTTCAGCTTATTACCTAGTTCTCTAAAATCATTATTCAGGACACTCAATCTTCCACTAACTTTGTCATTGGTACCAATATGTACCAAGCCCAGCATGTCTTGGAATTCTGAGCAGGAAATACGTTTTTTTATTTTAACCCATTTTAGACAAGATGGGAGCACAAACGTACTATTTGTTTATTGTACTACTGTACAGTGGAGGGCTTCTATCACTTTTTTGCCCAACATAAATTAAATGATTGTTGTGGTAAACTACCTCCTGACAAAATCAAATACACAGACACGGATGAGAGCCGTTATGTCTGTACATATAAAGGATTATTTACGCTTTGCTCTGTGTTTTTCTGCTATAATGCAAATCTATGTTGTATGAGTAAAAGGTTAAGCTTTGTATTGTGCCTTTAACCCACCTGATTTTGAAATAATAATAAAAAATAAAAAAATAGCTGTTTGTGGGTAGGTTTCCTGGCTTCTCTGTATTTTGGCCAAGATCAAGTGTAGTACCCCCTCTGAAAAGTCAGGTGGCAGCTCTGACACCTGTCAAGTAGGAGGGGAAAACCTTGGTCTGGCCAAAGTCCTAGTAAGTATGAATGGCCAGGGCTTAGGGGAAGTTTGCCTGTGCCTCTCCCAGAATAGCACTATGCATGGACTTTTTGTTGCATTTGGGGCCCCCTGGCCAGGACCTTTTAATTCACGGTTGGTCCCCTATTTTTGATTTTGCCCCCAGCTTACTGGTTGGAGGAGCACCTAACATGCTCCCCAGCACTTAGACAGAGGTCCAGGTGAGAGCTGTTCCTCGAGCCCCACCTTGAGTCAGATCGGGTAGATAGCAGATTCCCCATCTGCCCATATTTTGGTTTTGACACTGGATTATGGCAGCTTTTTTATTTTGGATTCAGATTACGATTTAGGCACCTACGCACTCCACGTGCCAGTGGAGCAGAGGGGTCCTGCTAGCCCTTGAGGGCGTGGCCTTTTGCACAAGGACTCCTTGGATGGACCTGGGCAAAGTAGGTGGCAGCTCTCCCGCTAGTAAAGATCCAGTCCAAAACTGAGGGCTTCGGCCAAAGACGTGGAAAGACTCCCCTTCATTAATAGGGTGAAGGGTGTGAAAACAAAATCTTCAGGTATCCTAGCACCTTATAGTAGGAGCCCTGAAGATCAAAAGGAACCTCAAGCCCTCAAGGTGAGGGACCTGAAGGCTCACTGGAGCAAAGGGACCAGAGAGCACAGGATGAACTCACACAGAGAAATCCCTGGGCATTCAATAATAATAATAACATTTAAAAAAAGCTGTCTGTGGGTAGGTTTCCTACCCACAAATGGGAACACAAACGTAATATTTATTTACTATACTACTGTATGGCGGAGGGCTTCTATCACTCTTTTGCCGACCATAAGTTAAATGATTGTTTGTGGCAAACTACCTACCACAAAATCTACTACACCGGCCAGGTACCAGCCAAACACTGATGAGAGCCATTTAGGCTCAAAACAGCTGTCTGTGTTTAGGTTTCCTTGCTTGTACAGAAACCATCCTGGGCTTTGCTTAAAGCTGGGTAATATATGCGTAAGGGAGCCATGTTTCAAATTGTATTGGATTACAAGAGTGAAGTCTTTGTGGGCTCATTTGCATTTCCCTGACAAGGTTCCTGTAATGCAGTAGAATTCGGAGCAGGAAATCCCATTTAAAGGTCTATAATTTAATTTTTTAACACAAATGCATAATCCAAGATCTCAATGATAGAGGATACCATACTCCGTGACTGCCAGGAGTATAACTCTATAGGCAACCTCAGAGACTAGTTCTGTGACTTTATGGCCTTGCATAGAATTTCATGCAGTGAACGTAGCAAATTTAAGTTCCCACTGTAACATTGTGACTTCAGGTGATTCCAGGATTGAAATTCAGATACTGAACATTGGTGTTATTATAAAGGAATACCTTGTATTGAGAATAAAAAGTATAGGATAATAATGGTCAATATATCCCAGAGACTGGAGTCTATAATCAATTTTTTTATTGAAGTTGCTATATATTTTAAGTTTTACATTTTGTCTATTTACTCAGAATAGGACTATTGTACATTGGTGTGAATACCAGCTTTATTGATGTTCTTTTTTCTTTAGATATTGCTTACTCTATAACACCAACCATCATGCTGTCCCGCTTCATGCCTATCCACATTAGGAAAGATATTGAGGAAAGAAAAGATGTCAACTTAGTGACACTGCTGATCCCCTCACATGAGGGATCCGAAAATAAAACCATGTCACAAGGGAGCAAGAACAAATTCAGAAAATGATAAACCTTTAAGCCTCACTACTGTAGTGGGAAAGCTTTTAAAATGGTTAATACTGGATAGTACACAAGAATAGGTCTATTCAAACTGCAATATAAAGTAGGAGTTTACAGATTTATGACGGACTAGGAAATTGCCAGTCAAAAATGACAGGATTAAAATTGTAAGGCTGGCAATGATGTTTGCCACACAATGTGAGGCTTTTGTCCTCTGAGCACCTTTGGCTCTCATTGCGAGCCTCTCCCATCGTGTACTTCAACTTTCCTGCTTTGCACTGATCACCTTCGGCACTCATCGCAAGCCCCATGCGGAGTGCCTTTGGCGTTCATCGCGGGACTCTCAATTGGCGCCTTAGAAACTCATTGCAAGCCTCACGCGGTGCTCATCGTGAGCCCCCGCAATGAACACCTTCTCCCGCCTACTGTACGGAACGCTACAAGTTTTGTGCTTGGGAATGCCATGTGTCTCTTTCCAGAATCTCCCCCATCCCTGTGTCTTTCTCCTCTGTGTGTCTGCTGAATGTTTGTGTGGCGCGAGCTCACTGCTGTTGGTTTTATCCAGTTTCAGAATTTGAAAAAATTTTGTCTGCCATTTTTTTATTTGCTTAGCCGATTTTGTATTGATGAAAAAAAAATATATATATATAGCTCAAATTCCCTTGCAACCTCACCCCCAGGCTTCATGGCTCTCCCCCTGTGCTGTGTGGTTATTTCTGTTAAATTATTTTGTTTGTTTTTCGTGTTTTTAGAGTTACGCGCTTGGGTCGCAGTTGCGACCCTCAAAGTCGCATGCCTCGCTTTGTGAGGCTCACAGGCTCATTGCAGCCTAAGTCCCGCATGGTTGACGGCTCACCTCGCTGTACGAGGCTCGCAAAGTGTGACCAACATTGTAAGTGTTCCGGAAACTGACAACTATATATGTGATAAGTCATGTCAAACAAATCTAATTAATTAGTTTCTATGAGGAGGTCAGTAGGAGCCTGGATCAAGGCAACTCAGTGGATGTAGTCTTTTTGGATTTTGCAAAGTCTTTTTGATACAGAGCCATATGGGAGACTATTGTGTAAACTAAGGGGTAAAGGAATTACAGTAAATATCTGCTCATGGATTGAGAGCTGGCTAAAAGAAAGGAAGCAAAGGCTTGTGGTAAATGGAACCTACTCCTCAGGGCTCAGTATTTGGTCCCTTCCTTTTTAAAATATTTATTAATGACAGAGGTGGGATTGGAAAGTATTGTCTACATTTTTGCTGATGACACAAAATAGTGCAAGGTAATTAAAATCGGAAAATCATGTACTCTCCCACCAAAGGGATTTGCATAAATTAAATTAGAGGATTGGCATCTAAATGGCTGATGTGACTTAATACAAATAAATGTAAATGTAATGATCTGGGAAGGAAAAATAGCCATGAAATGTATAATCTTAATGGAGCAAATCTAGGGGTATCAGATATTGAAAGGCATTTGGGAGTGGGAGACAACTAACTAGGCAACAGTGCTCAAAGCCAAGCAGCATTTGCAGAGGCAAGTAAAATATTAGCATGCATTAAGAAGGGTATAGAAGCCAGGGAAGCAAATCTAATTCTGCCACTATACAAATCTCTAGTACGCCCTCATTTGGAATATGGAGTACAATTTTGGACACCACTACATAAAAAGGACATTTAAGAGCTGGAAAAAGTACAGAGAAGGGCAACAAAAATAATAAGAGGAATGGCGGGGCTAAGTTATGAAGAAAGATTTACCAAATTAAAACGTATTTTCTCTAGAAAAAAAAGTCGTCTAAGAAAGGATATGATTACCTTATATAAATATATCCAGGGTCAATACAAGCCTTTGTCAAGTGAACTTTTTGTGCCGAGAGGTTTTCAACTGACAAGAGGACATCGCTTGAGGTTAGAAGTAAAAAGATTCCACCTCAAAGAAAGAAAAGGGTTCTTCACAGTAAGGGTGTTTAATCTGTGGAATTCTCTACCAGAGGAGGTGGCGACAGCAGATTCGATGGATAACTTTAAAAAGGGGGACTAGATTTATTTCTAATTAAAAATGGCATTCAGGGTTATCCTGCATAATTAGGGGGGGGGGGGGGGGGGAGTATTGATCCAGGGAGAAATCCGATCGCCACTATCTGGGGTCAGGAAGAAATTAAATTATTTTTTTCCCTTTGAGACGATTGGCTAAGCTTCACTTGTTTTTTTTTTTTCCTGTTTGGCTTCCTCTGGATCAGTTAACAATTAAACTGCATATTGCAGATCAGAAGAGATCTTAAAAGGCTGAACGACTTTCTCAACCCCAATCACTATGTAACTATGCAATTGGCGTCTTGGCGGCCTCCCAATAGCTTCTGAGTTATGGGCGGCTTTTTTTTTTTAAGCCCATAACTCGGAAGCCCGTAAGAGCCTGTTTTCCGAGCCTCTCGATGAGCGCCTTTGGCGCTCCTTGCAAGCCTCTCCCCCCTCTACCTTACAGGCCTCACGATGAGCACATTTGGCGCTCATCGTGAGCCCTGCAATAAGTGCCTTCGGAAACCCATAACTTTCAGGCCTTGCGATGAGCGCCTGTAACTTAACATAGCATTACCGTCAAAATCACAATTATGACAACTATTATATGTGATTATACAAGTAACTCTGCAGTTTGGAACTCTGGCACACTGGGTTGCTACTATCCCAGACTTTGGGGGTTACTACATCAGGTTATATTTACTGTAATAATGTTATCTTACGTGTAACTATTGGAGATACAGTTTCTGCCATGATTGTTAGTCGGAAAATAAAGCGTTACGTTTTCCTTCAAGAATTTATGTGGTCCCTCAGAGCAGGCCAGGCGTGAATCCTCTGGCTTCAGTCATAGAGGGGGAAGCTAGTTCCAACAATGACTCAAAGCACCTAAACTAGTACCGAAGAAAGATGAACCAATGTAGAGTAGTGTAGCATAAGTTAAGTTCCTTGCAGCATATTGTCTGTGCAACTGGTGTGATAAACCTAGAACTCTCCTGCAAAGTGGTAAAACTATTACCTACTCATCCTCTATCAACTGCTTTTCCTGACAAAGGTTACATCCATTCAACAATTCCTTTTCCACAACAGTGGGGGCATCAAGAGCTCCAGGTAGAGGCTTTATCCTTTATGACTACAAGAATGACTGGATTTCTCCATTTACTTGCTTTTTCCCCACACAATTTTGTCAATAAGAGTTGCATTTATAATCTACCAGGCCTGTCCTGGTTTGCACCAAGATGGACTAGATAAACATGTCTGGTAAGAATAAAAATACCAGATAAAGTACCATAACAGAAAGTTTCTCACTGCTACATTGACCTTTTACCTGACTCCAAGATACCACTTCTCCCTTCTGGATCATGACATTGTCATGGTGAAGGGGCTTGCATACTTCAATGAAGCTGTAAGCTACACCATGTAGGGTCACCCAAGATGAGCAGGTCATAGCCGAGGGGTCAGACAAATCACAGTCCACAGGAGAAGGAACGGGAACCCACCCTAGTATCTTTGCCATGAAAGACTTATGGATTAGCACCCCTAGACCCAAGCTGTACATAAAGTGCTGCGGTCCATAACGTTATGGAGAGTCAAATACCACTGAACAACAAGAAACCGCTTAGAATAAATTTTCCTTTGTCCAAAACATAGAATTATACTCCCAAGAGTACTTAGACATAAATGCGAAGAGTAAATGCATCCACAGATCTACAAAAACCTAAATCACTTGTCTGCTTCACTCATTCTTGGGCTTCTCAGACGTCTCGTCTGTTAATACATACAATAAATGTAATTGCGGTGGAGCCTAAAACCTAGTTCAAATAAGCAGAGAAGAATGGAAGAAATTATTTGGAACTCAACACAGGCAATTGTGAAACTCTAGTCATGTCATTTGTGTTGCTGCTAAATTTCAATAATTTCTGAAGTCGTTAAGGATACAGTGTTATTGTACTCCCATTTGCTATTGTGCCCTTCTGCAAGTGTCAGGTATAATAACCTGTAATCAGTTTGTTAAACTATTTGCCTCACAATAATTATGATTCACTAAGAAAATTGTAAGGTTTTACAAATTAGTTGTTTGTGTGCATTAAAAGGTTTTAGTCCAACTTCTTCTCAATGAGTGTGTGTGCTGGTGTGTCATGTAACTTGCAGGTTTCATGACGTGCCAATATACACCCACGCCAGGCAACCTGTATGCATGTGGACTATTTAAATACAACACGCGCCACAGCCCTTTGAGACATATTAGCTAGCATCTTTTCAGATTCCATACCATATCAACTAAAAGGGCTAAGATCCTAAATACCACAACAGGGAGCCTGGATTCTAGCTAAGCATTGTCATACCCCAACTCTGATGAAGAGATTTCAAACTCTGCACAATTACTTCAAGTGATTGTTTTTGGTGGGGGGTGGTAGTCCAAGGATGAATTCATAAATGCACATCATACCTGCCCATAAATGCTCATCATACCTGCACAGTGTACGAGTCACATCACCTCTGATTACACAATGCAATCCAGAGTGTTGAGACATTTTGCAGACTTGTTATGCCAGGGCGAAAGAGAACTAGAAGTGTTACTAGATTTTCAGTTTATCTGCATTTCTGAACCTTCAGTGCAACAACTGCATTTTAAATAAGCACTTATTTTGTTGGTTTTCTTCATGGTCCCAAAGGACAGACAACACCATGAAAATACATTTGTGATGAGTTTTGTTAATTACCCTTTTACTTACCTGTTGTGTATTTTTTTTTGCTCTTCATTTGATATCATAGACTCTACTTAGACATATGTGAGCATGTCTGCACAATAGTGTATCTTTATAAGAATTACAATGTTTATATATGCTATGATTTGTGATCAAACTAGTTATGGTTGAGGTTCTTTTTAATATGTGAACAAATATTTTTATGTCTTTGAAGGTTTGAATGTGTAACTATTTACAAAGCTGCATGAGGTTATAATCTAGTAGTCCTCCTAGACAAATGTCATACTGACCATCTGATACTTTCAAGTGTGATTAAATAATACTTTTTTATATTAAATATGTATTCACATTGCAGTTAGTCATATCTTATGTATTCAGACATAAATAACGGTCTCAAATTTTACTCACCCACGTGCTCGTTCAGGAATACTACAAAGAATGGAGTCACTAGATCATTGATTCCCTGCACATATCCACTCGCTGGATGCCGGATCGCCCAGATAAAAAGGATTCTCTCAAAAATCTGCCAAAATGAGGAAGACTACATCACGTTTTTAGTTCTAAAAATTATTAAGTATGTTGTTTGCAATAAGTTTAATACACAAGGCGCAAAGATTTTAACTGCATCATAAAAAAATCTCAGCTAAAGCTACCAACAGACATATCCAGAGAAATTCTGCTTAAAGTACTGATCTTCAAATAATACATATAGAATTGAAGTCAGTGGGAGTTGACCTTTTACTTAGCGAAAACAATAATCATTGTGTAGCTGTTTGCAGCTTCTCAAGTCAGTGTTACTCACCTCTTGAACAAGTGGTTGTTGAAATAGTGGAATTAGGGGGTTGGTCCTTGGAATGTCAATATGAATCTGAAAAGTAACAAGCAGATCAAGTTGTTTCTTTAATATTCTACCATTCTTCTAGAAATCTAACCTTGAAAACCATTGAATTACCATATTAATCTTTGTTTACACCTAGAGTAAAACTGATTCACTATTTCAATATGATTTTATGACTGATAAGACCAGTTACATATGTCCCTACAGCTCTGTCTCCTTCTGAGAGGGTGAAGTCTCCAGGACTTATGGAAGGCTTTATACCTGTCGATATGTGTCTTGATGATGCTCCTCATTACGAGAGTCATAATACTGTTCAATGAAGCCAAAATACTCTTCACGCTTACGCTGGAGGGTCAGCATGCGTCGCTCCTGGTTTGCTGGAAGGTAGCCCTGTAGACAAATGAGGGATCAGAGTTGTGGCTTTACTATAATGGCCAGAATTATCATTATACTTTTTTTGTAACACGCCAATATTTTGCATTAAAAAAAATGCAGGGCCCTTACCGAGAGAAGTCTCCAGGTGATGGGGCGAACCTCCCGAGGGATTCCTGGCCAGCTGCACTTCCTTAGCTCATCTGTAAGAGAACACTTTGAAATCACTGCTGAAAGTATTATTGATGTTTGGTTGTCTGCACTCTTAAACATGTAATTAATGATTTTTTATATATATATATATATATATATATATATATATATATATATATATATATATATATATATATATATATATATATATATATATATATATATATATATATATATATATATATATATATATATATATATATATATATATATATATATATATCCGTGAGTGTCCAGTAATCTAGATGAATAAAAAGAGAATTGCAGTATATAGAGATTTTTTTTTTTTTTTATTGGGCCAACATATTCATAGTTTTCATGACTAGCTTTCGAGTGCGATGCTTCGGACTTGAAAGAGGTGCAGGGGAAAGGAGAGTCTGATGCTGCAAAGATCAATTCAGAATAAGAACCTGGAATGTCAGAACTATGAACCATGGCAAAGTAGTCAAGATGTGGTCAAACATGAGATGACAACATCAATATCCTGGGAATTCGTGAACTCAAATGGATTGGAATGGGACATTTCACATCAGACTACCACCAGATCTTCTACAGTAGTCCAGAATCCCTGAGGAGAAATGGAGTAGCCATCCCAATCAAAGAGTGGCCAAAGCAGTGCTCGGTTACAACCCAATAAATGACAGAATTATTTCAATTTGAATTCAAGGCCAGCCATTTAATATCACAGGGATCAAAATTTATGCTCCAACCACGGATGCTGAAGATGTCCAGTTCTACAAAGACATTCAACACGTCATAGATAACACACCAAGAAAATATGTTACGGTCATCCTAGGAGATAGGAATGCTAAAGTAGGGAACTAAAAGATACCTGGAATAACTGGCAAGTTTGGCCTTGGAATACAGAAAAAAGCAGGTTACAGATTAGAGAATTACCTTGACAAAATTCTACTAATCATAGCAAACACCCTTTTCCAACAGCCTCGGAGACAACTCTACACATGGACATCACCAGATGGACAACATAGGCTACAAAGTATATAGTCAATCTGATTTCTAAGATGGAAGAGCTCTATACAGTCAGCAAAAAAAAAAAAAAGACCTGGAGCTGACTGCGGCTCGGACCATGAGCTTATTGCAAAGTTCAAAATTAAACTGAAGAAAAGAGGGAAAATCATCAGACCAAGCAGATACAAAATAATGTCCCTTGTGAATATGCAGTGGAAGTAAAGAATAGATTCAAGGGACTAGACATGGAAGATTCAATGCATGAAGAACTTTGGACCAGAGTTTGCAACATTATCCAGGAAAAAGCAACAAAGAATATCCCCAAAATAAAGAAAACCAAGAAGGAAAACTGGCTATCTGATGAGGCCCTGGAAGTAGCCCAGGAAAGAACGAAAGTGAGAAGGTGGTGGTGATAGGAAAAGATTTGTCCAACTGAATGCAGAATTCTAGAGGATAGCAAGAAGAGACAAGGAGACATTCTACAGCGAGTGATGTAAAGAGATAGAAGAAGATAACAGAATAGGAAAGTCGATAGATCTCTTCAAGAAAATTAGGGCTCTCAAAGGAACCTTTCATGTCAAAGTGGGCGTGATACAAGACCAAAATGGTAGGGACTTAACAGAGGCAGATCAGATTAAAAAAACAGAAGAAGGTCGCAGGACTACACTTAAGATGTATACAGAAAGGATCTTTACAGCAGTGATGATCTCAATAGTCTGTCCAATGAGCTGGAGCCAGACATCTTGGAGAGTGAAGTGAGATGGGCCCTATGATGCCTTGCTAATAACAAGGCTGCAGGAGTTGATGGAATCCCAATTGAACTATTAAAAATTTTAAAGAAAGATGCTGTGAAAATGCTGCTTGCCTTATGCCAACAAATTTGGAATAAATAAATAGTGGCCAATAGACTGGGAAAGGTCAGTCTACATCCCAATCCCACAAAAACGTAGGACGGAGGTGTGGAGGAAGAGGAGGAGGACGGAGGTGTGGAGGAGGAGGACGGAGGTGTGGAGGAAGAGGACGGAGGTGTGGAGGAAGAGGACGGAGGTGTGGAGGAAGAGGACGGAGGTGTGGAGGAAGAGGACGGAGGTGTGGGGGAAAGACACAGTGGGAAAGGGGGGGGGAAAGACACAGTGGGAAAGGGGGGGGGGAAAGACACAGTGGGAAAGGGGGGGGGAAAGACACAGTGGGAAAGGGGGGGGGGAAAGACACAGTGGGAAAGGGGGGGGAAAGACACAGTGGGAAAGGGGGGGGGAAAGACACAGTGGGAAAGGGGGGGGAGAGACACAGTGGGAAAGGGGGGGGAGAGACACAGTGGGAAAGGGGGGGGGGAAGACACAGTGGGAAAGGGGGGGGGAAGACACAGTGGGAAAGGGGGGGGGAAGACACAGTGGGAAAGGGGGGGGGAGACACAGTGGGAAAGGGGGGGGGGAGACACAGTGGGAAAGGGGGGGGAGACACAGTGGGAAAGGGGGGGGGGGAGACACAGTGGGAAAGGGGGGGAGAGACACAGTGGGAAAGGGGGGAGGGAGAGACACAGTGGGAAAGGGGGGGGGGAGACACAGTGGGAAAGGGGGGGGGGGGAGACACAGTGGGAAAGGGGGGGGGAGACACAGTGGGAAGGGGGGGGGGAGACAGTGGGAAAGGGGGGGGGAGACACAGTGGGAAAGGGGGGGGGAGACACAGTGGGAAAGGGGGGGGAGACACAGTGGGAAAGGGGGGGGGGAGACACAGTGGGAAAGGGGGGGGGAGACACAGTGGGAAAGGGGGGGGGGAGACACAGGGGAGGGAGAGAGGGCAAGAGGCACAAGGGAGGGAGAGGAGGGGGAAATGAGACACAAGGGAGGAAGAGTAAAGAGTAAAGGGGGAGAGGCTCCCAGAGAGGCTCCCATTGTGTGGCAAACAGCATTGCCAGGATTCACATTTTATTGCCGTCATTTTTGATGGGCAAGTTGCTATTTAATAATAAATGTGATAACCTACATGAAGGCATGTGTATAAATCAGCAATCCTTTAATAAAGGAATATTCAATATTTGTGTGTGTGTGTGTAAGTATATACATAAATTTTACATGTGAGTAAAATGGTGTTCTAAAATCCATACAACCCAAGAAGAATGTGTGTGTGTGTGTGTATATATATATAAATAAATAAATAAATAAATAAATCTCACACATATATACACACATACACACACACACACCAGTGACAAGTATATAACCTTCAACCTTAGGTCGAAATATAATTCATTTTATTTAACCAGCACTACAGTATAGGTTAAATTCTACAACAGGGCTATATAAAAGCTGAATATGAAGCCCTTCATTGAAGCCAGTAGGAGATTGGGAATGGAATAAAAAGATCCATTTGCACTCTCTTTGCAATAGGATCTGGCCTAAATTACCTTGTCTAGGTCTGGATTTTACTTGATCAATTACCAGAAGTTTTATAGAATTCAGGTCATTGTTATGATGAGTTTGTACATGTCTTGCCATCAGGGTTTCAACATCATGCTGTATGGAGTAGACGTGTTCTAGAATTCTAGATCTAAATTGCGTTAAAGTTTTGCCAACGAAGATTTTTCCACATTTACACTCCATAATGTAGATCACTCCGTTGGAGAAGCATGGATGGATGGATGAACTCTTGTTTGGTACACATACGTACACGCTTTGCAGTTACCACACTAATGCATCCCCACCAATGGTTTCAGCCAGTGTGTTTTTTTCTTTTGAGGCTGTAAGAGCGTATGTATAAGATGATCCTTTATGTTTTTTCCCCTTCTATATACAATTGCTGGAAGAGGGTGTAACCAATCTACAAGGTCTGGATCCGACGTCAAGGAGGTGCCAGTGTTTTCCAAGAATTGCCTTCACTTCTTTCCAATCAGAGCCATAAGACAAGATGCATCTTAAAATGACTGTCTTGGTCTAATTTTTTTCACCGGATTTAAAGACTCGAAGACAGCCAAGTACCCCGTTTTGGGACTTGTTTAAACTGCTATCTTTAACTGAATTTAAGCTAAGTATACCACTTGGCAGCTACTATAAAAGAGTATATGTATGGTATATATATATATGTATGGTGTATATATATATATATATATATATATATATATATATATATATATATATATATATATATATATATATATATATATATATATATATATATATATATATATATATATATATATATATATATATATATATATATATATACACACACACACACATATACACACACACATACATATACAGTTTCAAGCAAAAGTATGTAAACCCTTGGATTTAATAACTGGTTGAACCTCCTTTGGCAGCAATAACTACAACCAAACGTTTCCTGTAGTTGCAGATCAGATGTGTACAACGGTCAGGAGTAATTCTTGACCATTTCTCTTTACAGAACTGTTTTAGTTCAGCAATATTCTTGGGATGTCTGGTGTGAATCGCTTTCTTGAGGTCATGCCACAACATCTCAATCGGGTTGAGGTCAGGACTCTGACTGGGCCACTTCAGAAGGCATATTTTCTTCTGTTTAACCCATTCTGTTGTTGATTTACTTCTATGCTTTGGGTCGTTGTCCTGTTCTAACACCCATCTTCTGTTGAGCTTCAGCTGGTGGACAGATGGCCTTAAGTTCTCCTACAAAATGTCTTCATAAACTTGGGAATTCATTTTTCCTTTGATAGCAATCCGTCCAGGCCCTGATGCAGCAAAGCAGCCCCAAACCATGATGCCCCCACAACCGTACTTCACAGTTGGGATGAGGTTTTGATGTTGGTGTGTTGTGCCTCTTTTTCTCCAAACATAGTGTTGTGTGTTTCTACCAAACAACTCAACTTTAGTTTCATCTGTCCACAGAATATTTTGCCAGTACTGCTGTGGAACATCCAGGTGCTCTTGTGCAAACTGTAAACGTGCAGCAATGTTTTGCTTGGATAGCAGTGGCTTCCTCTGTTGTATCCTCCCATGAAATCCATTCTTGTTTAGTGTTTTACATATTGTAGATTCGCTAACAGGAATGTTAGCATATGCCAGAGACTTTTGTAAGTCTTTAGCTGACACTCTAGGATTCTTCTTCACCTCATTGAGCAGTCTGCGCTGTGCTCTTGCAGTCATCTTTACAGGACGGCCACTCCTAGGGAGAGTAGTGAACTTTCTCCATTCATAGACAATTTGTCTTACCGTGGACTGATGAACAGCAAGGCTTTTGGAGATACTTTTATAACTCTTTCCAGCTTTATGCAAGTCAACAATTCTTAATCGTAGGTCTTCTGAGAGCTCTTTTGTGTGAGGCATCATTTACATTAGGCAATGCTTCTTGTGAAAAGCAAACCCAGAACTGGTGTGTGTTTTTGATAGGACAGGGCAGCTGTAACCAACACCTCCAATCTCATCTCATTGATTGAACTCCAGTTGGCTGACACCTCACTCCAATTAGCTTTTGGAGATGTCATTAATCTAGGGGTTCACATACGCTTTCCACCTGCACTGTGAATGTTTACATGGTGTGTTTAAGCAGAGCGTGATTGTCTATTGTTGTGACTTAGATGAAGATCAGATCACATTTTATGAGCAATTTGTGCAGAAATCCATATATCATTCCAAAGGGTTCACATACTTTTGCTTGCAACTGTATATATATATATATATATATATATACCCCAAGTAACAATTTTTGAGGTAGCAGAATTATTCATGCACCCTTTATTAATATAGATTTATTATACTCTAGATGGTAGCTTTTAAGGTCCTATTGGAGTATTTACATTTATAGATTTCTAGCATTACTACACCTGGGGTAGATTCCTACCATGGAGATAGGTTTGCTTGTTAAATGTTTTTTTAAGAACATGTGTATATAAATGTTATACTCCCCGTATTTTTGCCAATAAGTCCTATAGTTTTTAAATATATTGTATTACTTTCAGTCCCGCCAGTATGTATAATTAGGCAATTAAAGGGAGTTTTTTTCTCCAAAAGATGAGTATATTTCCTGTTTTATTAGGAGCAGTGTGGAACACCTCTTTTGCCCTAAAGAGCAATAGGGATTTAGCCAGAATAAGGGTCTTCCAACACTGGGTAGAGTCCCTGAGGTAGGAGGTATCCACCAAGATCATAGAGTTCTTACTATTCTAACCCAGGTGTGGGGGTCTTAACCATATTTATTTTGCCCGTGCACCACATTTATGTTATATGGACTAGACTCATATATTGTCTATTGGATACTGGTGGGTTTAGTAATTGAACCTTTTTAATTCGCCGTTGTTCTTTTGAGTGTAGATTCAAGTTTCCAGTTATTCTTTTGACTTTTGGATTATATGTATAAATATTATTTACTCCAAATGTTAGTTTGATCTAACAGAATACAAATAAGCTTCACCACCTGCAGTTTAACATTAACTTGAGTAGTTCAGCCAGTTATACAAAGAATGTAATTATATCAAGAATAAGTTACATATTATTACAATTATGAAAATATATTATACATTTTTAATATTACATTAAAGTTGAATTAATGACAAAAGTATTTACATAACAAATAACTTAAAGTAGTAATTAGCAGCAAGTATTCTATATATGCCCACACGGTAGCACATTACCCTTTCTAGCCTACTTAGGTATTGTTTTTTATTTTTAGATTTCAATTGTATTAACCTCTTTACATTCAGACTCTCCGATGATTTAATGGTTCATGAGGATTGCCTTCAAGCCTCTCTATTTACTGTAGGAGTACCTTATTATATATGAACACATTTTTACTGTGTGAAATACATTGTAGAGACACCTAAATAGTGCCTAAGGTTTCTATTTATTATATTGCATTTTGCCAATGTCTGGAGCTGGTTTATGCATTGGATTGTGTAGCTCCATTCATATCTCTTTTTGATCACAGATATATTATTACAGTAATGTTTAATATTGTAAATGTTTTATTCTCTATTTGCAACTGTACATGAAATGCTATGTTTCATTATGTATTCAGTCCATTGTGATACTATCATGATATTTTTGGCAATCTGCTGTCTTCAGTGGGCTTGATAATACTGTTATGGCTAAACCTACCCAGCAGACCTTTCAGGTTCTTTTTGATCCCTTCACCAAGGCAGCCAATGTCTCTTAAATTCCCTTGCATTAATACAGCATTTAAAGATATGAATACAAGATCACATATTATAATTGTCGAACTTCAATTTGTCATCAAGCTTAGCCTCCAAACACTTAGGAAACGCGGACTCACCTTAAGCTGCAAGCACTTAAACACACGACATGAAACACACACAAAAAAAGAAATACAACAAATACATCATACACAGCACAAGGGAACAGCCAGGAAGTCTGGAAGTGAGGTGAAACGAGAATTTAAGTTAATTTCAGCAAGTTTCGGCACTCTAAAAATTGCCTAAGCGAGAGAAAAAAATGGAGTGCAAAGAAAATGAAAACTAGGCTACACGACCCTGGACTGTGCAAAACAACGCCAACCACATACCACTTTCACACAGGAACCTACGAGGTACAAAATACAGTATTGCAAAGGACAGCAAATGCTCGCGAACCGCATAGCACATAGACAAACAACGCTATTTTACAATCCTAACTTGCAACAGCATTACGCATCTACAGTAGCGATTTACACAAATATACCAACAGTTTGCCCTCGGGCACGCAGCCTATTTCTAATGCACAGTTACAACATTCATAACACTATCTCCTTACGCCAGCAACAGTCCAACTGGACATTACATGCTGCTGGACAATAAAAAGAGATTGTTCCCTTTTCAGGCTATTGATTGTTACATATATTAATTAGAAAAAAGGTAAGCTTTATTAACTTACTAGCGAATTGCCCGTCAAAAAATGACGGCAATGAAATTGTAAGTGAGCTAATGCGGTTTGGTGTATAATAAAATAAAAAATACATAAATAAAGTAATATACTTTACCTATTTTCAAGTAATATATGCAGGAAGCATTCTGTTGAAGAGCTGGCAATCTGTTTTGATGATCCTGCAGCATTAGTGCTGTGGAGCTGCTGTGTAAGGGTGATGAATGTGTGTAGTGTAATAGTGTGCGTGCGCGAGACAAAACCGTTAGCGTAGCTGTGTACTTCCGCATTGTAGAAGTTATTGTTCTAAAATGGCGGCTAATGTGTGGTATGCGGCTGTAGCAGAATATCTGTAGCCGTTTTGTGGTGTTTTGCGTGTTTCTGGTGGTGTTTCGCGTGTTTAGAGTCCTGTAGCCTCGTTTTCGTTTTGTTAGGCGGCCACTTTTTCTCTCGCTTAGAGAATTTTTTAGTGTCTAAACTCTTTTATTTTTAGGTAAATTGAGGTGTAACTTCGGTTTTTGAGGACCTGGATGCTCCGTCTTGCTGAAGGTAAGCTTTTTATGTATGTGTTGTGTGTCTTTGCGTTTTTCATTTTTTCATGTCCGAGGGTTGCGGCCGAATTTTGCGAGGTCATAATTGGTCGTGACATTTCTCTTACTTTTTTGCGTGGGCCGCAATTGCTGTCAAGGAGCGCCTTTGGCTTCGCGAGCGCCGCAGGCTCGCTGCGCAAGCGTTAGCAACAACTCGCATGCTCACAACTATATATGTGATTAATCAATTCATTCATTAATTCATATTTTAAAAAAAATATAGAGATAAGCCAAAGGACACGCAAGGCTCGCAATGAGCGACAAAGGTCCTTAGAGTATAAAAAGCTTAACATTGTGTGCTAAACAGCATTGCCATGGCTTCAAATTTTATTGACCGTCATTTTTTTACAGGCAAGTCGCTAGGCGTCATATAAAAAGATCCAGGAACTGCTTTTATTGCCATTGAAATTAATATTCATCATGTCAGAGAAGGTGATATCTGCAACCCTCACTATCAAGTCTGGAGCATAACTAACGCTATATATGACAGTTACAGATTACATAACTGAATCTCAACTGTCAGTTAACCGCTAATGAACCGGCCACAACTAAACATGCAGCATAACATACAGTAATCAACATAACATTATATAAGTATATAAACTACTGAGCCCAGTCCCTATGAAGGTGGGACAGACAAGTTATAATTTCCCCATCCCACAACCACATATGCCCAGGAGGCAGTCCAGATTCCTGATATTAGTCATTATGTAACCAGTGTAATGGCCTATTTTAAAAATCCTAATCATTCTAGGCGGATCATTTAAGTCCAAAGGGGCTTGTGGTCAGGGGGAACGTGACAATATATATATTGGCTTTGCATTAAAGCTGTGCAATACAGCATGCATAAGCTTAAAAGGAAGCCATGTTTGATAATGGCTAGGGAATGAAGAGCGAGGCATTTGTGGGCATATTTGTGTGTCCCAGCTCAACTTCCCAGAATGCAGTGTAATAACTGTTTTTCTCGGAACTCTGAGCTGGAAGCAGGTTTTTTAACTTGCTTTAGACATTCAAATTTGAACACAGATGTACTTTTTATTTACTGTACTACTGTATGGTGGAGGGCATCTATTGCTCTTTTGCCCACCGTATTAAAAATGCTTGTTGTGGTGAACTACCTACTTATAATTTCCACAAAACAAGCTGAGATCCCACTCCATGCTGATGATAGCCAGTAAGCTTGAAACAGCTGTACATGGATTGTATACTTAGCCTGTGTTTATTCCAACCTTGGCTTTGCATTAAAGCTATGTAATACAGCATGCATAAGCTTAAAGGAAGCCATGTTTGATGATGGCTACGGAATGAAGAGCGAGGCATTTGTGGCCACATTTGTGTGTCCCAGCTCAGATTCCCAGAATGCAGTGTAATAACTGGCCGCCGGACCCTAAAAAGATGCAAAACACCACCAAGCACATACGGCTTTTCAGAAAAGCCGTACGAAGTACAAGATACACTGTTACCAAGGACGGTACATCATCCACAGCCGCGTACCACATACACATTCGCCACCATTTTACAACACTAACTTACACAATGCAGAAGTACACAGCTGCCCTAATGGCTTTCCCTCGCGCACGCAGCCTATTTACACTGCACACATTGCTGACACTTACACCTCAGCTCCACAACCGTGCAAACCTACATTGTATGCTGCAGGAACAGCAAAACAGATTGTCAGCTCTTCAGCACAATGCTTCCTGCATATATTACTTCCAAATTAATAAATGAAAATAATTTACCTAATTTATTACTATACCAAAAAACACACACACACAAAAAAAACTCACAATAAACACAAAAGACATTCACAGCGAGCGCTCATAGCACACAAAGCCTTGCAATAAGAGGAAAAAGCAGATCACCGCTGACCAAACGCGCCTATCAGAAAGAAAAAAAATACAACAACCAACAGGCTCGCAATGAGCGCTGAAGGATCTCGGACCACCAACAAAATTATTGATTGGCCCAAACAGCATTACAATTTTATTGCACCGTCATTTTTGATGGGCAAGTCGCTAGTATGTATGTATATATATATATATATATATATATATATATATATATATATATATATATATATATATATATATATATAGTTGTTCTAATTCCATTTGTGTAGAATGCTTCCAATTTACAGGATTGCGCATGTGCACAGTGCTCATCGTCAGGCCATAACTGCCAGCCCGAAAGTTACGTATTTGCACACAGCGTATGCCGAGGCCCGCATAAGGCCCACAAGGTTGTGGTGGTGAGGGGCGGGGCAAAGAGGACACGGGGGAGGGAGAGGGGGAAAGAGAAACACGGGAGGGCGGCAGAGACAAAAAACTGATAGGACATAAACAGACAGAAAACACAAATGTATAACACTATATCATGCCATCATTTTTTATGGGCAATTTGCTAGTATTATATATTCGTATACTTTATCTTAGTCATTCTGTATCATTTAATATATTCAATCACCTATGTATCTAGGAAGCACTTATAGCCCTAGGTAATTTATACTTCACCTTATGTGTAAGTTTGAATTTCCTTTATTTATTTAGTATTTACTGTTCTATTTATTACACGGACAGAGTCACTTCACATATTCTCATCACTTTATTTCTATCTCATCACATATATAGTTGTGAGCGTACGGGTCGTTGCTCACGCTTGACGGCAATTCGCTAGTACAGTTATATAAATCACATCTCATGGAAGCCTCTTTTGAGGATTTTTTTTTGTTAAGCAGTGCTTTTTTAATTTGTTAATTACAATAAAATGTCCAAGTGTGTATAATTATATATTATAATATATTATATTATATTATATATGAATAATCAGTTTTGAATATGTTTGTCCAATAAAAAAAAAAAGGTATCACTATATAATGCATTACTCTGATTATTTATCTAGATTACTGGACACTCACGGCTACCTCACACATTATATATATATATATATATATATATATATATATATATATATATATATATATATATATATATATATATATATATATATATATATATATATACACACACACATATACATATACACACTGGTTCCTAATAATATCTGCCACTCCTGTATCCTGCAAGGGTGAGCTCTAATACAATTTCTAAACCTAATTTACTCATATCAGTAACTATCTCATGGGTCATTCAGAACATATATTCTGCAAATATTTATAATTATATAGCTTTTTTTTATTTTTTTTTAACCCAAATGCTCACCTAGGTCAGTGCTGGAGCAAGAGAGGAGTTGCCTGAACTTTTCAAGACGGGTCTTTTCCCTCACTGTCATAGGGGGTGCTCCAGATGCATTCTGATCAGATATTCTGGCCACAAGGGGGATGATAGGGCGAAGCGGGAGGGACTGCTGCTTTTGAAGAGGGTTCCTGATGGAAGGGTCATCTAAATTGAAGAAACAGAAACAGTGAATAACTAAAAAAAAAAAAAAAAAAATTCCTCCACGAGTCTGTGATAATGTTGCTATACTTCAAAAATAAAATATTTCCCTACCATAAGAGTTCCAAATGGACAAGATTCTATAAGCCATTAACACACTTTGCAAATAAAGCACTACAGTGGCACCATAAAAGACCCAAGTTTTGTACCAACAAATTATTGTGTAAATAATTCACTTGCAACTGTATACAACTTCTAAATTTGATTGAGTTAAAGAAATAAAACATTGTTCTCCCCAGGAATCTTCAGCCGCTGGGCAGCACAAAGCTGCTAATGGCCGACATGACCAACCAGCCGGGCCATCACACATCCCCACAATGTGTGCCTGCCCCACATCCACCACTCAAGTTGCCAAAAACAGCCTGGGGAGACAAACAAAGCAAAGAGAGAAAACAAATAAAAGATAATCTAAGTGCAAATGGTTTAATCTTATACCATTATGGATACATAAATGCATCGTTAATCCATAAAACATAGTGCAGCCCTGTACACTAAACAATTGCAGATTGTGATTAAAAGTACATATCTCCAGGACTCTAGCTAAACAGTCTCTCAGTCCTGATTTGCAATGGTAATCCAAGAAAAAAAAAATGTCCTCACTTCTATATCACTATTAGGGAGGCATGTGCACTTCCTTTCTTCCTCTACCACACACCTGAACAGTTATTTTTGCAACTTTAAAAAAAATTAACCTGAGGGTGAAATGTGTAAAACAGGCTTCATTATATATATCCTGCCTGTCTAGAAGAGAAGACAAAACAAGAAAGAAGAAATAGCCCTCTTATTTGAAAGTGAGAGCCCAAGAAACAAAACAAAAAAACATCCATCTCTTCTTTCACAAGAAACCAAGGCCCTCATTCAATTGCAATTTGGCCAATTGAATAGGGCTCTAAATAAAAAAAATATGTTATGTGCTTATTTAGAGCCCTATTCAATTGGCCAAATTGCAATTGAATGAGGCCCCAAGACAGCAGCTAATGCTGCCACTAAATTAAACCAACACAGTAAGACGTTTAATCAAGACACAAAAATCTGGTACCCTAGATGTAGTGTTTACTGAAACACAAGTGTATTTACAGCACTCATTTGCTGGAGACTTGCTGTGTTTAGGTGGTTTTCCTTGGCAACAACTTTTTGCTTGGAAGGCTTCCTATGAATGATTGTCGAGACTTGGACAGATATCTAATCAGATTATTCTTAACGCTCTTTAGACCGGTCTCCTAGCTAGAAAATGCCTCATTTGATTATCTCCTGAGAGCGAATGCAACTGCACTATTGAAAGCAATTTTAATATTGAATATTATTAGACTAAAACACAGACTATAAACAGCATTACTAAACAAACAATGCTAGAGAAGCAACTAGTTCAAGTAACTCTACCATGTAATATGTGAAAGAGTTACAAAAAGGTGCCTCTGCTTAAAATCTAGTTTCATACCGCCACATTACAGTCCAGTGGTTTACAACAAGGGTACTCAAGGCAGAATTTGAAGATATCTTTACCTAAGCACACTAAGCGTGGCTCTACTGGCAGTACATTATGAGTTTACAAATGAAAGATCTATACTGTTTGATTTGCGCATTTCTGCGCCGCTGACAACACTTTTTTTTTTGCTTGTGTATAATAGTGCTGCTAAGACCTAATACTTGGAGTGGTGACAATATCATTTTCAAACACCTTGAGAAAGTGACTAAAACATATTTCAGATGCCAGGTACACCCCCCACCTGCAGTGTTTCGGTGCAGGTGGTCTTCACTCATCGATTTGATGACATTTGTTTGGCATGGGGTCTCCTCCCGTCGTTTCAGGTGACTTTCTATGACCTGTGCGGCTGTCACTTGGGCCACCCTGGAGTTGAGAGCCTGGAATTGTGGAGGGCGTTGAAACTCCTCGCCTTCCTCATCTTCAATATCCCACGCATCACTCGTGTTCTTCGCAAACTCGTGGAAACTGGAGGCCTTTCTACCCTTCGGGTGAAGTGGGTGTCCCCTGGTGCGGTCAGTCAGGAAACTGTCAGGAAATACAAATCTATTTATACACACACACAGAGTATGTCATAGCAAGTGATTATAAAGGTATGAAAGGCAAGTCCGGATACCTCCTATTGAGTCGGGGGTCTAGAGGAGGGTGCTGGGCTCCATACACTGGCTGTATACTGAAGGAAACACAAAGTGAAACGCATGAGTATGTAATACACTCTGTTACATCTGGGTACACGGGATTTTTATATCAGCAACGACCTTGTGCTTCTATATCACATTTATTATGCTCTCTCTACCAATAACCCTGTCAATTGCAGAGAGGTCAACAATGCATTGATAGCCCCTCTGTCAGCGATACACGACCATTTACATTCCGGAAGACTTACTTCCTGATCTTGAATTTCTCCAATCCCCTCATTATTCCTCTTCAAAGTCTCCCCTCCGTGCTTTTTGCCTCACCTGCCCGGTAATTTGGCGCTTCTCTTCCAGAATTGCCGGTTATTATCGGACATCCTGTCAGACTCTGCATTGGGTATTCTCACCCTCTCCACAGCTCTGCTTCCACCATCACTGAGCCGGGCGAACGGCACTAGCTGATTGGATGTCCTCAACAGACTGTCTAAAAGGAGCCAATCACAGCAGCCGATACTACAGTGCGATTGAGAGCTGGTGACGTTTCCAGGATGCGATTCTCTTTCAAGCTCCACCGGAGGTCCCTGGTTTCGCCATGTTGGTACACCCAGTGTAGAACTATAAAGTGTAGTACTGGCGCTGGCTGCCTTCTTAGTACAACAGATGATTTCATAGGCTTGCAGGGGCAGTCGAGTTTTTTTTATATATCTCCCAAGTTTGCAAAAAAGCATGTAATAAAATAACACAATTTTCAAGTGCTACAGAAGTGTTATAGTTTAGTATGATATTTAGAAAGACTTGATAATGTGGAAAATATTTTTACACAGTTCTTAAGAAATTTTCACCAGGGTTAAGTTTTAACTATGTTATTCAATCTTACTTTAATGGTAGCAGATATTTTGTATTTTTTGGTCTTTCCCATTTGCTGAACCATTTGTTTCAACACTGCATCACCAATTTAGGCAGTTGGTACAGTGCTGAAGCATGCTATGGTTTCTGGTGATGGAGAAGCATTTTAATGAATGGAGACAACAAGTAGTGGGTGATTGAGCTTATGGGGGGTTAGGTTTTAGGGTACGTGTTAGGGCTAGGTTTATTTGTGGTTTTGTTTTGTACACTATAGGAGTCCGCTGCGCCATCATGTGCTGGAGTGCACAGGACGGTGCTTCAGTCTGATTGTTTGCGGCAAACCCTGGAGTGGCAGTTAGGAAATAAGAAAATTTGTCTTTGGTCCTCAGTTGGGTCTAGTCTATTTGGAAGCCTCACAGTTCCAGAAGACTGGGGTTGAGCGCTGTGCCACAGCACCACCTGGTGGTGTAAAACATTTACTGTAGGCAAAGAACTATTCCATCCTCCGACTTAGCGCAACTCGAACAGCGCTAAGTCAACCGCCAGGCCATCACTATGTTCAGCGCGGGCACTCAGTAATTGAATGAGGCCCTAGGTGTATACACTTATCGCTAAAGCACAATTCATTTTGTACAGGTGCTGCTATCTTTGTACAGAATTGGGGCAATATCAGCATATTAGATTAAAACAATAGGCTGATTTGGTTTCTTATTCTGCAAGCTTCCTATTCTATTCATTTTCTGAAGCTCCATTACTCTTTTGAAATATCTGCTGATTTTAGGTTAAATTCAATTCAATCCTTGCATAACATCTTATCAAAATCTAAGACACAACACAGAACATATTGGCTAATGGAACATTGAATGCACTTTTTGTTGCATCTGCAATGTACCATTGTGTGTTTTCTTTTACCAAATTGACCTTCAAAATTTGGAAAAAAAAGTATTACAATGTTTTATTGCTCTGAGGCTTGTCCCTGTCAGCCAGTTAAGTAATTATATAAATAGAAGGCATACTTGAGTGCCAATTTAAATCTACAGATGTATCTATGTTCTGATAACTTTCTGTGCATCTCAATGATGTTTAAACAGGTTTTACATAATATTTTTTTCATGCAAAACAATCCTTGGTAATGTTTAAAGCATGCTCTTTTAAATGCATGACAAATAAATTGTGTTCCATGCCCCTTTAAAGGTCTTCTGTGGTCATAAAATGTACTGTTTTGAAAAATTACACTTAAAAATGTGCAAGATGTTTTTAGAATATAAACAAAGTAATACAGTCTTTCTAATCTACCATTTTAGAAAGACTGTATTACTTTGTTTATATTCTAAAAACATCTTGCACATTTTTAAGTGTGATGAACTTCCTGAAGTGAGAGGAGACTTTGAATACACAAAAGTGTCTGCACTATGGGAGACATCTGTCAATGCTCTCAGCAAGGGAAGCTCATTAGTTTGCAAGTACACACCCACCTGAGAAAGTAGCAAGCAGCAGGGACGGAAGAAAAATAAAGTAATGTTGTAAAGAATAATCATATATAGTTGTCAGTGTTCATCCCGTTGCGATGTTGGTCACGCATTGTTAAATAATTGTGAGACTTGCGAACCAAGGCGAGCGGTTGACGCCTCCAACTGCGAGGCCCGCAAAACTTAGGCTGCAATGCACACCGAGGCCCGCACGACTTACAAACAGCCTAGACATGAGCACAGAAGATGCTAATGTCAATGTCCATGATAGCTCCCGAAAAACGTAACACTTTGCCACTGATCGCGAGGCACGCAGTTTACAAATTTAACAAAATTGGTTCAAGCGCGTAACTCGAAAGACCCCCCAAAACAGCCAAATAATAAAAAAAAAAATAATAACACACTCACACACAGCATGGGGGAGAGCCAGGAAGCCTGTGAGTGAGGTTGCAAGCAAATTTATTTTTTGGTTTATATTATTTATTTATAAATTGTGTTACGTTAAACGAGAGAAAACACATATTCCACATATACAAAGTCTGACATGCAGGTCAGCAAATGTCTGTAAAACATGAAGGACAAAACAAAACAAACATCACATAAACAAATCATATACCTCCAGCATGAGGAAAGGGCTCAGCAGAGAAAAGAGAGGAGAGATGTCTTATTAAACTTAAACCTTCGTTATTTTTCCCATAGGGCCCATTTAGCTCTTATCTTTGGGCCTATCTTTATATTACTAAAACCACATTCTAAAAGATGAACATATTCCAATCTTTCTGAAAGTTCCATCCATGATGAGCATACTTTAGTTTTTTTGATTCCATAAGGAAAAGCAAAGCCATTCCTTTAACGCTGGAAGACCCTCTGGAAAAAAATGTAGAATCACCAATTCTGGTGCCGAAGTTATTAACATTTCACAGATCTTTGATAAATATTTAAAACTCTCAAGCCAAAAATGTTGTTTTAGCGGGCAACTCCACCACATGTGGAAATGCGAACCACTCTGCCCACAACATCTCCAACAGTTCTTTTGTTCTTCTAATTTATTTAACTGTCCCAATTTCATTGAGTTATATACCATCTGTTAATAATTTTAAACTGAATTTCCCTATATGTTACATTTTTAATAAATCTGGCCATTAAAGAAAAAGATGAGTGCCATTATTCCGTAGGCCAAGAGTAACCTATATCATTTTCCCATAACCTCCAATTAAAAGGTTTCTCAAGTTGATATTGTTTCTTAATAATTTTATAGCATTTAGACACAAGGTGCTTTTTATCTTTAGAAGAGATTAATATTTCAAAATCCGTTAGCCCCCTCGTCTCCTTCATATAAAAGGGTGATGAAACCAGTAATTTTTGTAGTTTAATATATTCTAACCAATTATTTCTAGAAATTGAGTAACTATTAATTAGTTCTTGAAACTCCATTAATTTTTTGTCCCCATATATATCTTTCAGACAAAGGGCTCCCTTTCTCCCTAACATCCTAAGCAAACTTAAATCAAATAATTTGGCAAATGAGGCTAAAGGCGTAATAGGACTAGGTAGGGGCATTAGAGAGAAGCGAGCGTTAAATTTACACCACCACCTATGATTTTTTTAATGTAAGGCTTCCTGGCAATCTTCTATCCTTAAACTCCACCTCTGTAAAAAAACAGTAAAAGGTTTAAATCCCCAAAGACCAAATCAAAGTTCTCAATTTGAAACCAATCAAATAAGTCAGATGGCTGAGTCCATAGTATTAGTTGAGATATTTGTATGGCTTGTTGGTAGTTTTTAATCATCGGATATCCGACCCCTCCCTTTACAAAATCGCATATCATATAAACTTTCTTTATCCTTATTCTTTTATAGTTATGAATATATTTATCAATTAAGATCTGGAATTTATTGATAATATGTGCTGGAACCCACAACGGAAAACTGCATAACAAATAAGTGATTTTTGGGAGAATGCCCATCTTTACAGCATCTAAGCGCCCAGACCAAAACCTAATATTGTTTCCCCAATCTTGGAGAGTTTTTTTTATCTTTGTATAAAGTTGTTTAAAGTTTTGCACGATAACTTGTTTTAAATTAACATATATATCAATACCCAAATGCTGAATCTTACTCTGCCACTTGTATTAATATTTACCCTTCAAATCCTCTATTTCAGCCAAACATAAATTAATAGGCAATGCTTCGGATTTCAGGATATTGATTTTATAATTAGATATTACACTAAAATCTTCAATGATTTTGTGGAGGAAACCCAAGGAGCTAAATGTGCTAAATGTTATAGCTAAACTAACTATACAGTACGTCAGAAATGTAATGTGGAGTAAAAATGTGTCATATCAATTTAATTGTTTTCATATTGTAAATACTCACTAAAACGTGTTAAGCTCCATCCGTAATTTTAAATATATATAACAAAGTGCAATGTGCAACCAAGTGCATTTCATAATTAAATAATTGTTATAGCTAAACTAACTCTACAGTGCATTAGAAATGTGATGTGGAAGTAAAAATCTTTCCTCTCACTAAGATGTGTTAAACTCCATCCATATTATTAAGTATATATAACAAAGTGCAATGTGCAACAAAGTACTTATCCTAATTCAAGTGACAATATACCACCAAATCTTGTCCTCCCTTTTACCCCTTTCTCTCTCCCTCCCATTTTAGTCCTTTCGAGTCTAGTCAAATCCTCCCTATGAGAGACCCAGATCTTTTATAAATTTTTCCCCTTCAAAGGTGTATCAATGGGGATTTTTTTACCATCTTTTAAAATTATTAATTTTGTTGGGAATCCCCCATCTGTATCTAAGATTCCTTGCTCTTAGCTCTTTTGTAATTTCTATGAACTCTTTTCTTTTAACCAAAGTTTCCCTAGACAGATCTGCAAATATCTTTAAGCTATCATAGGGAGGATTGAAAACTTTCTAACTCATAAGACTTTCTCAACAGGTAAGAGAAGAAGGAGGTTATATACTCAGGCAGATCTTTATAGCCATTTTTTTCTGATTTACCCCTTACTCTTACGTTACACCTTCTCGAGTTCTCCTCTAAGATGTTTAATTTAAGTTTAACTTAACTGGACTACTCTTTCAGATTTTTTATTTCAAGTGATGTTTTTTGGTGCACTTCTTCAAAAGTTGTTTATTTGTTTTCCATAATTTCATTTTTTCCCTAAACTCAGTGATAGCAGCTGTATTCTTTGCCATCTGATAATTAGTGACAAAGAAAAGGCAGATGAGCTAAATAGGTTCTTTTCTTCGGTAAACACAAGGGAGGTACCAGTGGTTGGGACACGGCAACATAATGGGGCTACACTACCTTTGCCAAATAATTGGTTAACACAAGAAGTAATCCAAAAGAGGGTGGAAAAAATAAATGTTAATAAAGCCCCCGGTCCTGATGGAATACATCCAAGGGTACTAAGGGAACTGGGTTCTGTAATAGCCAAACCATTATATTTAATTTTTCAAGATTCTCTCAACACAGGGTCTCTACCAGATGACTGGAGAAAAGCTGATGTGATACCTATATTTAAAAAGGGAGCAAGAGCAAATCCGGGGAATTATAGACCAGTGAGCCTCACTTCTGTAGTGGGGAAGCTTTTAGAAGGGTTAATAAGGGATAATATACAAGAATATGTCTATTTGAACAGGATTATAAGTAGGAGTCAACATGGATTTATGAGGGATAGGTCATGTCAAACAAATCTAATTAGTTTCTATGAGGAGGTTAGTAGGAACCTGGATCAAGGCAACTCAGTGGATGTAGTCTTTTTGGATTTTGCAAAGGCTTTTGATACAGTGTTACATGGGAGACTATTGTGCAAACTAAGAGATACAGGAGTTGCAGTAAATATCTGCTCATGGATTGAGAGCTGGCTAAAAGACAGGAAGCAAAGGGTTGTAAATGGAACATACTCCGATTGGACTAATGTGGTAAGTGGGGTTCCTCAGGGTTCAGTATTAGGTCCTCTCCTTTTTAACATATTTATTAATGACTTAGAGGTAGGATTGGAGTGTGGTGTCTCCATTTTCGCTGATGACACGAAGTTGTGCAAGGTAATTAAATCAGATAATGATGTGCTTTCCCTCCAAATGGATTTACATAAAATTGAGGAATGGGCATCTAAATGGCAGATGAGATTCAATACGAATAAATGTAAAGTTATGCATTTGAGAAGAAAAAATAGCCATGCAATTTATAATCTTAATGGAGAAAATCTAGGTGTATCAGATATTGAAAGGCATTTGGGAGTGCTTGTGGACAACCACCTAGGTAGCAGTGCTCAAAGCCAAGCAGCAGCTGCAAAGGCAAATAAAATATTAGCATGTATTAAGAAGGGTATAGAAGCCAGGGAAGCAAATCTAATTCTGCCACTATACAAATCTCTAGTACGCCCTCATTTGGAATATGGAGTACAATTTTGGGCACCACTTCATAAAAAGGACATTTTAGAGCTGGAAAAGGTACAGAGGAGGGCAACAAAACTAATAAGGGGAATGGAGGATCTAAGTTATGAAGAAAGACTAACCAAATTAAACTTATTTTCTCTAGAAAAAAGGTGTCTAAGAGGAGATATCATTACCCTATATAAATACATCCAAGGTCGGTATAAAGATTTGTCAAGGGAGCTTTTTGTGCCAAGAGGTTTTCAACTGACAAGCGGACATCCCTTGAGATTAGAAGTAAAAAGATTCCACCTTAAAGAAAGAAAAGGGTCCTTCCCAGTAAGGCTGGTTAATCTGTGGAATTCTCTACCAGAGGAGGTGGTGACAGCGGATTCGATAGATAACTTTAAAAGGGGGCTGGATTTATTTCTAATTAAAAAGGGAATTCAGGGTTATCATGGATAATTAGAGAGGCAGTATTGATCCAGGGAGAAGTCTGGTCGCTGGTGTCTGGGATCAGGAGGGAATTGTTTTTTTGTTTTTTTTAATACAACTAATTAATTAATAGTTATTCCGCATATTGCAGATCAGAGGAGATCTTAAAAGGTTGAACTTGATGGACTGAAAGTCTTTTTTCAACCTTAAATACTATGGCCCTCATTCAATTGCGATTTTGCAAATTGAATACGGCTCTAAATAACCACATAATATAGATTTTGTCAAGAAGTTTTTAGTTTGTGAAAACCGTGCTTTTGGATAGATGCTTAATAACTAAAAACTTCTTTAAAAAATATATGTGATGTGCTTATTTACACCCTAATTCAATTGGCAACATTGCAATTGAATGAGGGCCTATGTAACTATGTAACTATGTAATATATTTGTTAATTGAAACAACTTTTGTAATATAAATCTAATCCCCGTACACATAGATCTAACATAGGAGAACACCCCTGTATATTTGGGTTTAGGAATAAGGCCTGTATCTATTGCATTACACAATAACCCCAGAAATAACAAAAATGCAACCAATTTTTAGGGAGTCAATACTCTGTCCCTTATCAATTCCTCCTTTCAGAGGAGATTACAAGATATTTCTTAAATGTCTTGTTAGAGAGAGTTCCAGTTTCAAGCGTAAGTTAAGAAAGTCTCAGGTTGCATATACGAGAATGTTATATTAAAAACAGATAAACCACCTTTTTAAGCATTATTATATCTGAGTGGTCTTCCCTTTAGACAGTACATTACCCATCTGATGCCTCTGATAACTTAAGCGAGGATCCTGTACGAAGATACATATATATCAGCTTCCAGTTGTTTTTTTTTGACGGTTGCTAGACGTAGCTTCCCTTAAGCAGAGTAAGTTAGCCTTGGAAAAAACTCACTCCAGCTCACGCCGCCCATAAACACATCATGCTTGGAGCACAAGCTCCCTCAGTGCGGTAAGATTCTCAGGGATCTCTCCCGGTGTCTCAATGCAAATTTGTCATGGTATAGCTCCTTCCCCACTTTGGCAAAAACTTGATGAAATCTCCACCCAGACTCTACTGAGCGGTTGTTGGGAAGCTTAGTATAAAGCTATAGGAATTTATTCCATAAATTCATGGAGTAAATAAACTAAGAGACCATACCTTCACATCATAAAGTATGATTATCTATATGATTGCATGATTACTGAGAGTTATCTTCTAAAAGATTGTAGTAGCAGTTTTTCTTTTCCTCTCTTCCTCTCTTTTCCTCCTTCTCAAGAAAAGTGACAGAGAAGACTTTTAGGCCTTATATGGCTTTATAAGCCTACTTGCACAAAGATAATAGTTGCTTTATAAATACGTTCTCTAATACTTTTAGTGGAGAGCTTCTTATATTTTAAAATGGCATAAGGAATGATACTGGCAAGTGCATAGCCATTCGTAGACAAAGATAAGCAAACCCGGACAGCATTCCAGAATATTACTTTAGCAGGAGGCCCGCTTGAGAGATACAAGCACAATGTGCATAATGTGCTACCCTTCATAAGGGAATGT
Organism: Discoglossus pictus; assembly: GCA_027410445.1. Lineage (NCBI taxonomy): Eukaryota > Metazoa > Chordata > Amphibia > Anura > Alytidae > Discoglossus > Discoglossus pictus. The sequence continues at coordinate 184,215,036 of CM050164.1, forward strand.
AGCTCCTTTCATTAAAATTAACATGCTTGATGGCACAGCTCCATATATGATCTCTTACCAATAGTTGGCTTTGTAAAAGGGATCCACTGGGCCCAGCAGATGGTACTTGTGGGCCAGGCAAATCTTCTCCTCGCCAGGTGCCGTTTGTATACTAGGCCAAGTCACTTCCCTCTCAGGCTCTCACAGTGTCTCCAGCTACTCAGTGCGTCTCCAACAGCGCAGCCGTGTATGCAGCGTCTCCAGTCAGATACACACTTTCCTCACCTTCAGTGCGCCGCACCCGCCTCTTCACAAGAGCACTGACACAAAGCGCCTCGCAGCACAGCCCCTCAACCTTCCAGGCTGCCACCACTAAAACTCTTCGGGCCAGGTATCTTCACATTGCAAAGTACTAGGGGAAGGGGAGCTGTGTGATGAGCTGCATCTCTGTCAGATTTGCACCATTGCCACTGCCCTGCTAGCTGCGCATGCTAGCGTTCCTGGGCGTGTCCTCCTCCTCTCAAGCGAATTTGAGCACTATTTGGGGGTTTTCGGCAATTGAAAATCACCTAACTATCTGATTTACTTAGACAAGTAAAGTGTGTTTATTTCCTGTGTGCAGTGATTTGGTGCAGGTGAGAGGGGAATGTTTTTTGCCTGGATTAAACTTGCATATAAGTTTGGACCTTGTGTGTGACTGTTTGCAGGAGGAAAAAGGGTCAAATTGTTGTATTTTTTGTAATTATGAGTCAGTTCAGTAGCAACTTCACTTAGTGTACATCCTGTCACATGTATGAACTGCTGGAACAACAGATCCAGGGTCCATACCTCTTTGAGAGGTGTGAGCATGTTGCCTCTGGAAGCTCAAATTGGAGATCTGGAGAGGAGAATTGCAGCACATAGTGACATTGCTCCACTGGAAAGTGAGTTGGTGCTCACTGAGCATAGTTTAGCTGGGCCTAGCATGGAGGGTGGAGCTGGGGTAGTGAGGATGTCCCGGGAGGTAGCTGGGTTACAGTTACAAGGGGGAGCAGGAGTTGGCAAGCACCAACAGATTTGCCAGATTGAGTGAAACTGTTGGAGATGTCCATTTAGGAATGGCAGCCTCTAACAGCCGGGAGAACAGTTCTACTGGAAGAGTTTGAGGACAGATTAGGCAGAGCAACAGGTTTTGGTGGTAGGAGACTCTATTATTAGGAAGGAAGACAGGGTGATTTGTCACCAAAATCCCAGCAATTGAACAGTTTGCTGTCTTCCGGATGCTCAGGTTCGGCATGTTGTGGATCAGGTAGATAAATTATTGGGAGGGGCTGGAAATGAACCGGCAGTCTTGGTACATATTGGTACCAATGACAAAGTTAGTGGAAGATGGAGTGTCCTAAAGAATGATTTTAGAAAATTAGGGAATAAGATTAAGGGAAGGACCCCCAAGGTAGTATTTTCTGAGATACTACCAGTGCCACATGCTAGTCCAGGGAGACGGATGGAGCTTAGGAAGGTTAATGCATGGCTAAAAAGTGTTGCACTAAGGAGGGGTTTGGATTTTTAGAGCACTGGGCTTACTTCTCACTTGGGTACAATCTCTATAGCAGGGATGGATTGCACCTTAATGACGAGGGAGCTTCTGTGCCAGGGGAAAGGGATGGTAGGATGGTTGGGTCAGTTTTTAAAGGTAATAGGTGGGGGGGGGGGGAGGACTAGATAGAAGTAATGGGTTAGTAAGTGGAGAGGAATAAATTAACTACTCATGGGGGAGGGTTAGTAGAGTCAATAGGGAGGTAGTACTAAGTAACTCAAGTTCAGTGGCAAGCACTTCAGAAGTACAGACTTTTAACATAAGGTGTATGCTTGTTAATGCCAGAAGATAGAAATATAGGGGCAATGGTGAAAGGGGAGGAGGGATTTGTCTGTATGTTAAGTCTGAATTTAAGCCTATAGTCAGAGAAGATATTTATGCTAGAACTAGGGATAATGTTGAATTATCCCTAGAATATTAGTAGGTGTATGCTATAATCCCCCAAAGTATTAGAAGGTTTATGCTAAAAAAAAACAAATATAGCAGAAAGTGAGGAACTGCAATTATTGTTACTGATTGGAGATGCAGCTAAGCATGGGCAAGGTTTAATAATGCGAGATTTTAACTACCCTGAAATAAACTGGATAAATGAGACCAGCAGTTCAGCAAAGGGGAGCAGGTTCTTGAGTACACTCAGGGATCACTATCTGGCCCAGATTACACAAGAGCCTACTAGAAATGAGGCTATTTTAGATTTAGTTTTCACAAATAATATTGATATAGTATCAAATGTTGAAATATGGCAACCTTTGGGAAACAGTGATCACAACACAGTCTCATTTGAGATTGAATTTAAAAAAAAAACTGTAAGGATCCAACAAAAACTCTGAATTTTAAAAGGGCAAATTTTAATTGTCTAAGGGCAGCAATACATAGTATAGACTGGGACAGAGAACTGACAGGTAAAAACACTGAACATAAATGGACAACATTTAAATCCTTACTAAATATACATACACATCGGCATATACCAAGTGGGAATAAAAGTAAAAGGAGTAATTTACATCCAATGTGGCTTAACAATGATTTAAAGATCAAGATACAGAGTAAAAACAGGCATTTAAATTATACAATCAAGAGGGGACAGAGACTGCTTTACGGGAGTACAAGAAAATCAATAAGGCTTGCAAAAGCGCTATTAGACTGGCTAAAATAGAAAATGAAAAATGAGTTGCAAAGGAGAGTAAGACTAACCCTAAAATATTTTTTAAGTATGTGAATGGAAAAAAGACCAGGAAGGAAGCTATATGAACATTACAATGTGAAACAGGCCGTCTGTTAACTAGTGACAGGAAAAGGCAGATGGGCTAAATAGGTTATTTTCGTCGGTATACTCAAGGGAGGTACCAGTGGTTAGGACACTGCAACATAATGGGGCTACACTAACATCACTAAATAATTGGTTAACGCAGGAAGAAATCCAAAAGGTTGAAAAAAAGAAAATGTTAATAAAGCCCCAGGTCCTGATGGAATACATTTTAATTTTTCACGATTCACTCAACACTGGGTCTCTACCAGATGACTGCAGAAAAGCAGAGGTGATACCTATATTTAAGAAGGGAGCAAGAGCAAATCCGGTGAATTAAAGACATGTAAGCCCCACTTCTGTAGTGGGGAAGCTTTTAGAAGGGTTAATAAGGGATAATATACAATAATATGTCTATTCAAACAGGATTATAAGTAGAAGCCAACATGTATTTATGAGGGATAGGTCATGTCAAACAAATCTAATTAGTTTCTTTGAGGAGGTTAGTAGGAACTTGGATCAAGGCAACTCAGCAGATGTAGTCTTTTTAGATTTTGCAAAGGCTTTTGATACAGTGCCACATGGGAAACTATTGTGCAAACTAAGGGATACAGGAATTGCAGTAAATATATGCACATGGATTGAGATCTGGCTAAAATACAGGAAGCAAAGGGTTGTTGTAAATGGAACATACTCAGAGTGGACTATTGTGATAAGTGGGGTTCCTCAGGGTTCAGTATTAGGTCCTCCCTGTTTTAACATATGTATTAACGACTTAGAAGTAGGACTGGAAAGTATTGTCTCCATTTTTGCTGATGACACGAAGATGTGCACAGTAATTACATCAGAAAATGATGTACTTTCCCTCCAAAGGGGTTTGCATAAATTATAGAAATGGGCAATAAAATGGCAGATGAGATTTAATACGAATAAATGTAAGTTTATGCATCTGGGAAGGAAAAATAACCATGCAATTTATAAACTTAAACAAATCTAGGGGTATCAGATATTGAAAGGGATTTGGGAGTACTTGTGGACAACCACATAGGTAACTGTGCTCAGTGCCAAGCAGCAGCTACAAAGGCAAATCAACTATTATCATGTATTAAGAAGGGTATAGAAGCAAGGGAAGCAAATATAATTCTACCACTATAAAAATCCCTAGTACACCCTCATTTGGAATATGGAGTACAATTTTGGGCACCACTTCATAAAAAGAACATTTTAGAACTGTAAAAAGTACAGAGAAGGACAAAAAAAATAATTAGGGGAATGGAGGGTCTACGTTATGAAGAAAGACTAACCAAATTAAACTTTCTCTGGAAAAAAGCCGTCTAAGAGGGGATATGATTACCCTATATAAATACATCCAGGGTCAGTATAAAGATTTGTCAAGGGAGCTTTTTGTTCCAAGAGATTTTCAATTGACACAAGGACATCTCTTGAGGTTAGAAGTAAAAAGATTCCACCTTAAAGAAAGAAAAGGGTTCTTCACAGTAAGGGTGGTTAATCTGTGGAATTCTCTACGAAGGGTGGTGAGAGCAGATTCGATAAATAACTTTAAAAAGGGATTGTATATATTTTTAAATAAAAAAGGGTATTCAGGGTTATCCTGGTTAATTAGAGAGGGAGTATTGATCCAGGGAGAAATCTGATCGACCAGTATCTGGGGTCAGGAAGGGTTAAAAAATATTACCTTTTGAGACAATTGGCAAAGTTTCACTTGTTTTTTTTTCTTTTTGCCTTCCTCTGGATCAATTAACAACTAATCTGTATATTGCAGATCAGAGGAGATCTTAGAAGGTTGAACTTGATGGGCTAAATTACTATGTAACTATGTAACTAAGCGAGGAAAAACAGAGCGACCAATAAAACGTAAAAATTCTGAAACAGGATGAAAACGAGGCTGAGCAACGCCAGGCATGCAGGACTTTGAAAATACACGACGGCGAAAACAGGAACACACAGGAACATGAACACAGGACTTTGAAAATAAAAACAACGACAGTCGGCGTGTGCCACACAAACATTCAGTAAACACACAGAGGGAAAGACAGAGGGAATGGAAAGAGGGGAGATGGTGTAAAGACATACAGTGCCTTGCAAAAGTATTCACCCCCTTGACTTTTTACCTATTTTGTTACATTACAGCTTTAAGTTCAATGTTTTGTTAATCTGAATTTTATGTGATGGATCAGAACACAATAGTCTAAGTTGGTGAAGTGAAAAGAGAAAAACATATACATAAAACTATTTTTTAGAAATAGAGAACAGAATATTGGCATGTGCGTATGTATTCACCCCCTTTGTTATGAAGCCCATAAAAAGCTCTGGTGCAACCAATTACCTTCAAAAGTCACATAATAGTGAAATGATGTCCATCTGTGTACAATCTAAGTGTCACATGATCTGTCATTACATATACACACCTTTTTTGAAAGGCCCCAAAGGCTGCAACACCTAAGCAAGAGGCACCACTAAACCAAACACTGCCATGAAGACCAAGGAACTTTACAAACAAGTAAGGGACAATGTTGTTGAGAAGTCAGGTTTAGGTTATAAAAAAAATATCCAAATCTTTGATGATCCCCAGGAGCACCATCAAATCTATCATAACCAAATTGAAAGAACATGGCACAGCAGCAAACCCGCCAAGAGATGGCCGCCCACCAAAACTCATAGACCGGGCAAGAAGGGCATTAATCAGAGAGGCAGCACAGAGACCTAAGGAAACCCTGGAGGAGCTGCAGAGTTCCAAGCAGAGACTGGAGTATCTGTACATAGGGTGACAATAAGCCATATGCTCCATAGAGTTGGGCTTTATAAAAACTAAATGGCACGTTTTGAGTTTACGAAAAGGCATGTGGGAGACTCCTAAAATGTATGGAGGAAGGTGCTCTGGTCTGATGAGACTAAAAAACTTTTCGGCCATCAAAGAAAACGCTATGTCTGGCGCAAACCCAACACATCACATCACCCAAAGAACAACATCACACATGGTGGTGGCAGCATCATGCTGTGGGGATGTTTTGCAGCAACCGGGACTGGGAAACTGGTCAGAGTTGAGGGAAAGATAAATGGTGCTAAATACAGGGATATTCTTGAGCAAAACCTTTACAACTCTGTGCGTGATTTGAAACTAGGACAGAGGTTCACCTTCCAGCAGGACAATGACCCCAAACACACTGCTAAAGCAACACTTGAGTGGTTTAAGGGGAAACATGTAAATATGTTGGAATGGCCTAGTCAAAGCCCAGACCTCAATCCAATAGAAAATCTGTGGTCAGACTTAAAGATTGCTGTTCACAAGCGCAAACCATCCAACTTGAAGGAGCTGGATCAGTTTTACAACGAGGAATGGGCAAAAATCCCAGTGGTAAGTTGTGGCAAGCTCTTAGAGACTTATCTAAAGTGACTTGGAGCAGTGATTGCCGCAAAAGGTGGCTCTACAAAGTATTGACTTTAGGGGGGTGAATAGTTATGCACATTAACTTTTTCTGTTATTTTGTCCTATTTGTTATTTGCTTCACAATAAAAAAAAAATGTTCTGTAAATTAAATTGTGCAAATCCTCAAATAATCCATGTTAAATCCAGGTTGTGGGGCAACAAAACATGAAAAATGCCAAGGGGGGTGAATACTTTTGCTGGGCACTGTACATGGCATTCCCAAGTACAAAAGGTGCAAGTTAACGAGGCCTGCAATGAGCGTCAAAACCGCTCATTGCGGGCCCCGTGATGAGCGCCAAAGGCACTCATCGCGAGGCACATACTGTAGACGGGAGGAGAGGCTCGCATTGCGAGACACGTGATCAGCGCCAAAGTTGTCGGCTTACAAGGTCTTCAATGAGCGTCAAAGCTGCTCATTGCGGCGCTCATAAGGCGCTCATTGCGATGCACGTACCATAGACGGAGGGAGAGGCTCGCAATGAGCACCAAAGGTACATCATTCCCAGCCTTGAAAATTTGATTCCTGTCATTTTTGACGGACAATTAGCTAGTTATATATAAATGTTGCAAAATATAAAGGTTGTTTATTTTTATGCTTTATATTATCCTAAAGTTCACATATGTCTATTTTAACATGTGTCTTTTAAGAAGATCCCCAGGAGCAAGTATAAGAAAAGCCAGTCCTGGAGCGCTAAATGCGGTGGCTGCCCTTTCCCTGTCGCTTTCTTTAAGTCGGCATGTTTCACATTTTAAGGCTCCAATATTTTTTCCCTATCCTTTTTACCATTAATATATTTGAAAAAGTGTTTAGGGTTAGTCTTACTCTTGTTTCCAATTAACATTTCATTTTCTGTTTTATGCACTCTTAATAGCTTTATTTGCAATATTTGTTATATTCCTTATACATAAGATAAACTGCCTCTGTTCTCTCTCGTAAATGTCTCCTTTTGGATCTTGCCCTTTTTGACTGCTCCGCATTGCTGTGAACACAGTGAGCGTGCCTGAACGCTGCGCCACAGCGCCTAGTGCTACAATCTACAGATTAAAAATAAAACAATTAATTGCAGGACCCTAACTGTAGTCTAATGCTAACCCTAACCCCATTCATAACCTTAACCCCTAACCCTATGCCTATCCCTTAACCCTATGCCTAACCCCATGCCTATGCCTAACAATAACCCCTCTCCCCTACATTACATTTTAACACCCTAACCCCTCTAACCTCGAGCTTGCAGGGGCGCGCAGGCAAAATGGGAAAGGATCCTCCTTTTTCCTCCTGTAAACCATTGTTATGCCACATGGGTTGTGATTTATTCATTTTACTTTTACATGATATACAGTATCTCACAAAAGTGAGTACAGCCCTCACATTTTTGTAAATATTTTATTATATCTTTTAAGGTGACAACACATTGTACACTCTGCTACAATGTAAAGTAGTAAGTGTACAGCCTGTATAACAGTGTACATTTGCTGAAAATATTTTGTAAATGCACACCTGAGTCTTTATGAACTCTTAAGTGGTCATCAGTGACTTAGAGCCTTGCAATTGAATGAGGCTCTAAGTCTACACAGCCTCCATGTGTGTTTGTGGCCCTTCCTGATGTGTTAGAGTAGATTAGTGTGGTGTATGTTCCCTTGGTCATCTTTTAGATTGCTAAGTGGTGGTGGTGAAGGGGCTTGTGTACCTGAATGAAGCTGTGAGCTATACCATGTAGGGCCAGTGTAGGTGGGCAGGTGATAGCAGAGAGGTCACAAGCAAACCTTGAAACACAGACAGAGACCTAGCTAAATGTGCTGCAGCCATAGGGTCACAGAGAGTCGGACACGACTGTAGGGCTGAACAACAAATAATAAAATGTTCCCTGGGCACTTGATCTATGTGAAATATGGCCACTATTTGTGTTCCCAAATGTAGATGTGATGAGCGGGATGTATATGCACTCTGTGAGTGAGAAAGGGTTAATATGACATGAGTTTCATGTTTTTCTGTTGCTCTTTAATCAGGTAGTGTGTCTTTAATTACTTTCTGCATGTTGCAGCATGTGCATGACTATGCCAACATAGGAAAATAAAAAAATATTTTGTAAATGCATTTTTATTATTGGGGGTTTATTGTGCAAGTAATTGCATTCCAACATATGCAAAGTGGTGGTGGTGAAGGGGCTTGTGTACCTGAATAAAGCTGTAAGTTATACCATGTAGGGCAAGTGTAGGTGAGCACTTCATAGCAGAGAGGTCAGACAGATCCCAGTCCACTAGAGAAGGAACTGGCAACCCAGTCCAGTGTCACCTGTCATATTCATTTTAGGCCCTCACGGGAATGTTCATACTCCACAGTATCACTAAATGGACTTGACCTGTGTATAAACCCTCATATTTGATATTTATTATTATATGATATCAAGGCTATTATGACTCATTCCTTTTTATATGTATTTATCTATTGCATGTTAACTAAGGCTCATTAGATTACGTCTATAGGAATGTGCCACAAAATGATCTATGTGGATGTCCCATAACCCCAACCATTGAAAACACACTGACACTGTTAGAACGGTATAACAATTCTTTATTTTATACACAGACCACAATCAGAAACGGTCAAGACTGTGCATTAATATCATAGGTGTGGTGTGGGCGGATCCTGGGAGAGCAAGAGGCTATTATTGCGAAAAAGGGGATACCTACAGGGGGTAAGGTTGTAGTTTAGTATAAGCATGAATCATAGCACCTACCAGGGTCACATGTAGACACTACACCGCTGCAACCGGATTCTGATGAAAAAAAGGATCATCACAAATCATTCAATTTAATTGAAGAAACCATTAATGTGCACAGCCCTTACAACTTGTCTAGATCTGCTCAATGAAAAAGATGATTCAACCTCTGGACTGGGTAGTCCAACCCAGTTTCACACAAGCAGTGTTGTGATAAAAAACTAGAAAAAATTAAATGTGGTCAACTAAAAAAAGGCAGAAGAGGATAAAAAAAACCAATCAACATGCATGTACCAATATACCAACTCATCTAATTCCAATCTACAAGCATTAATAACTATTGACTAGGTCTCTGGATAATCAGCAAATAGCCATTAATACGGAGTGGACACAAAGGTCAGCAGCCAGATTCACTATTACTTACATCAGACTCAAGGATCTGTTCTCAGACCAATATTGAGGTCAGGATCATATGCTTCACAGGTGCATATATTAAAGCTGGCTGTCATTAACATGACATTGTGAGACATTGCAAGCTCACCGCCATAGTGGTATTAGTCTACATTTAAGCTAACAATCATGTCTGAGAAATCTGGCTATATGATATCATTTAGATTGTGGGAGCTACATGTTAAGGGGGGGCCACGAGTGGCGGGCGGAGGCATGATGGGAGGAGAGGAGGGCCGGGCTGCTGGGGGCTGGGGGATGCCTTTCGGGGTAGAGTAGGCGGGGCTAGGGACCAGTCTCAGCCGTAGCAGCCTGGCCAGATATGACTCGATCATCATGTGGTGCCCCCTCTCCTCTCTGGAGCACCTGGCCAGTTTGCGCATAACCTCTGCATGATTGGCAGAGATGCTGGCCTGTATCCCCTGTAGACAGTCCAGCTGCTGATGCATTAGGGCCAGCATCTCCGCCTGCGCATCCTGGCTTGGTGGTGACGGTGTGGTGGGGATGGAGGTCTTGGTGGCAGGGCTGGGTGAGGAGGTTGCGGGGTTTGAGTGGGGAGGGTCTGGGGCCCGGCTGGAGCCTTTGGTGATGCTGTTGGTGTGCCTGGTGGTGGTGGGGAAAGAGGTGGTCGCTAACTGGCTGGCAAGATGGAGGGCCCTGGCAAAATCCACAGTTTTTCAAGAAGGGGGATGGTGGGGTCAAATCCCGGCAGTGTGGGCGTAGGTACAGGGGGTGATCCCACCACTAAAATGACCTCCCCTCCTCAGAGCCAGGGCCATTTGACCCTCCTCCCCATGCGCTGGTTCCTGATGAGTTGGAGCCGACGCCCCTGCCTCAGGTTGGCCACTGGACCCAGACCTCCTCCTGGATGCAGAGAGATAGAAAAGAGAGGTACATGTCATATGTATGATGAATAATACATTGTTCATTCCTAACTATCTGACATCTAGGCTTGAGCATGGATGATTCTCCTAATTGCAACTCAGATTAGCTATCATATGCTAGATTTGATCTATTCTTTGGTTTCTGGTTTTGATCATTCTTGACTCCTAATGCTATCTTGATTCTGGCTGCGGGCTGTAACTGCATAGGCTGCAGTGGGCACACCAATAAATTGACTCTCTATTGCTTGATTACTGCTGTTGTGCCCAGGAATTTGTCAGCTTCATGGATTTAATGACGCATCCATTAATCCCTTGTTAATTCCATGGAGCTGACATATCAGTGTCCTTATTGGTCATCATATACATGTGTAGTGTGTGGGATGCACATGTGGTGGCATGTTGGTGTATGTGCTATTCATCTGACATGGAGGCTGGGTCCTGTTGGGCCACCGGGCCTGAAGCTCCAAAGCTGGTGATGGTCTCAGAAAGTCCCTTGCGAACGTCTCCCACTCATTATAGGTCACGCTGCTGTCTCTGTCCACTTTATCCATCTTCCTCCTCACCTTGGCCCTGATATCATCAAAGCGGTGCTTTACAGACCTCACATCCCTTTGCTCTGTGCCTACCTCTGTAACCTCTACCTTCATCCAAGCCTGAGCCCTAGACCCAGGATTCACTTCCCTCGCCCCCGAGAGAATGACAGGGCGGCCACGGATGGCACAGAGGAGGACCACATTCTCCCGGTGCATATAATTGTGGGCCCTGTGCTTGCCCCTAGCCTATCGCCCTCTTGACTGTGGACGGAGACTCTTGCCTCCCTGAGCTGTCCCTGGGGCCTGTCCCTTCCCCAAACTGCCACGCTACCTGGGATAAGGGCTATTCCTTTCTGTCCCTCTTCTAGATGTGCCTGACGCTCGGGCCCTCCTTCCACCACCCACCACTGCACTCTCCTCCTCTCCCTCCTCCTTCTTCCTATCCCTCCTCCTCCTCATCCTCCTCTCTTCCCTCCTCTCCTCCCTCCTCTCCTTTTTCCTCTGCCTCCTCTCCTCCTTCCTCGCCCTCCCCTACTCTTTCCCACCTCTATTCCCCATAACCTCCTGCCGCTCCTCTCTCTCCCCCTCCACACTCCTCTCCTCCTCCCCGACTCTCCCTCCTATCTCCTCCTTCCATCATAAACAAAAATTAAAAGAAGCATGAATTAAAAAAAGTTTTTCTGTCATATGTGTGTTGGAAAAAAAGAATGTATGTGCTATGTGTTATTAATAAGTATTGGGGGATGTGATGGGTGTGTGTGGTGGGGCCTAACTCTATAGGTGTCTATGTGTGTTCTTTAACCTATGTGTATTGCAAATATATGTAATCTGTAACTATGTGTAAATCTTAAGTGTAAATCCGTATGGAATAGAATATAAATCAATAAAAAAACACAATCTACCTCTCTTCAAATAACTCCTGCCGTCTCTCTCACTATAAACACCCACCAGCTCCTGGATCTGCGCGCTACTTCCAATGAATTTTACAACACAGTCACCGCATGGGCGTTTTGAAATTTATAAGCTCCCAATGTCAATCATATTTGTCTAGCCCGCTTTTGATTCTCTGAGAGGCCTGTGTTGCACTGCGTTATTCTGCAATTTGATGGCTACGGACGATCCTGGCTGGTCCGTCGGCTAAGGTTTTCGGGTTTGCATATTAAGCCCGAAACTCACGCCCAGCTCGAATTTAATAGCTCTGTTACTCTGCCAAATTTCAAGCCTTCAAGCCTGCAGCTGTTGCGGGTCTAATGTTGCACTTTGAATTTAATAGGGCAGATGGAGGTGACATGTCAATCAAATAGCGATTCGGGGTCTGATATGCGATCAGACCCGCAAATCACTAAATATTAAATATGAATGAATCCAATGTAATAGTACATGTGGGTGGCCTGTTATATATTAACTCATTGATTCCCGAGATTTATATAACCCTGAAAATTAACCATTAAAATTTAATTTTATATTGCAGATTTACGGGCTAGAGACTGTTGTGCAATTTATTGTAATGTCATCCAATGTGTTCCTAATCATTTACAGTGCAGTATTGAATTTTTATTAGCATTTCAAGTGCTCCAGACATGTCTTTAAGCCCTTTGCAAGTTCTCATTGGAACCCATAACTTGTGGTTCGACTTTTGCCTTTTGTGGCCTTGACGGAGTGGTTAGCGAGAGGGAATCTGAGCATTTGAATATCGTTTTGCGATTTTAGCATTTGGAACTCTTGCGGCCGTGAAAGATTGAAGGCTTGGAGGGCATTAACTTGTGATGTTAACCATCGCAATGAATCACAATGCATCGGAGGCCGGAGCCTGTAACTCGATCAGAGCCCGCAAAAAGACGTCAATTGAATAGCAAAATTACTTGGGGGCTACATTTGCAAAGTCCAGTTCTCCCGAAAGCTCAATTGAATGAGGCTCTTACTGTTTAACTGAGGTATAAAGGTGACAACCAGGCGAAACCCCTTGATACTACTGCTCAGGGCAGAGGGGATGCCTCTTACCCCTAAGGTTTTACAAGTATAGGTTAATATTATTATTATTATTATTATTATTATTATTATTAAAAATAATAATCATCATCATCATTGCAATAAACAAAAAAGACAGTCCCAAAGTCCATTAAATTTTGATAGCCACAAAGTCCCGCTGTCCAGGAAGTTGTGACAGACATTACAATAATCCCTGACTGTTAAGGCCACACACACACTGCCCTGTGTATAACACACACACATGGACCTTTTTTAAATACACACATACACAATGATACTCTTTAAATGAAAGTAACTATTGCCAACCCAGGGGTCCTCAACATTTCAACAGTCCCAAATTCCACAGGTTGCCCTGTATATATATATATATATATATATATATACATACATTTATCGGTGTAATAATGAGTTAATGGTATGTAACTTTTTCTATCCATTTGTGATCTGAAACTTTTTCTGCAAAGAAAAATGTGTTAATGTGCATTCTGTAAATATCCCAATTGATGCAATGAGTAGGTGTGGTGGGTCTTTATAATTCTGAGCTTTTGATGCAATAAAAGACACTGTGGAGCCATCTTAACTTTTGCTTGTCCACAATACCTCTGGGCCTCTCTCTCTCTCTCTCTCTGATCCTGCAACCATACACACTCCCTGGAAGCTTTTCTGAAGTGTCCACAATACCTCTGGGCCTCTGACTCTCTCTCACTCTGATCCTGCAACCAAACACCCTGCCTGGAAGCTTTTCTGAAGGTATCAAAAGACACTTTGGAACCATCTTAACTTGTACTGTATGCAATTTACTATCAATATTTGTATGAATGTTTCTCTGGTATGATATTTTAAGAGATAGGATGTTTCACTAAGAAAATCTGTACCCATGTTTTTGTCTGAAACCCTGCTTATCTTGCTTGCTTACCCTCCCCAAAGCCTGTTTTTATTGCTTCTTATCTGTGAAATAACATTGCCTATTTTTCTCATATTCTATTTCAGTGTTCACAATATCTCTGGGCCCCTCTCTCTCTCTCTCTCTCTGATCCTGCAATCACTGCAATTCTCCCTTCCCCTCACCCACCCACCCCTGGTTACTCTTCTTTTATAGAGTCACTCATTTTTCCGACATGTGATCAATTGATCAATTGGCAACACTTGCTAACTTTTCTGAATTAATCCTCTACACAACGTTTTCTCCTGCCTTTATCTCCCTTATAATCTCCTGCCTTTTCCTCATAATCTCCTGCCTTTTCTTCTCAACTTTTCCACATCATGTCTCCCACATAACCATCTGTTGGCTTCTGAAGGTATATCTCCTAACCCAGGCCCCTCACCTTACATTCCCATTTGCACGTTATACTATCTGTAACATATTACATACTAGAGCTACTCCCCTCAAATGACTTTTAATCAGATCCTCTCCTTTTCCTTCTAAACGAAAAACCATTCTAACTGTGCATACCTTCCTACCTAAGTAACCTTAACTTCCTTCATGACCCTTCTTTCCCAGGCTTCTGCCTCTTCCATTCCATTTAGATTGTAAGTAGCGAGCTTCCAATCTTGTAGGGTGCTTTGGAAAAGATTCTAAGATCAAAACAGGGCTCCATTTTCTGCAGTTTGTAAACATTGTACCTTTTCGTGTTTTTATACCCTGTATAGCGCTACGGAATATGTTGCCGTCTTAAACAAAAAAGTTAATAACAATAATAATAATAATAATAATAATAAAATTAAATAAACGAGACACCTAGATTCTACCTCTGGCTGTAATCGTTTGTCTCTTGAGCAGAATGAGAGAAGTGCAGCACTTTTGCTGCACTAAAGTGCTATTTTTTCTTCTAAAAAATACATGTTTTCTGTTCTACACTTACTTTTCTGAATAGTGTAAATAATAGTTTTCTTACCCCAAAGAAATCATTCTGTTTTGTGACAGGCACAGACAGACAAAGTCAGAGCGAACAACGCAGGACCCCACCCTCCTCCCTCCCTGGAATTTTTAAGGTAGTCTTAACTTTTGTGCAGTGAATAAATTAACTGTCATATTCCTAATGGAATGTTCTGAATTGAATGCTTAGGTGATTTCAGCATGGGATTAGAAGGTCAGACAGGAGTGAGTTATTTGTGGACATTTGTGAGTAGATATGGAACTCAATAGAAAGGGAAATTCCCTGTTGAAAGTAATTCTGAAGAAAGCATTTAGCAAGTTATTTAAAGTTATTTAAACTCTTTGCATTTGAAATTAATCCGAATTTGGATCATAAAAAAGATGTTGTTGGAATGAATTGCAAAGCAAGTAACTAAGAAAAAAAAAACAGCACGCAATGTGTTAAACTTAGATGATAGGGAATTGTGGTTTATTCCTATCAATTGTAATTTGTAAAGAGTTGAAGAGTTGATGTTTAAATGTAACTTTTTTGCTTTGCTTCACTAAAAGGTTAGCTACATGTAAAGCTGACCTTGATTGGGAATGTTGAGAGCAAATGAATGCATGATGTAATTTTACACGATTACAAGCATTTAAATCTCTGATAGGTCCATATTTGTAAACTTCAAAAAAGGTATACATATCTTACAGCAGTTAATAGATTACTTTAGCTTCTGCATTTGGGAAGTTGTTTTGATGCAAAAGTATTGCATTAGGACTTTTAGTGATCTTTTATGTATTGTTATGTATGTCCTTCAAGATACATTTTTCTTATGAGTGAATATTATTAATATGTTTTTCAATGTTATTTTTTTCCTAAATGTGTTTTGTGCTTAGTTTTATGAAATTATAATTGGCAGACAATTATTAATCCGTGATACACCTCTGTTCTAAGGTTATGTCCATATTAATAAGATAGAGGAAATAAAAGTTTATTTAATTTCATATATTTGATGGGACTTAATGTTATATAGTAAAAGTGGTTATTTTGTGTTTAGTTGTATTTAGCTAATAATAATAAATAATAATAAATAACAGATTCTTATAAAAATATTGGATTTGGTCCTTAGTCTAAATATAGCATTTTTACACAAGCACAAGGAAATGTCATCAGGTTTACAAGTGTAAGGAACTTGGCTAAACCCTTATCTTTATTTGAAAAGCATATTGAATAATTTGATGATGATGATAAGTAATAAGGTAATGGTAACAAAGATATTTGCAGAGGTAAGACAATATTGTTATACAGATAAGTGAGAAAAAAACAAGGAAAGACTGTTAAAAAAACTATGAAAACTAGGGCTAGTGTTATTATATAGACAGAAAATCAGTATCCACATTTTTTTAAAGAAAAGTGTAAAATACATATGAGAAAAAAAACAGCTTAAGAAAGGGTACTTTTAGGGTGTGTATATCTAACCTGAAAAATATCCAAGAGCATAGGGTACTAAGGTACTGGTAGTGTCTGATAAGCAAGTTAATCAGTTATTTCAGTTTATTTCAAAGCATTGTATATTTATCCCAATAAGTGTCACTGGTAATTTGAGAATCTAATCTGATGTCATATACTTTTACAGGTTAAGTGGCCATAAAATATTTGCTCTTCATTTGCTTTAATTCCTTCAGTTCAATTATATTCAGGGGTTTCAGAAACGAATACACTACAGTTGAGCAACTCACCATCCAAATGAACCAGGGGGGTACCTGACGTGTGTCTAAAATGAAAATACAGTGAACCCTGTTACATATGAGGCTCTGAAGCAAATATCTAGTCATTGCAACCATTGTCAGAAACGGCTTAAATTTGCACAACAGTACCGAAATTTAACCTCTTCTGATTGGCAAACGGTTGACTTCTCTGATGAGTTGTGTTTTCTGCTCAATTGTCTGGACAGATGTTGGAGTGTCAGGCTTGAAATCTCCAAGAACAAACACTCTGTAACCTTCCAGCATCTTATTGACTCACTACCATGCTGTCTAGCAGTTGTCCGTGCTACATACAAGGGTTTATATACATTTGCATGTCCCTGCCCAGGTTCCAAGAGTGCAGTGGAATAACTGTATTTCTTGGAATTCTGAGCAGGAAACAAGTTTTTAACTTGTTTTAGATGTTCAAATGTTAACTCAAATGTACTATTTATTTACTGTACTACTGTACGGTGGAAAGCTTCTATCGCTCTTTTGCCCACCATACATTAAATGATTGTTGTTTTATCACATATATAGTTGTCCTAATTGCGAGTTTGTCGGTCACGCTATGTTAAACATTATGGGCTTGCGCATGCGCAATAGTGTGACCGGCAAACTTGCAATTCCGACAACTATGCGGTGCGGGTTGCGCATGCGCATTGCTCAGCATAAGCCAGGCATTGCGCTTGCGGTGCGACGGGAGAGGGTGAGGAAGAAAGAAGACACAGGGGAGGGAGAGGGTGAGGGGGAAAGAAGACACAAGGGAGGGAGAGGGTAAGGGGGGAAGAAGACACAAGGGAGGGAGAGGAGGGGGGAAGAAGACACAAGGGAGGGAGAGGAGGGGGAAAGAAGACACAAGGGAGGGATAGGAGGGGGGAAGGAGACACAAGGGAGTGAGAGGAGGGGGAAAGGAGACACAAGGGTGGGAGAGGAGGGGGAAAGGAGACACAGGGGAGGGGAGAGACACAAGGGAGGGAGAGGGGGAAAAGGAGACACAGAGGAAGGAGGGGAAGGAGACACAGAGGAGGGAGAGAGGGGGAAAGGGAGAAAGGGAAAGGAAACACAGGGGAGGGAGAAAGGGAAATGAAACACAGGGGAGGGATGGGGGGGTAAAAGGGAGAGGAGGAAAGGTGGAACAGGAGAGGGAGAAGGAGACACAGGGGAGGAAGAGGGGGAGAGACACAGTGGAGGGAGGGGGAGGGAAAAGAGACACAGGGGAGGGAGAGAGGGGGAAAGAGTGCAGCACGGACATCTGCTAGACAGCATGGTAGTGAGTCAATAAGATGCTGGAAGCTTACGGAGCGTTTGGTCTTGGAGATTTTAAGCCTGACACTCCAACATCTGTCCAGTCAATTGAGCAGAAAACACGACTCATCAGAAAAGTCAATGTCGGTACTGTTGTGCAAATTGAAGCCGTTTGCTTCAGAGCCTCATATGCAACAGGGTTCACTGTATTGTCATTTTAGAAACACGTCACGTGTCTCCCTTACCTCCTCTCCCTCCCCACATATCTCCTTCCCCCCTCTCCCTCCCCTGTGTTTCCCCCCTCTCCCTCTCCTGTGTGGGGAGGGAGAGGGGGCAAAGGAGGCACATGGGAGGAGGGGGGGAAAGAGGCACAGGAGTGGGGGAAAGGAGACACAGGAGAGGGATAGGGGGGAAAGGAGACACAGGGAGAGGGAGGAAAAGGGAGAGGTGAAAGAAGGCACAGGGGAGGGAGACACAGGGGAGGGAGAGGGGGGAAAGGAGACACAGAGGAGGGAGAGAGGGAGAAAGAGAAAGGAAACACAGGGGAGGGAGAAAGGGAAAGGAAACACAGGGGAGGGAGAGCGGGGCAAAAGGGAGAGGAAGAAGGGAGGCACATGAGAGGGGAGAAGGACACACAGGTGAGGGAGAGGGGGGAGAGACACAGGGGAGTGAGAGGGGGTAGAGACATAGAGGAGGGAGGGGAATGGAAAGGAGACACAGGAGAGGGAGAGGGGGAAGAGACACAGGGGAGGGAGAAGAGACATGGGAGGGAAAGGGGGAAGAGACACAGGGAAAGGAAGAGGGTGGAAGTGAGAGGGGGAAAGGAAACACAGGGGAGGGAGAGGGGGAAAGGGGGCACAGGAGAGGGAGTGGGGGAAAGGAGACACAGGGGAGGGAGAGGGGGAAGAGACACAGGGGAGGGAGAAGAGACACAGGAGGGAAAGGGGGAAGAGAAAAAGAGACACAGGGGAGGGAGAGGGAAGGAACAGAAACATTGGAGGAAGAGGGGGGACATACACAGAGGATGGAGAAGGGGAAAGAGACAAAGGGGATGGAGGGAGAAAGGAGAGGGGTAAAGGAGGCACAGGAGAGGGAGAGGGGGGAGGAGACACAGGAGAGAAGGGAAGGATACACAGGGGAGGGAGAGGGGTGAATAGACACAGGAGGGGAGGGAGGGAAAGGGATGGGAGGTAGGAGAAACACAGGGGAGGGAGAGGGGGAAGAGACACAGGGGAGGGAGAGGGGGAAGACAAAGGGGAGGGAGAAGGGGGAAGAGACACAGGGGAGGGAGAGGGTGAAGAGACACAGGGGAGGGAGAGGGGGAAAAGACAAAGGGGAGGGAGAGGAGGAGAGACAAAGGGGAGGGAGAAGGGGGGAAGAGTCACAGGGGAGAGAGAGGGGAGAAGAGCCACGGGGGAGGAAGGACACAGGTGAGGGAGATGTGGAGAAGTGACACAGGGGAGGGAGAGGGGGGGGGAGAGACACAATTTATCAAACTATATCATGCCGTCATTTTTTAAATGTTAGTATTATATATGAATAGTTTTCAAGAGATAAACTTCTCTTTATCGAGTCAAAAAGCAATACTGATAAAAAAAGATAATTTTTTTTATCAGTATTACATTTTTACTTGATAAACAGAGGTTTATCTCTCGAAAGCTCGTCGCAATATAATGAATAATTTTTCAATAAAAAAATACAGATTTAACGGCCGCCATTTTTTTCAAGCCTGAAACTTGAAAGCCGTTAAGGGGCCGCCAAAATAAGCCAATTGATTTGAAAATTAGCTTACAACCTCCCACACAGCACAGGGGGAGAGGCAGGCAGCCTGTAAGTGAGGTTGCAAGCTAATTTGCTCTTTAACTGGAGTTTTTGTGCCGGCCTCAGAATGGCTAGGCGGGAAAAAAATGGCGTCCGTAAAGCCGTAATTTTTCAGGAAAATGGTTTCACATCCGTGAATGGAAACAGGAGCACAGAGGAGGGAGAGGGGGAAGAAAGACATAGGGGAGTGAGAGGGGGGGAGAGGGTGGAAAAAGACACAGGGGTGGGAGTGGAAGGAAAAGAGACACAGGGATGAGGGGGTGGGAGAAACACAGGGAAAGGAGATAAGGGGAAACAGACACATGGGAGGGAGAAAGGGGGGGAAGAGACACAGGGGTGAGAGAGTGGGCTGAGCCAAAGGCTCTCTTTCCTTGAGCTCGCAATGAGCGACAAAGGTGAGGCCAGAAAGTTGCTGGTTGGCCTACACCTGCAATGAGTGGCAAGTAGGAGGAGAGGCTCATTGCAAGGCACGCAAGTTGCGGGTTTCCCGAGGCCTGCAATGAGCGTCAAACAGCATTGCCACTCTTCAAATGTTATTGCCTCACCCCCTGCCTGTTGGTGTACCCAAAGAATCAGTGCTAGGGCCTCTCCTCTTCTCCATCTACACATCTTCACTTGGTACCATAATAAACTCTTTTGGGCTTCATTATCATCTCTATGCAAATGACACCCAAATCTACCTCTCCACACCAGATCTATCCCCCTCTCTTCTAACACACGTCTCCAACTGCCTCTCTAGTATATTCTCTTTGATGTCCACCCACCATGTCATACTCAACATGCCTAAAACTGAACTCCTAATCTTCCCTCTCTCTCCCACAGCGTCAATTCCTCACATCTCTCTCACTGTCAACAACAACATCATAACCCCCACCTCCCAAGCCCATACTGGACCCCGCTCTGTCTTTCATTCCTCAAATACAATCACTAACTAAATCTTGTCTTCTCCATCTAAAAAACATCTCCAGAATTCGTCACTATCTTACACAAGACACAACTAAAATCCTAATACACTCATCATCTCTCGACTAGACTACTGCAACTCGCTTCTTGTTGGCCTACACACCACCCGACTATCTCCACTTCAATCCATTATGAATGCCTCTGCAAGACTCATCTTCCGTAGACAACGTTCAGTCTCAGCATCACATCTCTGTCAATCAATCCTCTGGCTTCCCTTAGCCTCAAGAATAACATTTAAAATCATGACCATAACTTACAAAGCCCTCAACAATAACGCTCCCCCATACATCTCTGCTCTCATCTCCAAATACTCCACCCGCCCGCTTTGTTCTGCTAATGACCTTCTTCATTCTACAACTCTTGTCACCTCCTCTCACTTCCGCCTCCAGGACTTTTCTTGTGCTGCCCTTAGTCTCTGGAACTCCTTGCCTCGCTCCACCAGATTATCCTCTTGCCTCAAAACATTTAAAACCTCACTAAAAACGCATCTCTTTGAAGAAGCCTATCACCTTCCACGCTAACACTCTTATCACCTCTCTCACCCTCTTTTACCACTCACTATACCTTAGATTGTACGTCCATCCTAAGTAATTTGGGAATGCACCATGGACATTGGATTCCTAGCTCAAAGACAGGGCCCTCCTTGCTTTGCTATTTGTTAATTTGTATTTATCTTTGTCTAAACTTAACTTATGTACAACGCTACAGAATATGTTGGCGCATTATATATGAACTATAATAATAATAATTGCCATCATTTTTGACGGGCAAGTCGCTGTATGTATATATGTATGTATATATATATATATATATATATATATATATATATATATATACCGCATTGGTCCAAATATAAGCCGCACCTTTTTTCAGATTTTTTGAGTTTGTGAGTTGCAGCTTATATTCGCGACCGTAAAAAATAAATCACTGCCGATTTGCGAGCTTGCGAGTTACGTTTGCGGCTTCTATTTGCGAACGTAAAATTACTGCCGATTTGTGCGATTGCAAGTTAAGGGTGGCGATTTGCGTGCTTGAAACTGCGGTATTGTAGCAATTGAATAGCGATTTACGGTTTTAGTGATTCTAACATCCTGTAAGGCCTGTAACCTGCAAAAAAAAGTTACAGTACTAATTAGAAAGCCTGTTTCTTGCAATGGCTGATAACTTGGAGAGTCTTTTTCTCTCCAATTTTAAGGGTGCAGCTTATATTTGAGTACTATCTTTTTTCTATTTTTTCCCCTTGAATTTTACAGGTGCGCTTATATGCGGGTGCGGCTTATATTCGGACCAATACGGTATATATACATAAAAATCAATGCATACATATAAATATATATATAAATAGGGTGCAGTGATCAGTCATTTGCTTCAGAGCCCCATACGCAAAAGGGTTCACTGTACTGTCATTTTAGACACATGTCTGCAGAATGTTGGTTGGCCCCCACACACCTTTGCAGCTGACATTTCTACAATACAATAAAACAATGGTACATTTACATAGTCCAACCCTGCACCAATCAGTAGTTGGACACTTCATTAGACAAACACAAGTTTGACACCTTTTGTCCCCTTTGATCTACCCTACATTGGCCGGGTCTGTGCCAGCATGTGTCCTTCCCCACCTAGGTGCTGAGGGGTCTACATCTCAGAGCTATCAGCTACCTCTAGGCACAGCAGGGGTTGCTTGGGTAGTGTTACTGCTGGAGAAAGAGTGTCTGGGTGGGGGTTGGATTCCAACCTTATTAGAGAAATATTTTTATTAGCTTAATGCAATAGTTTCACCCTCTACACACAAAATAATAGCCCTAAAAAGGAAGAAGATCCAGAGCCCTCTAGGCCCAAATGACCTGGGCCATTATAATACCACTTTGATTCTAATGGCTATGTGGCTAATGTCCATCAGGATCTGGTGACCAGACTCAAAAGAAATGTATAAATAGACAAGGACAACTAATCACAAGGACAACTTAGATGTGGGTTAGAAAAAAACAAGGAAAACAAACAGGCATAATTATAATTGATATATACGGTGGAATGGTGTTTGACGTTCTGCTCGCAAGAGAGCAGATTCATTCCATGTTATAAAGTGAAATAAGCTATATTTGTATGACTTTTGGTGTAGATATTTTGTCCACATATTTTGGGTTATTGAATTACCCATTGTGTGTAATCTCAAGCCTGTTGATAGCGTGTGGTTAAAACAATGAGCAGTCTTGAGAAAATGTAACTATGTTGTCAACTAGTCCACATTAGATCATGATCTATTCTGACACCACTTCTCTGGCATCTGATCCCCAGATTTTCATCATTGACAGTACCCTCTCCTCAATTCCACTTTCAGCCCACAAATGCTTTGTGTCATGGCCGATTTTGCGGCTCCCCCACTGCCCATCCTGCAAATTGGTATATTACCTCATTACAAACTTCACAAAAGGATTACACACAAGGGTGTTTCTTTGCAAGTGACAATCTGCTCACTGTTGACAGTGAAAAAACAACAACTGAAGTAAACAGAGATTACCTATTGGGTCCATTCTTGTCACAACCATTCCCAATCTGGAGAATCAACCCATTAGGAATAGCTACCAGGAAGTATTCAATCAAAAAGCACCTGATTATTAACCTGCCAACACCCCGCAGGCAATTCATATCAAGCATCAACTCCTTAATCCCCTCAGAAGACTACTCGCTTCAATATGCCAGAGTCAATGATGCTATTATCAGCATCTTCAAGCTAGGTTCAAGTTGGCTTTGGCCGCAAACAGCTTCCAATACATTGGGACCTCTGGCATCTCCAAAGAGATAAATGGGACAATGCTTTCTATTTCGCCTGTAGGCTCACCGGGTCTAAAAGCAGCCCGGAAACCTTTTGACCAAAAGTTTTGCAGAAGCTCTCTGTACTCAAATGCTACATTGTGATAAATTATCTAGATGACTTCGTGTTTATTGCTCCACCCAATGCACAGTGTACAAGTCTTCATAAGACAAAAACGAAGGACCCACTCATGAACTGGAATTTCTAGGAATAATCATTGACATAGTATAAATGGAATCTAGATTGCCGTCAACCAAACTAGAAGGACTTCAAGTACCACAGTCAATACAAAAACCATCAAAGACCTTCAATGCCTTTTAAGCCATCTAAACCACGCCACCAAAATACTTCCACAAGGAGGGCCCAGAGGAAGGCAAACAGAAAAAATCCCCAGTGAAACTCTGCCAGTGGTTCAAAAGGGGGAACAAATATAAAATTATTTCCTGACCCAAGATACTGGCGATCGGTTTCCTCCCTGAATCAATACTTTCTCTTATCCAGGATAGCACTGAATACCCTTTTTATTGAAAAAATATATCCAATCCCTTTTTAAAATTATCTATTGAATCCACTGTCACACCTGCTTTGGTAGATAATTCCACAGATTAACCACCCTTACTGTGAAGAACCCTTTTCTTTCTTTAAGGTGGAATCTTTTTACTTCTAATCTCAAAGGATGTCAAAGCCTTGTATTGACCCTGGATATATTTATATAAGGTAAAAAATATCCCCTTTTTAGATGCCTTTTTTCTAGAGATAAGTTTAATTTGGTTAGTCTTTCTTCATAACGTAGCCCTTCCATTCCCTTGATAAGTTTTGATGCCCTTCTCTGTACTTTTTTCAGCTCTAAAATGTCCTTTTTATGTAGTGGTGCCCAAAATTGTACTCCATATTCCAAACTTGAGTGTACTAGGGATTTGTATAGTGGCAGAATTATATTTGCTTCCCTTGCTTCTATACCCTTCTTAATACATGCTAATATTTTACTTGCCTTTGCAGATGCTGCTTGGCATTGAGCACTGTTACCTGGGTGGTTGTCCACAAGCACTCTCAAATCCCTTTCAATATCAGATACCCCTAGATTTGCTCCATTAAGATTATAAATTGCATGGCTATTTTCCTTCCCAGATGCATAACTTTACATTTGTGCATATTAAATCTCATCTGCCATTTAATCGCCCATTTTTCTAATTTATGCAAATCCCTTTGGAGGAAAGTACATCATTATCTGATTTAATTACCTTCCACAACTTAGTGTCATCAGCACAAATGGAGACAATACTTTCCAAACCTACTTCTAAGTAATTAATAAATATGTTAAAAAGGAGAGGACCTAATACTGAACCCATATACTGTACATGAAAACAATTTAGACTTTTAAAGATAAAAAAATCTCTCTCATAAAATATAATTACAGAAGTATTAATATGAATAATCCAGGGTAGGAAAGAATGGCAACTAATGAAGATGATCTTCATCGGAAATTACCTTGTTTGCAGGGAGGTTTTGGTGAGTCAGAAGGTGTTGATCTGTGAGAGAGGATTGGTTTCTTGTTTCCAGGGAGGTTTTTTCATGAGTCAGAAGGTGTAGGTCTTTGAGAGATGAGTAATGTCATGATCTGCTTCTTTAAGGGGGCTTGATATGAACCTAGTTCAAAACTACCCCAGCAGAATTGTGTAGTTCTTATTCTCTGTGGCACAAAAGATGGCATCTGAAGAGGACAATGCCCAAAGGTACAGGCAGAGAATACTGGATCTATGTTACTAGTGGCCTATGGCAAGACCACTCCCCAATTCTGGATACAAACACAAAAACGCACTGTGGATATGTGAAACTAGAACTGAACCTTTATTGAATCATAGAACCAACATATTTATACATCTCCATACCACACCCTTGTGTACCTTTCTGTATGAGTGTGATGAAACACATCTGCCTTGCAACCTTGGTTGCTATAGAGCACTTGATATAAAACTCATCAGATATCCAAATGATTTGCCAGGTTTCTATACCTAGCTAGGGCAGAAAACCTTGATGTTAATCTCAAGTGTTTGCTCAGGCCCCCTAAGGAGCTGTCATCTGCCTTGAATCAAGTATGTGTGCAGACACAATGTTCTGCAGTTAAACTTCTGTGCAGAGCATTTTCACCATAATTTCCACATATATTATTTTCTATATCACATTTTCCCTCTATAACATATTATAACTAGAATACAAGATAATAATGTACAGGCAATATATAACCACACACACAATCACATATAATAGTCAAACTGCGATTCATAGTCACACTTGCGACAAATCACAGTTTAACAACTACAAACTATCGCAGAAAGCCCTGCGCATGCGTACGGCAAGGGAGCAAGCAAAGGGAGGAAGAGGCACACAGGGGAGGAGGTGAGAGACAAACAGGGGAGGAGGGGAAAGGCACACAGGGGAGGAGGGGAGAGACACACAGGGGAGAAGGGGAGAGACAGACAGGGGAAGAGGGGAGAGACAGACAGGGGAAGAGGGGAGAGACACACAGGGGGAGAGATACACAGGGGAGGAGGGGAAAGGCACACAGGGGAGGAGGGGAGAGACACACAGGGGAGGAGGGGAGAGACAGACAGGGGAAGAGGGGAGAGAGACAGAGGAAGAGGGGAGAGACACACAGAGGAGGAAGGGGAGAGACACAGGGGAGTGAGAGAAGGGGGATGAGACACAGGGGAGTTAGAGGAGGGGGAAGAGATACCGGGGAGGGAGAGGAAGAGGGAAAAGACACAGGGGAGGTAAATGGGGGGGGGGGAATGAGGGAGGGGGGAAGAGAAGGGAGCCAGAGAAGGGTGCAAGAGACACCCAGTGGAGGAGGGGAGAGGCACACAGGGGAGGAGGGGAGAGACACACAAGGGAAAATACACAGGGGGGGGGGGGAGACACAGGGGAGGTAAATGGGGGGGGGGACACATGGGAGGGGGAAGAGACACGGTGGGACAGAGAGGAAAGAGACACAGGTGAGGGGGAAAAGACACAGAGGAGGGAGAGTGGGTAAGAGACACAGGGAGGGAGGGGGAAAGAGACACATGGGAGGGAGCGGGGTCAAAACACATGGGAGGGAGGGGGAAATAGACACAGGGGAGGGGAAAAGAGACACAGGGAGGGAGGGGGAAAAGACACATGGGATGGAGGGGGAAGGAGACACAGGGGAGGGGAAAAGAGACACAGGAAGGAAGGGGGAGGGGGAAATAGACACATGGGAGGGAGGGGAGAGACACAGGGGAGGGGGAAAGAGACAAATGGGAGAAAGAGGGGGAAGAGACACAGGGAGGGGGGAACAGACACAGGGGAGGGGGGAACAGACAAAGGGGAGGGAGAGGTTGGGAAGAGACACAGGAGGGAAAGAGACACAGGGGAGGGAGAGGAGGGGGAAAACACACAGGGGAGGGGGAAGAGACACAGGAGAGGAGGGAACAGACACAGAGGAGGGAGAGGTGGGGAAGAGACACATGGGAGGGGGAAAGAGACACAGAGGAAGGAGAGGGGAGAAGAGACACATGGGAGGAGGGAACAGACACAGGGGAGGTAGAGGTGGGGAAGAGACACAGGGGAGGGGAAAAGAGACACAGAGAGGGAGGGGGAAAAGACACATGGGATGGAGGGGGAAGGAGACGCAGGGGAGGGGAAAAGAGACACAGGAAGGAAGGGGGAGGGGGAAATAGACACATGGGAGGGGAGAGACACAGGGGAGGGGGAAAGAGACACATGGGAGAAAGAGGGGGAAGAGACACAGGGAGGGGGAACAGACACAGGGGAGGGGGGAACAGACACAGGGGAGGGAGAGGTTGGGAAGAGACACAGGAGGGAAAGAGACACAGGGGAGGGAGAGGAGGGGGAAAAAACACAGGGGAGGGGGAAAGAGACACAGGAGAGGAGGGAACAGACACAGAGGAGGGAAAGGTGGGGAAGAGACACAGGGGAGGGGGAAAGAGACACAGAGGAGGGAGAGGGGAGAAGAGACACATGGGAGGAGGGAACAGACACAGGGGAGGTAGAGGTGGGGAAGAGACACATAGGGGAGGGGGAAAGAGACTCAGGGGAGGGAGGGGGAACAGACACAGAGGAGGGAGAGGTGGGGAAGAGATACAGGAGGAAAAGAGACACGGGGATAGAGACACAGGGGAGTGAGAGGAGGGGGGAAGAGACAGGGGAGTGAGTGGAAGGGGAAGAGACAGGGCAGTGAGAGGAGGGAGGAAGAGACAGGGGAGTGAGAGGAGGGGGAAGAGACACAGGGGACGGAGAGGAGGGGGGAAATACACAGGGCGGGAAACAAGGGAGTTACAAGGGAGGGGGGAAGAGACAGAGGGGGGGACAGGAGAAAGAGACACAGGGGAGGGCGGATAAAACACAGGGGAGGGGGATAAAGCACAGGGGAGGGAGAGGGGGTTACAAACAGAGGGTGGGAAGGAGACACAAGGGAGGGAGAGGAGGGGGGGATGAGGTATAAGGGAGGAAGAAGCCTGGGGGAGAGACTTGCAATAAGCGCCAAAGGCGCTCATTGCGAGGCCCGTGATGAGTACCAAAGGTGCTCATCGCGAAACCAATAAAGTAGACGGTGGGAGAGGTAGAGGGGGAGGCTCACAATGAGCGACAGAGGCGCTCATCGCGAGGCCAGTAAAGTAGAGGGGGAGGCTCCCATTGTGTGGCACACAGCATTGCCAGGATTAACTTTTTATTGCCATAATTTTTGACGGGCAAGTCGCTAGAAATACATTATCACAATGCAACAATGTCATGCTCCCTTGGCCATATCCACAATTAATGGTAGTGTTATAGTCACTAAACAATGTAATCATGACAAATGGTGTCTTGCTTACAGGGAGGTTTTGGTGAGTCAGAAGTTGTTGAATCTTTTTCAATTGTTCATTTCTAACTACCATATCACATCTCCTATATCACTAACCATAATCCTAGCCTTTGTGGCACATTGTCACCTTCAATTAAAACCTACCTAACAGGAGTCCAATTACACCTCTCTAGATCACAATTAGCAAAAAAATCGTTTCCAATAGCACCACCAACAAAATTGTTCCTTAAAGGCCTTACAAAGCATTCACAGCCTCCTAAATTAACCAGGCTTCGTATAACCAGTGACATTTTCAAACAGATTATCTCCTTTCTCTCAGACAACCCCTTCATACTTAAATAGTCACTTGCCGTCAGGGCAGCAGCCAAATTAGTTTTTGGGGGGATTTCTAAGACCAAGCAAATTCACCATATGCCAGTCCCAAACACGCTACTTAACAAAGCAAGACATCACATTCACAGTTGACATTTGTACAGTCCACCTCCAGTCGACAAAAAATAGTAACAAACCTATGACTTATTACCTTACATACAACAAAACCTGCCCAGTAACCACACTACATACCTTTCATGAATCACTTCCCTCCATCAATTACTCAGTATATCAAGTAAGCCATTATCCCCCACCACATTTATCCATTACATCTGACTTATTCTCATCAATACCATTCCTTTACAATAGGAGCAGCATCTACCACATCTAAAAATCAGACTTCAATTCACATCTGTTATAGTTGTTATATTCCCAATCCTAAGTCTGAAATTCAATAGGCATTTAGAAAGCTTAGCCAGAATTTTCAAGGCTCTGATTTTTGGCTCTCTTAGCAGACCAAAATGTCCGTAGCATATTGCCACACAACCAGCTACTCAGGGAGAGGGGGCTGACCACAAACACATTGTGGGAAGGAACCTGTCCAATATTCCTTAAAAAGTCAGCCCATTCAACTCACCTTTGCACACAATATTCACGTCCCCCCACCCCCCACCACCTTCACTCTATTTCACCCAAGCTGCACATGGCCCTCTTAGCAGACCAAAACGTCCAAAGCTTTTTTTTTTTTTAAATAGTTTTTTTTGAAAGGAATACACAGTTTTCCAGCATAACAAAGCAATAGGCAACATTTACATACTAGATCTTCAATAAACATGAATGCCTTATAATCAAAACTTTAGTATACCCTTTCAGTTTTATCTTTTCTATTATTTTGTAGTTACAATAACAACCCTTAAACTAAACAAGGGAAACTTTGAACAAACAAAAATTAAACATGTAGAAACTAAAGATTGAAATAAATAAATAAATAACTATGGAGATAAGGGAAAGGCCAAGAGACCAAGCTATATCTGTATATTCATATCTAAATGGTTTCTTAACCTAGCCATGAAACTTAGCTATTTTTCACATAACAATTAATTACTTTTGAGCTATGTCCAATTAATTATTCAAGTAATTAGGTCAAGTTACTTAGTTAATCTATTATTTCAGTGAACTAATATCCAGAACATTGCAATTCTTAACTTATACAACTAATTTATATGCAGTCACCTCTTGTGTAGCAGCTCACACGAACCAGAGTTTCCAGGACCCCCTCTCGAGCCTCCTCCGTTCCAGGCCTTCATCTAGCTCAATTCTGATAGCTTTTTACAATCTCATTCCAATTAGATAAATTCAAATCAAGGGCAAACTAAATGACGACTCTAACCAGGGGTTCCAGATTTTATAGAACTGTGGCATAGTATCCAATATAGCACACGTTAACTTCTCATTTATTGCTATATAATTAACACCCAATATCACAAAAATCGAGCATACCGATGGGTCAATATTTAAGACTTCGCCGAAACTGTGATACAATGGATGAATTTAAATGAAAAGCTTACAAACTGAATGTAAGATTGAAAAATAGAGGGTAGCCGAACAGAATCTTAAAAACATTGTACAAAAAGGCGATAGACATTGATAGAACAGAACTACTGTTCAAGAAACAAACTAAAAAGAAGGATAAAGACATCAGATTTATTATGTCTTACTAAACAGACAGCAAACAAGTCAAGAATATTATAAATGACATCTTATAAATGAAGATGAAGCATTAAAAACTGTATTATCAGATCATCCTAATATTACATACAGAAGAGGAATAAACCTAGGACACAAACTGGTAAAAGGCTTCTTTGAAAATAAAAAAGAAGAAAAGAAGAACTGGCTTGCAAAGACCAAAGGCCAGTATAGATGCGGAAACTGCAAGGCATGTAAATACATCAAGCCCGAAAAAATCCTTCCATCATCCCTGTACAAATAAAGAATTCCCATTAAATTCATTCTATAATTGTTTGTCTACACATGTTATATACATAATAGTATGCAAATGCAAAAAAATATACGTAGGTAAAACTATAAGACAGATAAGGAGAAGAATATTGGAACATGTGTCTTTCATAACTAATGGTCTAGACACACCAATCTCAAGACATATCAGACTCTACCTCAAGGGGACACAAAATGCCTTGAATTCCATATCATCAATGATATAAAAGTGTCCAGAAGAGGAGGAAATATTGATCAAATACTGATGCAAGAAGAATGCAAATGGATTTATTAAATGGGAGCCCAGGGCCCATGGGGTCTTAATGAAGAGTTCACTTTTAGTCCATTTATTTAAACAACAATACCCAAGATGAATACTAACGGAATTACCCATTGATAACCTAAGATTAGTTGAGGTCTAGAATGTAGGGTTTATGTCTTATTTACAATAAAATATGTATAATGTAATTTACTGTATATAAATTCTACAAACATAAAATAAAATATAGAATTACAAAACTAAATAAGGAATTGTAAAGATATAAAGGAGGTGAAAAGAAAATAAATAGCCTTTGATAATCCTCAAGAACAGATAATGAAATAATATCAACCTCTCTCAAGTTCTCTTAGAAGACAAAAACAAAAAATACAACCTTTTAAAAAATAAAAAATATATACTATATTAGACTATATAGAATATGGGCCTCATTCTATTATCGGCCGTAAATCGGCCGTAAGGCTGCGATTCCTTGCGAGGGTTCAGTTAACTCGCGATTCTATTATACGGCCCCGCAAGGATCTCCTTTTACGGCCGGCCGCATATCTTGGAACCGGCCGTAATCTGTGAAATATAAAAACTCAAAAATAAATTCAAGCCTGCACTGTACAGCTCTGTAAATGCTAGGGATCATATTGGGGGACATGAGGATTAAAAGGAACCCACTCTCAAGCTTGCACATCTGCCCAAACCCGAGTTCAAATTAACTGTTTATTTTCCGGCTGCGGCGTGGGTGTGTCTGAGGTGCTCCAAAAAAATGAAATATTTTACGGATTTGAGTACAGGATAATTATGTGCTATTTTTTCTAACACCTAAAATCCCTTTATAGTCTTCTCAAAGTGCAGGAGGGCTTTATTTGAGCTATTTTATGTGCTTAATTGGTGCTAGCGAGACCTCTTTCCTGCAAGTAAGCTGCGGCTCGTTTTTAGCCTTGCAGAGAGGTTTCCCGGAGCAATTGAATTGCAAATCTCTTGCGGCCGTTTTAGATCAAAGGCTTTCCTCCGGCGCGAGCGGCCGCAAGAGATAGCAAGGCACCGGCCGCAAGCCTGCCGGAATCCCCGGCCGTAAGGGAATAGAATAGCAGAATAGCTTGCGGCCGGTCCTTGCGGCCCCGCAACGGCTGCGGCCGATAATAGAATGAGGCCCTATATCTTTAATCTGTATAGTTTTTGTTGAACATATAATACAATATTTCATTTTAGCCCCCTTTTGAAGTGGTCCTCTTTTCTTCGGCAGGAGCAGATTAGGGTTTAGCTACCCATAGTATAATAGTAATATTAGAGCTAGTAATAATATGATACAATCTACTTCTACTAGCTATAAGTAGCGTTTTCTATACATGGAATAATAAAGCTAATTGAAAAAAGCAAAAAACAAGTCAGGTCTTTTTTTAAATATTGCGATGGTTCAATTACTTACAGAATAGGCTTTAGACGAAGGAGTCAGCGTCTATTACGCTAGGAAGAAAACGTCATCAAGCCAGAAACGCGCTGCCGCCAAACCAGGAAGTAACTAAGGCGACTCCAGGCTACAAACAATAAGCACGCCCAGAAAGGCGGGAATCATCATGTAGAAACGCCTAGATAGGCGGTGACTAAACATTATAAAAAGACCCGCAAAATACAAATGACTTCACACACTCTAAGTGCCTTGAAAAAGATAGTGCTGTAACTATCGAAACCGGTCGGCTATTTTTCTTTATTTTTCTTTATGTACTTAAGGCAGAAGTAACATCTACAGTATCTATCCTCCTATCCCTCTTTGAAGCTTGTGGAGCACGATGGTATGTACTGGAGCTATAAGGTAAGAGTCTAGAGAGCAGCGCATTTTTCGCTACGCAATGGTGTACTGTTCACCATCTCTTTTAAACTCCTACCACATTTATATATCAGTACTACAAGAGATGTTAACTTGCTAATTATATAATTAATTTTCCTAATAACCTCCTGCAAATCTAAATTCCCCGATTTCCACTGACTGACAATGTGTACTTTGGTAGCGGTTGCCATTTTCTGGAATAGCCTATTCTGGTTCTTTGATAAATTTGGGAGTTTAATCCCCAGCAAACAGGACTCCATGGTTGCCAAAACATTAGCCTCAAATAATGAAGCCGCCGTTAGTGCTAAGCTCTCCCATAGCTTATGGACCACCTGACACAGCCACCAGGTATGAATATGGTCTTCTATTTGTTGACAGCCCCTAAAACAGTTACTGTTTACACTAGGGTCATACTTATTGAGTTTATCGGGAGTGCAATATATCCTCTGGAGTACTTTGATGGATGTTTCTATGTGCGTGTAATTACAGGTTGCCCTACTTAGATTGAAGAACAATTTCTGATACTTTTTCCATTCCTATTCCCCCCCTATTTCTTTCCCCCATTTACAAATATATGCTGGTTTGTCTGTATTTTTTGACTTTGTAAATATGTCATATAACAAGCCTATTATTCCTTTTGCAAGGGGGAGAGTTTTGCATATTACCGAAAACCAGGAGGGTTTCGGAGGTCCGAATTTTTTAAACATTTCACTGACCCAGCTCTTTATTTTCAAATAATTGTAATACTCCTCGGGAGGAAGGGCATATTTCTCATCAAACTGCTCAAGAGTCATCAAGTGATTCCCCCTGTACCAGGTGTGGTGTATCACCAAATTAATATATATAAATATTACACAAGGTTCGTCTACATTAAAAGGTATTTATTAAAAGGCAACAACACAATACTATAAATGTATTACAAACACACAGCCCAGACCCACGGAGCAAAAACCCTTTTTAAATCTATCTACCTATATAGTAATCCCCTTTCCCAAACGCTTTATCTTACCCACGGTTAGACCATCGCCATTCATCACCACCATCACCCTCACCATCCAGGAAGAAAAACAGGCAGGGCACCAGTTTCCTGCCTGGATATATCCTTAGTTGAGATGATGTAATTTACATCACATCCTGTCCATGCATGACTTCCTTTAGCAATTGTGGGAGGGAAGTAAAGATTATCAGCCCTCCTACATAGACCTGTTTAAGGAAGTCCTGAATTACCATTCAAGGAAGACAAGTTACCACATTCCCTCACTTTTTTTTCTTCTATGTTGCTCAGTTTTCTAGTTATCCCTCTAGTACAGGAGAACCTAGTGGGAGCAAAAACCTGATATACAGGAGAAATTCAACCCACCTTCCCTCCGGAATAGTTCCCTCAGCGACATAAGTTCTCCTGTACTTTCCTATGGCTGTCAATCCACATATTACACAAAAACAGAACTTATAGAATTTAGGTGAGAGTGTGTGATAAATGTTTATGTATGTGCAATGTAAAACTTTATTGAAGAATGTATGAGAGAGAGAAAGAAGAGGAAAAAGACACATTATTATATATCCTCCTTGCAAGTTTCATTGCCACACAAAAGTATATTATTATAATTGTCGTTAATACTTGAATGAACATGAGTACCAGCGACAGTGTTCGTAGGACTGGATGTGTCTCTGACTCATGAAGTTCCAAGGTAAAAAGCTTCATTGTCAAATTTGTCCAATCTGCATTTGCAGTAAAATTGATCATTTCAGTGGTAAGGTTTCTTGATGGAAATACCATGATACAAGACCCTTCTTCCACCAAACATATTTCATCAACTGTCCTATATTCAGAGTGGCCGATAAAGCATGCAATGTCCCCTATGCGGATCACCTCTTGCACCAGGTTTTCTTTTATCAACTGCACCCAGCCATCCTCCTCAGCTCCTTTCTCCCAAACACAACTGCACAGCCATCGGTGTTGAGATTTCCTGCAACAGCTTTCATCCATCTCCAATCCTGTAATAGTGGCCAGTCTTTTTGATGGGAAGTGTTGCTTGTAGATTCCATCACTTAACGTGCCAATGCTATGTATGAAGTTCAGTTGCTCTGCCTGCCCCTCCCAGCGGGGTATTGCCAGGATTAGTCCTATTGTCCCAGATTGTAGTCCATGTGGCATCCATTGATCTGGGCCTTCAATATAGCTGTATTTAAGATTGTCCTCAGTGATGTCCACTCCTTTTTTTTTCAATTACGTGATAATCCTTGTTGCATTGATTTGTCTTGCCCACTTGTTTTCCTGGATGTCTTTAATAGTTTCCTTTAAATCTGCCAACAGCTTTCCTCCAATCATAGAACAGAAAATGGCAGTTCCCACTATTTCATTCTTAATGCTGTTAGCAATGGAAGCAATATTTTCCTCAACTAGATGCAGGTTGTTGGCAATGGTGTGTATGTCATCAACATTGTCTGTCAGTCTACTCACTATAAGGGAGTCAGCTACTCCACCTGTTTTCATAGAATGTCCCATGCCATCAGTAAGGGAGTTTATCCGGCTGTTCAGTCCAATGATGTCTGCTGAATTCCATACTCCCAATCCAGTTCCGACTCCTCCTAAAAGGGCTGCAAGTGTGTCCCGTTTTTCTCGACTCCCTGCTCCGGTCCACTCAATGATGGTCTCTTGTATACTTTGCTTAAACCACTGCCGCTGTGATTCCGGGCACTTTGGAGGAATAGAAAAATCATTAAAATTTAGAATTATTGGGTAGTAAGTCCACCCAACCCCTTGCACGACTGTTTCATGTGTTGGTACCACCACCAATCCGCCTATTGGCCATGGTACCTTCTTCTGATCTTTACAACGTTGCAGCTCCTTTACAGAGACAAATACTTCATCTATTGTTAGAACACACCCCTTTCCAGTATCAAAATTGCAGAATTCCTCTAGGTCAGGCTGGGCAGCTATAACTGCAGCGTCCCATTCTCCACCTTCTTCTAATGTTAAGTTACTCACTACTACTGTAATATTTGTAAACCTCCCTTGTATTGGAGCTCTAAGAGCTAATCCCCTGGTACTATTATGTGGCAAAATAATGTTTACTTGTAACCCTCCACCCTCTTTTACTTCCAATTCCCTG
The DNA here is from genome assembly GCA_027410445.1 of Discoglossus pictus. Classification (NCBI taxonomy): domain Eukaryota; kingdom Metazoa; phylum Chordata; class Amphibia; order Anura; family Alytidae; genus Discoglossus; species Discoglossus pictus. The sequence goes on from CM050164.1 coordinate 184,250,665, forward strand.
GGCCAAATAAATCTATCTGCTTGAACATAGTGTAACTCCAATCTTTTCAAACTCTCTCCCTTATTTGCGGTATCTTCTGGCCTTATTGCCTGTCTCCCCATTCCTACTGTGATACAGCTTATACTTATCCATCCTGGAACAAGGATCCACCACAATCTTCTGTTGACACGCATCTTCATTCTTATACAGCCTTGCTCTGTGGGAACACTTCCATCATTAGAAACATATACATAACAAAAACAACAGGGGCCAATTATTTTTGCAAGTTTGTTCACGGCCCTGTAATCAATGGTAAGTCTCCATGATGAGGCTGCTTTTTCATCTCTATTCCCTTTTAACACAGCTTTTCTCACAGGCCAACATGGTGAGTTACATGCATACCCATTTCCAGATTTAATTATTCCACGTCTCTCCAGTATTTCTATCATCTTGGTGATTGATGCCACTGATTCTTTTGGGACTGGATATTGCTTTTGCCATTGTGGGTCTCCTCCTTCCAAAAAGACCATTCCTTTCATTCTTCCACAGTCTAATTTATCTGTAGCCCAAACAGGTATGTCTTGGATTAGCTTCTGCAGCCATTCTGGTTGTCCGTCTAGTTTCAGTTTGTTTTTTTCCAGACTTTTTATCGGAGAGACAATATATGCCATTGGGAGCACAACCCCTTTCGTCAACTCTGTACTTACCTGATTCACCTTTTCTGTCTTCCACAAACAAAAATTGGCAAGATCTACAATGAAATTTCCTTTTTTTAAAGCTTCTATTCCCAATATTCCCTCTGGCCAACCCACTATTGCTTCTACTTGTATTGTTTTTTCTCCAACTGCTACATCAATTGGACCTGCTCTAACCTCCTGTGGATTCCCAGTAACTCCCATACTACTTACTGAAGAATCCCCATTTCTGACCCTGTTGGTCATTGTAACTGCTGCTCCTGTATCTACCAACATATTTTCCCCTACCCCTGCGATGACTGTATAACTGGTAGGCTGACCTGCCTCATCCATGGTTAAATTAGCTGAGTGAATGAGATGCTGAGGCGCAGGGGTTGGGATTTGTCATTGTGACTCACTTCTACTCTGTCCCTCTTTTATCATCTTTGCCTCATTTTCCTTCAATTTCCTCTCTGACTCAGCTACCTTGTTTTTAAGTATGTGATTTTCCTCTTCTATCCTATCCTTCTGTCTCCTGAGTTCCCAATAGCCCATGTTACCGTTTCTCTCTCCCTCCTGATTAGCCCTCCAGTTGATGCCATCCCTATTCCTATAGTCCCTAGGTGGATCTCTCCATCTTTTGTCAAAGTTCTGTTTTGGTCTCCAGTTTTGATCATCCTTCTTGTTCTGGGGTACATCCCACGTCTGGTTTCTCCAATTACCATCTATATCTCTACCAGACTCGACCTTAAATGTTCTTACAGCTGAAACAGAGCAGGCCTGTTCTGTGAAAGGATGCTTGATCCACCACTTATCAGCTCTAGTTAGTACCATTTCCAAGTCTGTTGGTGTTGGATCAAAAAGCCTGATAAATTCTTGACACTCCCGGGGAAGGGCTTCCATTACTTTTGCTATATGTTCTGGTGAGCCCAGCACTAGAGGCTGTTGAGGTTGTCGTAGAGTATACCAAAAAAAAATCCTTTGAGCTACCTCTCTAGGACCATCTGTTGGCCTCATGGTAATATTTGCTATTTCTTTCTCTATGCTAAGTAGATAGAAATTAGTTGCAGCAATTCTTCCTGCCTGATCAGACACACTGTTATTAAATCCCAATAGTCTACTAGCCAAAGGACCCATAGCGTATTCTAACAGTTCTGTCCATTCCTCTAAGTTAAGACCTCCTTTTTTAGCTCTATCTGCTCCCCTCATAAACCAATGTGTAAACGTATTAAAGTTGTTAGTTGGCATACTTCCCCACCATTTCTGGAAATTGTCTTTATCTGCCATAGACATCGGTTGAGTCTGCATAGAAAATCCTGTAGGTGTTTGCCTTGCATTAAATAATTCTGAAACAATAACTGGTGCTTGTGGTATGGTATCTACTTGTGGAACAGAATAACATAAGAAATCTTTTCTATCTTGGTTCATTTTCGGCACTGGTTCTTTATTTTGTGCCACGAACATATCCAGATCTGGATATATTTTGGCAATGTCTCTGACTCCTTTTATCCCTTCTAACTTTGTTTTATTTTTATAGTCTATTATTATGTTTTGAAGTTCTGTTATTTTTACTCCATAAGCATCCCTCTGCTCTTCTATTTCCCTTAACTCCCTTTCTAGTTCCCCCACAATTGTAGTTGTTCTCAAAGCTGCAATTTTTAAACAATCCCTTTTGTCCATTGCTTCCTCCATTTTATTTGTTGTTTCCAAATTATGCTGCCGTAATTCTACAACTAAGTCTATTAGGCCTCCTATTGTGGCTACAACAGCTTGTGTGACCAAACTTTTTCTCTTCTTTGTTCTATACTTTTTGTTATTTACAATTTGTGTTAGAACATCCATTAATCTCTTCTCTTTTTCACTGTCTGGGTTTGCTGGCTCTGGAAGCTCATATGGACCATCATGTTTTTGAATATGTTTCCTAAAGTATTCACGCACTTCTGTGGGAAAGTATTTGGCCCCTTGAAAAGACATTCCTACTCTTTTACTCACCCAAGTAAGAATCCAAATCAATTTGCGACTAAAGTAGCATGCTTCTGAGTAGCCAACAATAGTTGATGACTATTCAGTAGGCCAGGTGTAATATGTAGAAAAATAGACTAGTACCCACAATGCAAATTATACTTACCTTAGTATAGTGAAGGTAATACTTGCTAATTAACTTAAAATATAATAGCAAGGCCTGCAGGGTAGGAGATATACCTGAACTAGGATATGCAAGACACCCAAAAAGTATAAGGTATGGAAGCCTATAGTGTATTAAAATGCACGCCTGAAATTATATATATATATATATATATATATATATATATATAAGATTTAAAAACAAAAAACAAAAACAAAACAAAAATAATAGTATTAACAAACTCAGGTATTTGAAACACACAACAAAACTAATTGTGGCCTGATGCCCAAACTTGTATATTAAAAATGGAGGCTTGATTTAGCATTCAAATACACAAAGAAGCCGCATGGAGTCTATTCAAATGCAGGGCTAGGCCTGTACTCAAAAGCACAACAACTCAGATAAACCCACAAAAACAACCTGCATGATATATATTTGTTTTATGTATCAAAATAAGCTAGTACGAACAAAACTCAACTCAGAAGCTAGTACGATATAAAGGATTAAAATAATAATAATTGAGGCCTGATGCACAAGCTTGTATATTAAAAATGGAGGCTTGAATTAGCTTTCAAATACACAAAGAAGCTGCATGGAGTCTATTCAAATGCAGGGCTAAGCCTGTACTCAAAAGCACAACAACTCAGATAAACCCACAAAAACAACCTGTATGATATATATTTGTTTTATGTATCAAAATAAGTTAGTACGAACAAAACTCAACTCAGAAGCTAGTACGATATAAAGGATTAAAATAATAATAATTGAGGCCTGATGCACAAGCTTGTATATTAAAAATGGAGGCTTGAATTAGCATTCAAATACACAAAGAAGCTGCATGGAGTCTATTCAAATGCAGGGCTAGGCCTGTACTCAAAAGCACAACAACTCAGATAAACCCACAAAAACAACCTGTATGATATATATTTGTTTTATGTATCAAAATAAGATATAAAGGATTAAAAATAATAATTGAGGCCTATGCCCAAGCTTGTATATTAAAATGGAGGCCGAACTAGACTCCACACACAATCAGCACTTGATTTCCATGCAGAGGATAATTAGACAAAATACTTTTTTTTTTTTCTTCCCCCAAAAAATAAATCTGACTATCTATTAATGTGATATTACCTCATAAATAACCTTTGTAGAAGTCAAAAATTCGTGGTCGCCAAATGTGGTGTATCACCAAATTAATATATATAAATATTACACAAGGTTCGTCTACATTAAAAGGTATTTATTAAAAGGCAACAACACAATACTATAAATGTATTACAAACACACAGCCCAGACCCACTGAGCAAAAACCCTTTTTAAATCTATCTACCTATATAGTAATCCCCTTTCCCAAACGCTTTATCTTACCCACGGTTAGACCATCGACATTCATCACCACCATCACCCTCACCATCCAGGAAGAAAAACAGGCAGGGCACCAGTTTCCTGCCTGGATATATCCTTAGTTGAGATGATGTAATTTACATCACATCCTGTCCATGCATGACTTCCTTTAGCAATTGTGGGAGGGAAGTAAAGATTCTCAGCCCTCCTACATAGACCTGTTTAAGGAAGTCCTGAATTACCATTCAAGGAAGACAAGTTACCACACCAGGGACCTGACTTGTCTAATCCCCTAGAAGCCCACCAGTGTTTTTATGTTGTGTTCAAGGTCGCCCAAATTTCCGGGGAGGAAAGAACCGTCAAAAGGGGGGATGCACCTATATCGAACTTATCCTTGGTCCTGGCCCACCTCCACGATGTTATAGTTAGATTTATTATGGGATTCGGATGCGATTTAACCGGGCTCAGTCCTTCAGGCACCCATATTAGTGTTTCCCAGCTATGAGGTTGCATTTGCTGTTGTTCTAAATTAACCCAGCCTGGCTGATGATTGACTGAGTGTGCTTGTGGTAACTGGGCAAGTCTAGCCGCCTTAAAATAGTCCCGCAAATTAGGGCATGATAGCTCCCCCTCCTTTTTATGTTTGAACATTATTTTTCTATATATGCTAGATTTCTTGTTTTTCCAGATATATCTAAAAATACTGGATTGGAACCGGTCCATTTCCCTCAGGGAGATGGGCATGGGGAGCGTTCTAAAGAGATATAGAATCTTTGGCAGTATGTTCATTTTGACTGCCGCAATTTGTCCGGTCCATGAAAGAGGGTAATTCCTCCATCTTAGCAGGTCCTCATTCAATTTTTTATGCATGGGGGTGTAGTTAACCCTATACAGATCAGACATTTTAGGTGTAATATTAACCCCTAGGTATTTTATATGTCTGGCAGTCCATGAGAAGGTATAAAGAGATTTCAGGAGGTCTATATCGCCCTGGTTCATGCCTAGACTTAGAGCCTCTGATTTCCCCAAATTCAGCCTAAGTCCTGACACTTTGCTAAACCTATCGAGAGTCGACATCAATGCTGGTATGGAGGACCCGGGATTTGTTAGGGTACGTAAAATATCCTCTGCAACGAATGAGCACTTATAGTGTTGCAGCCCCACTTGGAACCCTTGAATTTCACTATCCGATCTCATAAGTTGTGCCAACGGCTCCACGGCTAGGGCAAATAATAGGGGCGAGAGTGGGCATCGCTGCCTTGTACCTCTCTGTATGCTAATTTGAGCTCTATGTTCTCCCGGCAACCTTAGATTAGCTGTCGGGGATTCGTAATATGTGCGGAGTAGGGTAACAAAACAACCGCTGAGGCCAAACTTGTCCAGCACCTTAAACAGATACGGCCACTCAACCGTGTCGAAGGCTTTCTCTATGTCCAGAGCCAGCAGGCACATCAGGAAGCTCGCTTTGTGCGCCAGATATTGAATATTGAGGATACATCTGACATTGTCCCCTGCCCGTCTATGAGGTACAAACCCTGCCTGATCTTTATGGATAATCTCTGGCAAGAATCTGGAGATCCGTACTGCCATAATTTTAGCCAATAGCTTGACGTCCCCATTCAGTAGGGATATGGGCCGATAGTTCTTCACCTCAAGGTTATCCCTACCTTCTTTCGGGAGCACCATCAGTGCCGCCTGATTCAGCTCTGGGGGCATTTTTTCCCCTTTCAAAATAGCATTAAAGAGGGACGTAAGATGGGGGTTTAATAGGGTTTCAAATTTCTTATAGTATAAATTGGTGTAACCGTCTGGTCCCGGGGATTTGCCTATCTTGAGACTCTGGATTGCTGCCCTCACTTCATCTAATGAGATATCTAGGTTCAGATTAGCTAGTTGCTGCTTGTTTATGGAGGGAAGATCTATAGTTCTTAAAAAGGAGTCAAGGTCCAGCCCATCAGTCTGCAATCTAGATGAGTATATCTGCTGGTAAAAGGACTGGAACTCCTTCTTTATGTCCCTCGGACTACAGGAAATTTTGCCATCTAACCTCCTAATCTGGGTTACCCTAGACAGGACCTCCTTAGCCTTCAATCTCCTAGCCAGCATTCTGTCTGGTTTGTTCGCTTTCCAGTAGTATAAGTGCTTAGTCCTCCTCATAGCCTTCTCCGTATAGTAAGACAGAACCCCATCTAGTTCTAACCTGACTTCATTAATTTGACTACGAAGCTTCAGGGTAGGGCACTGCTGGTTAAGCTTTTCTAGGTTGTTGAGGGTAGCCGTTAACTCCTCCTCCTTTCGCCTAAGCGACTTACGGTGCTGAGAGGTTAGTTTAATACAACACCCTTTTATAAAAGCCTTATGGGCTACCCAGAGCCAGCCTGCCCCCGTCTCAGGGGAGTCATTCAATTCAAAATATCGCTTAATATCCTCCGCCAATGTTACTAAGCTGTTGGGGTCTGACAGCAGGTGCTCATCAATCTTCCAGCTCCTAAATGGGGATAGGCTAGGCCCTAAGGTTATTCTGATGACCACTATAGCGTGATCAGACCAGGGGCAGGAGACAATGTCAGATTCTCGTACGTTATCGAAGAGCGGGGAGTTCATAAGGAACGTGTCAATCCGTGAATAAGTGCCGTGCGTGGGTGAGAAAAATGTATATTCCCTGATATCCATATGTAGGCCCCTCCAAGCATCTACTAAGCTCATCTTTGCCATTATCTGCTTAATTGTACCCTGTTTTTTGGAAAAATTTGTGTCCGGGTGTTTCCTGATCTGTCCATTGCTGGGTCTAAGGTCAAATTAAAGTCCCCCCCCTGATCACCAGCGAACCTAGATCTAGCGATTCCAGCTCCCTCAGCAGTTTAATCAGGGTTTTGTGGGGTGAATTTGTGGGGGAATATAGGGAGATCAATGAAATTCTATGGCCCGAGACTACTCCAGTAACCAAGACATAATGCCTCTCTTTATCTATTCTGCTATGCTCCAAGCTGAACGGGAAGTCTTTGTGTATCAGAATAGCTGCCCCTGCCTTCTTCGTGGGCTGAGTGGCGTATACATTGTCGGGTAGTCCTTGTGCACAAACTTCAGTTTACTTTCATGCAAGAAATGAGTTTCCTGCATGAAAACAACCGAGGGCCTGAGCCTTTTGTAGTACCTAAAGGCTTTCCTCCTCTTGGAAGGCAAATTAAACCCCTTCACATTATGGGTTATAAACACATATTCTGACCCATTCATTTTATTTTAGAGCCTAAGTGTGCGTGCTTTCCCTGTCTACCTGCTACTCCTCGCCCGACGCCAGGTCCTGAGAATCCAAGGATGAATGGAGGCCCGGAGGGAGTCTGCTGGTGCTGAAAACTCTGGTCGCTGTCAAGCCAAAGAAAAGAAGAAAAACATGGCATTAGAGATACATTTTGTAAAATCCCATCTTTTATCTGAGCCGCTATAGCCTCTGTTGACCTAGCTCCTGAAGTTAAATTCTGCTGGCTGCCTAAACCCTGGCTACCTTCATTTACAGGAATATAGAGGACTGCATATTTCTCTATCAGCTGGGGCAACTCCGCTACTGGAATTATTACGGTAGCTACTACCTGAAAATTGGTTTATTGCTCTAGCCAACACAGCTCATCCCCTTCTCCGTAACTAGTAATACAAAAACTAAACAGCATTTCAACTTGTAGAAGTGAACTGAGAATTTGTATGTCTATCTCAAGTATCTACTTCTAACAGACCCCACATCTAAGGCTTTGACTAACCTATGTTTTAACTAAGTTATGCTATGCAAATTCTCCTTCCGCTAAGATGCAGCAAAAAGTTCTGGAACTGAGTAAATGAGTAAAGTCTCTGTGTTATTGGGCCGGCTTTCACTCAGATCGTGCCATTGTCAAGCCCTCAGTAGCAAGCCCAGGATTTCCTCTGCGTTGAGAGAAATAAACAGCCTGGCTTTTGCGGGTTAAGTTCCTGTCTCTGGATTTTCTGGGAGGAAGTGGATCGTCTTTTGGAAGCTACGGGCCTACTAGGGTCCATTGCTTTTTCGGAATAGGAGGAGGTGGAGGGCGGCCATGTGCTTCTACCGTTAGATCTGCTGGGCAAAGTTGCACATCAACTGTAATTTTGCTATGGAACCACAGGGTGGCGGCATGGATCCACAGCAGTCTTAAGCAGTTAACTCTCAGTGAGCTTTGAAAAATATTTAACTGTATAGGTAACTGAGTCTTTTGAATCAGGGAATAGTGAGGCCACCCCTAATTGCCCGCAAGGCTGCAGGGCTTTTAGTAGCGGTAAGGTTGTAATATCTTCTGGTAAAGTTGAGCGCACAGCTTCTGGGCCTGGTGTTATCCAAATCAGAGTTTAGATGGGGAGAATTACGGCTGTGTTGCTTTAGTGAGGCTGCTCCTTCTTTCAGGTGCCAGGGCCTCTATTCCAGCCTCCTTCTGTTAGGGGACAGCTTGCAGGGTTTGAGTGAGGATGTGGTTAGTTATGTCCAGCACAGTATGCTCTGAGACTACCTCCTCTTGAGGTTTAGACCCTCTTGATGTGGTAATCGTAACTTATGCCCTATCCAGGGTCAGAGTCAGGTCCCAGGCCCAGCTCGTGGCGCTGCAAGATGGTGGACGCCTCTTTGCGGGCTTTTCTATCTGCCCCGCTTCTCCTCCTCTGGCCCCCTTGGCCGTCAGCCTCTGGCCCTGCCAGGCTCTCTATTGCCTTCCTGGCCTCCCCTGCCTCTAACCTGTTGCTCCGTGCTCCTGTTGGTCTTTACAGAGCCGGATGCCCCTCTCCGTCGGCTTTCCAAGATGGCGGCCCCTTCTATACCGCTGTCTCCCGCCGTCTCCTCCTTTGCCTCCGTTTTTGGGGTCTCAGCTTCTGGGACCTCTGGGTTCGTCTCCCCCGCATCCTGCGACCTTCCAGTAGCTCATCTGGGCCAGTACAACCCCGGGCTGGGGGTCTTCTTCCCCGCCAGCGTCTCTCCTCCGCAGGTCTGGGGCATCCCGTGGGGGTTCGGTCGGCCTCTCCTGACGTCCCCCGATGTTGCTGGGGACTGTGCAGGGCTTTTTGGGCAAAATTAAGCCTCAAAACTCGGCCTTGAATACGGAGCTCTCCCCTAACACATCCTGCTGCTCTGGACGCTCGGCCTTGAATACGGAGCTCTCCCCTAACACATCCTGCTGCTCTGGACGCTGGCTCCGCCCTTCAAAACTTCCAAAGCTTTTAACCTATCCAGCTACTCAGGGAGCGAGGGCCCACCACAAATATACATATATATTTATATATACGTGCCAAGTCCACTAATCTAGATGAATAATCAGAATATTGTAGTATATAGTGATACCTTTTATACTGGACAACATATTAATTGAAAAAATAAGCTTGCAAGAGTGACACCTCTCTTTTTCAAGTCAGCTACTTCACCCTTCATAGCTATGGAAAATAATGCATGTGGCTGCATTAAGAAGCTACTGATTAAGATGACCAAAAAAGTTAGTATTGCTTCTGACTTAAAAAAGAGAGGTATCAGTCTCAAAAGCTGTCTCTCTTGTTAAATTTCTCAGTAATAGAGAGATAGAGTAATGAACGAGAGAGAGAGAGAGAGAGAGATAGAGAGAGAGAGAGAGAGAGATGTGTACATATACTCCCTTGCTCACCAGTAAGATCTAATGTTTTCAGTCTCACAAAAAACACAATAGTTAAAGAAGTAACTATTTGGCTAAAGTCATACATAGTGCAACAGAAATTATAATAATTTAAGTAAAAATCAAATAGTATGAGTTTTTTTTCACTCTTATCTCTTCCTCCCAATATCTAACCATAGGATTTTATGTATGGCAGAGATACTTCTCGCCATCCTACTGCCTTTTCTATGCCCCATTGAAACTTCACAGGGGGTGGCAGATGCTTTGAGGTCTCAGAAAAATCTAACAGTGTTTTTGATTATATTGATTTTTTCTCAGTGTTACTTTTATTTATCTTAACATTTAAATCCAACTTTTTAGCACAGATTTGATAACCTACATACCTACTTAGCTACTTACTGTGGGGAATCAGTAGCTTAAGTAGGCATAATTTAAGGCTATTTTTCTGGTTCTGCAGACCAGTTGCTTCCTCCCATCCCCGGGTCTATTAAATAACTCTCCTATATCTCCTCCCAGAAGATAGCCATAATATTTTTTTCTCCCCACACACTTTATTTTACTATTTATTTTCTTCCTCATTCCCTTCTTGTATATTTTTTTATTTTTATATTTTTTCTTCCCTCTACCTCAAAGATTTCAGTTTGTTTTTCAATTGAGTTGTACAGTTTATAGGTCACATTAAAGGTGGAAAAAGTTCTGAAATGATTTATCTTTGTCTCATTTTTTTACAGCACAGAAACCTGACATTTTCACAGGGGTGTGTAGACTTTTTATATCCACTGTATATTCTAGCAGTCCTGCAACATTTTAACCTCAATGGGCAGGATAAAGTCACTCTGTGAGGATCCATACATTCTCTTTTGCCTTAGAGTTGACCATGCTATTTATTTCCCTGTTAGAAATGGAACGCATTAGTGCTGTTACTTTGTCTTCTACTAAGCTCATCTTGTGTAGAAAATAAATCACATAATAAATTTGCACTTGTAGTGGATTGCACTATAGTGATCGTCATAAGTCCTTTGGTTTCACTGCCTAGCAGTATGTCAGTCCTTAATGCATTTGACTTTCTTTTTAATTTTAAAATTAATATAGGAAAATAGATACATAGTAGTTACATAGTTACATAGTAATTAAGGTTGAAAAAAGACTTTTAGTCCATCAAGTTCAACCTGTTAAGATCTCCTCTGATCTGCAATATGCGGATTAGTTATTAATTAATTTGTTGATTAAATAATTATTAATAGTATAGTTTTGGAGGATGAATAAAGAGTTAGTCCCTCAAGTTCAACCTTTTTAGATCTCTGTTGATCTTTTTAATGTGCACTATTTATTATTAATTGTTAATTGATCCAGAGGAAGGCAAACAGAAAAAAACCCCATTGAAACTTTGCCAATTGTCTCATAAGGGGAAAAAAAGCAAAATTCCTTCCTGACCCCAGAAACTGGCGATCAAATTTCTCCCTGGATCCATATTCCTTCGCTAGTTATCTAGGATAGCCTTGAAAGCACTCTTTATTCAAAAATATATCTAACCCCTTTTTTAAGTTGTCTATCGAATTCGCTTTTACCACCTCCAGTTTAACCACCCTAACTGTGAAGAACCCTTTTCTTTGTTTAAGGTGAAATCTTTTTTCCTCTAACCTCAAAGGGTGTCCTCTTGTCAGTTGAAAATCTCTTGCTACAAAAAGTTCACTTGACAAAGCCTTATATTGACCCTCGATGTATTTAAATAAGGTAATCATATCCCCTCGTAGACGCCTTTTTTCTAGTGAAAATAAGTTTAATTTGGTTAGTCTTTCTTCATAACTTAGCCCCTCTATTCCCCTTATTAGTTTTGTAGCACTTCTCTGTACATTTTTCAGCTCTAAAATGTCTTTTTTATGAAGTGGTGCCCAAAATTGTACTCCATATTCCAAATGAGGGCGTACTAGAGATTTGTATAGTGGTAGAATTATATCTGCTTCCCTTGCTTCTATACCCTTCCTAATACATGCTAATATTTTACTTGCCTTTGCAGCTGCTGCTTGGCTTTGAGCGCTGTTACCTAGGTGGTTGTCTACAAGCACTCCCAAATCCCTTTCAATATCTGATACACCAAGATTTTCTCCATTAAGATTATAGATTGCATGGTTATTTTTCCTTCCCAAATGCATAACCTTGCATTTATTTGTATTAAATCTCATCTGCCATTTAGCCGCCCATTTATGTAAATCCCTTTGTAGGGAAAGTACATCATTATCTGATTTTATTACCTTGCACAACTTAGTATCATCAGCAAAAATGCAGACGCTACTTTCGAGTCCTACTTCTATATCATTAATAAATATGTTAAAAAGGAGAGGACCTAATACTGAACCTTGAGAAACCCCACTTATCACATTAGACCAATCGGAGTAAAAACCCTTTGCTTCCTGTCTTTTAGCCAGGTCTCGATCCATGAGCAGATATTCACTGCAATTCCTGTATCCCTTAGTTTGCTCACTAGTCTTCCATGTGGCACTGTATCAAATGCCTTTGAAAAATCTAAAAAAACTACATCCACTGAGTTGCCCTGATCCAAGTTTCTACTAACCTCCTCATAAAAACGTATTATTAGATTGGTCTGACACGACCTATCCTTCATAAATCCATGTTGACTGCTACCTACGATCTTGTTCAAATAGACATATTCTTGTATTCTGTCCCTTATTAACCCTTCTAAAAGCTTCCCAACTACAGACGTGAGGCTCACTGGTCTATAATTCCCCGGATTTGCTCTAGATCCCTTCTTAAATATAGGTATCACCTCTGCTTTACTCCAGTCATCCGGTAGAGACCCTGTAGTGAGTGAGTCTTGAAAGATTAGATATAATGGTTTGGCTATAACAGAACCCAGCTCCCTCAGTACCCTTGGATGTATTGCATCAGGACCTGGGTCTTTATTAACATTTATTTTCTCCAATCTCTTTTGGATTTCTTCCTGCGGTAACCAATTATTTAGTGAAGGTAGTGTAGTCCCTTTATGTTGCGGTGTCCCAACCACTGGTACCTCCCTTGTGTATTCCGACGAAAAGAACCTATTTAGCTCATCTGCCTTTTCCTGGTCACTAATTATCAGATGGCCTGTGTCACATTGTAATGTTCCTATAGCTTCCTTCCTGGCCTTCTTCCCATTAATATATTTAAAAAATATTTTAGGATTAGTCTTACTTTCCATTGCAACTGACTTCTCATTTTCTATTTTAGCCAGTCTAATAGCCCTTTTGCAAGCCTTGTTGATTTCCTTATAGTCACATAAAGCTGCTGCTGTTCCCTCCTCCTTGTATAATTTAAATGCATGTTTCTTTTTGCTCATCATGATCTTTAAGTCATTGTTAAGCCACATGGGATATGATTTACTCCTATTCATTTTATTTCCACATGGTACATGCCGATGAGTATATTTATTTAGTAAGGATTTGAATGTTGTCCATTTGTTTTCAGTATTTTTCCCTGTAAGTTCTTTGTCCCAGTCTATATGTTGTATTGCTGCCCGTAGCCCATTAAAGTTAGCCCTTTTAAAATTTTGAGTTTTTGTTGGCCCCTTACAACTCTGTTTTTTTGTATTCAATCTCAAATGTGACTGTGTTGTGATCACTGTTCCCCAAGGTTTCCCATATTTTAACATTCCATATTATATAAATATTACTTGTGATGACTAAATCCAAGATGGCCCCATTTCTAGTAGGTTCTTGTATTACCTGGGCCAGATAATGATCCCCGAGTGTACTCAAGAACCTGCTCCCCTTAGCTGAGCTGCTGGTCTCATTTATCCAGTTTATTTCAGGGTAATTAAAGTCTCCCATTATTAGAACTTGCCCATGCTTAGCTGCATTTCCAATCTGTAACAATAATTGTATTTCCTCACTTTCAGCTATATTTGGGGGTTTATAGCATACTCCCACCAATATGCGTTTAGAAGTAGCTCCTCCACTATTTAGCTCAACCCACAAAGATTCAATGATGCCGTTAGTGCCAGCATACATATCTTCTCTGACTATAGGCTTAAATTCAGGCTTAACATAAAGACAGATCCCTCCTCCTCTTTTACCATTTCCCCTATCTTTCCTAAATAGGTTATAACCATCCAGATTAACAGTCCAGTCATGAGATTCCTCCCACCACGTTTCAGTAATGCCTATTAAGCCCCATTTTTCTTGTACTGCTAATATTTCTAGCTCGTCCATTTTCCCAGGCAAACTTCTTGCATTAGCAAGGATACACTTTATGTTGCTATGGCTCTGCCGTTGTGAAGTGCTTGCCACTGTATTTGAGGCCCCTATTAATAACTCCCTACTGTCTATTGTAACCCTCCCCCTTCTCCTCCCCCATGGGTAACTAATTCATCCCATTCCCTCTCTACCCTATTTACCCCAATACTTCTATATAGTCCCTCCCCCCCCACCTACAAGTTTAAAAACTCCCCCAGCCTTTCTACCATGCTATCCCCTAGCACAAAAGCTCCCTCATCACTAAGGTGCAATCCATCCCTGCTATAGAGATTGTACCCAAGTGAGAAGTCAGCCCAGTGCTCTAAAAACCCCAAACCCTCTGCACTGCACCACTTTTTTAGCCACGCATTAACCTCCCTAAGCTCCTTCTGCCTCCCTGGGCTAGCACGTGGCACTGGTAGTATCTCCGAAAATACTACCTTGGAGGTCCTTGCTTTAAGCTTATTCCCTAGATGCACTGCCAAGTAATGCCCCTTCAATGATCTATCAAAGTGTAGACTTAAAAGAATATTAAGTACAGCCCCTGCAGAAAGCAGAGTGAGGAATTAGTGTACTAGTGGAGTGAGGAATTAGTGTTCTATTCATCCAGCTTACTAAATCCTACATCAGTGGCCAGTAATTCATCTTCCCAGTCAAATATGGGAGCAATGTAAGGGTCAATTATACTTAGAACCGGACCTACTGTGCTGCGCTTCATTTTCTTCCCATCTCTAATACCTACAATACAACACTTCACCTACGTTGGGGAACAGTGAGTTCAGACAACAGGTCACATAACCATTTTCAACTTAGACCAGACAGCAGTGTCTTCAGTGATGCTGCCTCTATTCCAAAATCCTATGTTCCGCACTGGATTTCAATCACCAAATAATCTCATGATGGTTAAAAAGGACTTAACCTTATTGAAAGCTATGTTTAGGAGTTTAAAGTACTGGGAGATCATGCATTTTAGTGAATCTAAAATGCATTTGGCAAGAACACTTAAATATTCTCAATCTTGTTGTCTCAAACATCCTTGCCAGATGGGTATTGTCTCTACCCTTTACCTGAATATTAGAATACCACCACCACCTTCAGACACAGCAACATTTCTGAAGGACTGGGAGGTCATGATCTTCCTCTAGAAGATTAATGTGATATTTTTATATGGTATTTAAAGCCATTACAAACACAACATTAACAGAGGCATATATCAAAAATTATACATAGCATGCAATAAATACCTTATTGTTTTAGAGGGTGTATGAAAAGGGGAAAATTCCTCTACACGTTGTGGATATGTCCGAAGGTTCAAGATTTATGGGGTAAGGTCTGTACAATTATTCTGTTTAAAATGAATAATAGTCCCAGAACTATGATATTGTCTCCTTTGATCTCCATGATGTTTTTACAAACCACCAAAACTTTTTGATTCAGTACATATTTACTGCTATTAAAATACATATAGCAGCATCCTGGCACCGACCATAGCTATCTCTATCCACTATAAGTTGGCAATGTGTAACCCACACAGGCGTTACTGCTGTTGATAAATGGTGGGAATCACAGAACCAAGCATGTAAAATTGCGGGAATACCTAAAGTGCACATATGCAATTAAGTATTTGTGCATGCACACTGGAAGGAAGTAGTGTATGTGCAAAAGAGGTAGCAGGAAAGAAGTTGCGCATGCAAATATTCACACTTGTGTGTTGGAAAGAAGTTGAGCATTCTTATCATTATAAATCTTGTGGGAATAAAAGTACATTTAAGGATTAAAGGAAATTGGATCAAGTGGATGTAGTATTTTTGGATTTAGCAAAGGCTTTTGATATAGTACCACATGGAAGACTACTGTCCAAACAGGAAAGCATACAGGAACTGCAGTAAATATCTGCTCATGGATTGAGAGCTGGCTAAATGATAGGACGCAAAGGGTTGTTGTAAATGGAACATATTCAGATTGGATTTACGTGGTAAGTGAGGTTCCTCAGAGTTCAGAATTAGGTGCTCTCCTTTTTAAAATATTTATTAATGACTTGGAAGTAGGACTAGAAAATATTGTCTCCATTTTTCCTGATGACCCGAAGTTGTGCAAGGTAATTAAATCAGAAAATTATGTACTTTTCCTCCAAAAGGATTTGCATAAATTAGAGAAATGGGCAACTACATGACAGATGAGATTTAATACCAATAAATGTAACTTTATTAATTTGAGAAGGAAAAATAGCTATGCAATTTATAATCTTAATGGAACAAATCTAGTGGTATAAGTTATTGAAAGGGATTTAGGAGTGCTTATGGACAATCACCTAGGTAACAGGGCTTAATGCCAAGCAGCAGCTGCAAAGGCATGTAAAATATTAGCATGTATTAAAAAGGATATAGAAGCAAGGGAAGCAAATATAATTCTGCCACTATGCAAATCCCTATTTGTGGGTACCACTTTATAAAAAGGCCATTTTAGAGCTGGAAAAAGTACAGAGAAGGGCAACAAAACTGATAAAGGGAATGAAGGGCCTAAAATGTGAAGAAAGAATAACCAAATTAAACGTTTTTTCTCTAGAATAAAGTCACCTAAGAGGGGATATTATTACCTTATATAAATATATCCAGGGTCAATATAAAGTTTTATCAAGTGAGCCATTAGGCTGTCAACTGACAAGAGGACATTCTTTCAAAATTAGAAGTAAAAAGATTCTACCTTAAAGAAAGAAAAGGGTTCTTCACAGTAAGGGTGGTTAATCTGCGGAATTCTCTACCAAAGGAGGTAGTGACAGCAGATTTAATAGATAACTTTAAAAAGGGATTGGATATATATTTCAATAAAAAGAGCATTCAGGGTTATCCTGGTTAGTCAGAGAGTGAGTATTGATCCAGGGACGATTCCGATCACCGGTATCTGTGGTCAGGAAGGAATTTTTATTTTTTTCCCTTTTTAGAAAATTGGCAAGATTCACTTTGGCGTTTTGTTCTATTTTCCTTCCTCTGGATAAATTAACAGTTAACAATTGATCCGCATATTGCAGATTAGAGGAGATCTAAAAAGGTTGAACTTGGTGGTCTGAACATCTTATTTCAACCTTAGTCACTGTGTAACTATGCATGCTCAGTTTATAGTAGCACTCGGGCCAGTTCAGTGGCAGTTGCAACTAAAGCTTTTTGTGACAGATGCACCATTTCAACGTGCACTTTTTAGTGACAGAGGCTCAATTATGACACATAGTGTGCTAATGTGAAAAAAGTTGATAATTTAAATAGTGAAGCTGCCATTTAATAAAGGTAATAGTGAAAGAGAATTAAAAAAAAGGATATGTAGATATAGAGGCAGCAGAGAGACATGGATAGAGAGAGCGGGAAAAGGGAAAAAAAACTGTGACAAATAATAAAGGGAGTAAATATAATTATAGAGATAGTAGAGAGAGAGAGATAGAAGGAAATATATATATATATATATATATATATATGTATATATATATGTGAAAAAAATATAGTTAGATATTGATATAGAGATAGAAGAGAGAGGCAAAGAATGAAAGAGAGATACAAGGTAAAACATTTTTAGAGAGATTCATATATTGAGACAGAGATAGCCGAGACACAGAGAAAGAAAAGGAAAGCGACATACATGTGATTTTTTTTTTAGAGAGAACAAAAGGAGAGAGAAGGAAAGAGACAATGACATGAAACAAATAATTATAGGAAGATACACGTAATGACATAGGGCTTATGCAAATCTCTGCAAAATCAATTACGAGTGTCATAGCAGCACAGTAAATCCTAAGATTTACCAAAGACCATCCGAATGTAGTTTTCAAACCCTTGCTGAGTGACACTATAGTGAAAAAAGCACAAAAAAATTATGACATTTCAACATTGTTTGACACTTAACTATCTGATATCAACATATGTGTAATTAAAAAATATGATATGTTAGTATTAAGCCCATTTTATGATACAAAATCCAGGGTCATAGACAACCCAGTACTTAAGGGGTTAAAACACATCACAAAACATGTTGCAGAGGAACAAACACTCTAATGCATTATCTATAAATATATATTTTAACACAAAATAAACACATCTTTATTTATTGGAGCTATAAATAAAATTGTCCCATCTTTTTAATATCAAAATATATTAACAAATAAAAAATAATTACTTTTTATATATATATATATATATATATATATATATATATATATATATATATATATATATCTGAGAGAGAGAGGTTGTCATGATTTAATTGTTTAAGGAGTCATATTGCCAGGAAATTATGAATATGGCCAAGGGAGCATGACATTGTTGCATTGGGATTATATGTTATTGTGTGGTTATATGTTGCCTGTACATGGTTATTATGTATACTAGTTATAATATATTATAAGAGGAAAAATGTTATATAGAACATATGTGGAATTGGTAGAAATGCTCTGCATAGAAGTTAGCTGCAGATCATTGCACACTCACACATACAGACCTTGGGTCAAGACAGATGTATGTACTTCAAGTAGACCTAAGCAAACACTTAAGTTTAACTTCAATGTTTTTATACTAGCCAACAATAGATATCTGGTGAATTTGATCTCAAGAGCTTTGATAGCCCAAGGTTGCAAGCCAGATGGGCTGACATCACACATACACAAATGTACACAATGGTGTGGTATTGGAGAGTATAAATATGTTGTTTTGATCATTCAATAAAAGTTGAGAGATAGTGTTCACATATACAAGGTGTGAGACTATTTGTGTGTGTTGTATCCTGACTTGGGGAGTGGTCTTGCCATTGCCACTAGTAACCTGTATGCAGTATTCTCTGCCTGTACCTCTTCAGAAGCCATCTTTTGTGCCACAGAGAACAGGAACTACATGATTCTGCTAGGGTAGGTTTGAAGTAGGTTCATATCAAGCCCCCTTGAAGAAGCAGATCGTGACATTGGCTGGCAGTGGTGGGATCTCTGTAGAAAACACAGAAGGATGGCAGCTTATGAAGAGATGTCTGCAGCAGAGGAGGAGGAAGTGTCCAGATGGTACCAAAGATGGATGGAGATAATGCAGGTTCAACCAAGGATCAGCAAAGGGAACTCAGGATACAGATCATACAGGTGGTACAGGAGAAGTGGAGAGGGGTAAGCAATGGCCCTGTCTCAGCTCCTGTGGATGGGAATTGCTAATCCCCTGTAGAGACAGAGAATGTTCTGGTGACTGGAAAGGACTGTAAAGGAATGGGCCTTCTAAATAAATGGATGGCGTTCCTGGGACTATGGCCAGGTCAGGAGCTAATGGAATGTCTGAAAGAATTAGTATGTGAGGAGTTCGCCCTGGAAGAGCAATCTGCTTATTGGGTGGGACCTGTTGGGATACTTCATCATTTTTCATTGGGGCTGGAAGAGGCACTTTGGGGCATAGTACATGGGATCCGTACTGTGGCTTGGGGACAGAGAAAAGACAGCTGTGTCTGTTTGCCAAACGCTGTCACATGCTGGGACTGGAGAAAGGCTCTCAGACAGCTAACCTACTTTGGCATTTGATCCAGCAGGAGCTACAGCTGGAGGTGGATTATATACACTTGCTGGATGAAGCATCCCTGGATGGCTTTTGGCCACCAAGCTGGGAGGGTTCATGCCAGTCAGGCATGGAACAGAACCACCTAACAGGTACTACAGAGACCCAGCTAAATATTGCTAAGGCTTGGTCAGTAAATAAAGGTATGGACTGTGGGGGGGATTTTGATATCAGGGATTCTCAAAATAACAAGGATGCCTTCATCCATGTGGTTGACTGGGAAGAGGAAGAACTGGTCCCTCTCTTTAGGAGGCTGAGTCTCACCAAGTTAGAGGCATAGGGACAGGGCCAAACCACAGCAGTGCCAGGCCCAGGGGAAGAACTGGGGAAAAGCCACCCTGCTCCTGGAGTAAGAGAAGAACCTAATGAGCACTGGGCTCTACCATTTGACTGTGAAAATAGTGGAGAGGTTCCTTGGATGACCATTGTCCAGGAGTCAGCCACAGACCCTGGAGCAGAAACAGAAAGTAGCCATGCTCTTCAGCCTGAACAAGAGGCAGTAGCAGCTGCTTCTCAATGGCTGCCTGTAACTACACACCAAGCAGTCTCAGAAGGAGAGACTCAGGAGGTTCCACCTGAGGATCCAGAGATCAAGGAGCCAGAGGGTACCCCAGATTGTGGTTTGTCTCCTGGTCTCCCTACATTGACTCCCTGCAGCTGCCCAAAGACACTGGTTGTCTACCTGTAACCCTGGAAAGAAGGGGCCACTGGCCAGGCTTGTTGGGAGAGAGGTTGGCTACTGAACCACAACGGCTTGTGTCAGAACTGTCCATTAATCCAGCATGGATGACACCAGAGAATGTCACTAGCACATGTTGCAACTCCAGCATCCCAGTTTATTGAGGAGAAAGCTCAGGCCTGACAAAGGGAACCTTGTACTCTTCAATTTTATCCAGCCTGAGTACTAATCCGGAATCAGCAGGACAGGAGGTCTCCGTAGTCTGGAAGAAGAGGGTTTTGTGTCTGTTTCCACTGGACTACCTTGAAGGGTCCTCCATGGCAGTTGTCTTATAAGTCTCTCCAGGGGCTTGGGAAGGTCACTAGGTCACTGGGAATGCGTGAGTATTCACCCTTGACAGCGGGAGGCAGGGTACCCAGAGAGCCATTGAGGTTATCACATGGATGGACTGTCACATCAAGAGGACCGGTTATCACCTATATAGATGGGAAGTTATCCGACAGGATAAACTTCCCATGCTATACTAGAAAGTAAAGGGGGAGAAATTGTCATGATTTAATTGTTTAAGGTCTCACATTGCCAGTAATTTATGAATATGGCCAAGGGAGCATGACATTGTTCTGTTGGGATTAAGTGTTATTGTGTGGTTATATGTTGCCTGTACATGGTTATTATGTATACTAGTTATAATATATTATAAGAGGGAAAATGTTTTATAGAACATATGTGGAATTGGTAAAAATGCTCTGCAAAGAAGTTAGCTGCAGATCATTGCACACTCACACATACAGACCTTAGGTCAAGACAGATGTATGTACTTCTAGTCCTAAGCAAAAACTTGAGTTTAACATAAAGTTTTTTTCACTAGCCAGCTATAGATATCTGGTGAATTTGATCTCAAGAGCTTTGATAGCCCAAGATTGCAAGCCAGGTGGTCTGACATCACACATACACAAATGTACATAAGGGTGTGGTATTGGAGAGTATAAATATGTCGGTTTGATCATTCAATAAAAGTTGAGAGATAGTGTTCACATATACAAGGTGTGAGACTATTTGTGTGTGTTGTATCCTGACTTGGGGAGTGGTCTTGCCATTACCACTAGTAACCTGTATTCAGTATTCTCTGCCTGTACCTCTTCAGAAGCCATCTTTTGTGCCACAGAGAACAGGAACTACATGATTCTGCTGGGGTAGGTTTGAACTAGGTTCATATCAAGCCCCCTTGAAGAAGCAGGTCGTGACAGAGGTGATAGTGAGAAAATCTGCAGAGAGACTATTTGATTACATTGAAATATGTATGTAAAGAAGGAATGGGGTTACAAGGAGGAAAGAGGAAGGCAAGGAAAAAGAGAATTACTAAATGGGAAAGATAATAAGTACAATAATACACTCTATTGTTTAAAGATATTTATTACAATATTATATCAATTATATAAATAACATATCTTATGCTGTAGTTTGCAATATACCAGAAAAATTATGATGCATTGTACCTATATTGCTGTTTATTTTCAAAATGTATGTATTTTTCTTTATCTGTTATAGACCAATAAAAATTGATTGTGAAAACAAAATATGTATGTCCATTGATTTATTATTATATTCCATATATTTCTTGTCATCATTTAAGATGGGCAAGTTACTAGTCTATACTAATATATAGAATTAATCTGATACTGGAAATATTAAAATGTACTTTAGACGATGCAGTTTCTCACTTTAAAGATCTGCAAACCATGGCTACTATCAAAAAAGGTGAAACACTTTTATATTTTAACATAAGGGAAATTTGAACATTTATTTTTGTCTCCTAGACTTTGTTATAATTATGAGGCTGTGAATGTAATCTTGTGCGCGTTTGAAAATTAAGTCTAATTAGCACGAGAAAATAGTGGTACTTATTATTGCAAAATGCCATGTCAATCATATTTTCTCTTAAAAAAATCTCTGTATATCATTTGACAGCAATTGACATAGTTCACAACAATGTATTACAACATGTAGTAACACCTGGGAATATTGTAATTCTTGCATCATATTTATCTCTGTCTATGAAAGGATGGCAATGCTCTCTAATTAAATGGTATCGTCATTAAAAGTTATTTGAAGAGGAAAAAAAAAATGATTAGATGTGCCAAATTTGGTTAGTTTCATCGGACTCTCATGAACGATGTCTTCCATTTTGTACAAATACAGGGCTACACAATTCAAACGGTTACGTATATCTGCCAACCTAAAGGGGACATATTTTATCTCAAACCTCCACAAACTGGGAAACCATCCAATGTTACTATGTAACAAGCAGGATGTGGGAGAGGAGTGAAGTATTTTGGAGATTTGGGCACTGCTGTGGTAAAATACAAAGATTGATACATTATTTAGTATATATATATATATATATTGGATATAAAAAGTCTACACACCCCTGTTAAAATGTCAGGTTTCTGTGCTGTAAAGAAATGAGACAAAGATAAATCATTTCAGGACTTTTTACACCTTTAATGTGACCTATAAACTGTACAACTTAATTGAAAAACAATCAATCATTGAAGGGAGATTACTGTGGGGCAGGACAGTGTTTTCTATCCTGTGCTCATTTATCATTGTACAGGCGAGTAGGCGGGGTCTATTTTAACAAGGGAAGAGCGAGCTTGGGAGCTTGCAATCATTTCTAATGTAAGTGTAGTTAGTGTGTAGGAGATTAAATAAAAGGAGGAAATCCAAAGAAAAGGGGTATTATAAGAAAAAACAGAAAACAAACGTACATATTGTTTCTGTTTTGTTTGGTTTAAGGTGTGGAAAAGAAATCTTTATACAAATACATTGATTTGTTTTCTCACTGTATTTTTGTAACTGATAATCATGAGTCAGTCCAGTGGAAACCTCACTCAGTGTCCATCCTGCCAAATGTATGCACTACTGGAACAGATGATCCAGGGTCCATACCACTGTGACAGGTGTGAGCATGTTGCCTCTCTGGAAGCTCAAATTGAAGATCTGGAGAGGAGAATTGCAGCACTTAGTGATACTGCTCCACTGGAAAGGGAGGTGGTGCTCACGGAGCACAGTTTAGCTGGGCCTAGTATGGAGGGAGGAGCTGGTGCTAGTGAGGATGGCCAGGAAGGTGGCTGGGTTACAGTTAGAAGGGGAATCAGAGGGAACAGGAGGAGGCTGGCCAGTTCTGAGTTGGCAAACACCAAAAGATTTGCCAGGTTGAGTGAAACTGTTGGGGATGTCCATTCACGAATGGCAATGCCAGATAGAGCTGTTCCCTCTAGCAGCCGGGAGAACAGTTCTACTGGAGGAGAGGGAGGGCAGAATAGGCAGAGAAACAGACATGTTTTGGTGGTAGGGGACTCTATTATTAGGAAGGTAGACAGGGTAATTTGTCACCCAGATCCCAGCAATCGAACAGTTTGCTGTCTCCCGGGTGCTCGGGTTCGGCATGTTGTGGATCGGGTGGATAAATTATTGGGAGGGGCTGGTAATGAACCGGCGGTCTTGGTACATATTGGTACCAATGACAAAGATAGTGGAAGATGGAGCGTTCTAAAGAATGATTTTAGAGAATTAGGGAATAAGCTTAAAGCAAGGACCTCCAAGGTAGTATATTCTGAGATACTACCAGTGCCACGTGCTAGCCCAGGGAGGCAGAAGGAGCTTAGGGAGGTTAGTGGCTAAAAAAGTGGTGCAGTGCAGAGGGTTTGGGGTTTTTAGAGCAATGGGCTGACTTCTCACTTGGGTACAATCTCTATAGCAGGGATGGATTGCACCTTAATGATGAGGGCGCTTTTGTGCTAGGGGATAGGATGGTAGAACGGCTGGGGGAGTTTTTAAACTTGTAGGTGGGGGGGAGGGACTATATAGAATTATTGGGGTAAATAGGGTAGAGAGGGAAAGGGATGAATTAGTTACCCATGGGGGAGGATTACAATAGAAAGTAGGGAGGTATTAATAGGGGCCTCAAATACAGTGGCAGGCACTTCACAACAGCAGAGCCATAGCAACATAAAGTGTATGATTGCTAACGCAAGAAGTTTGCCTGGGAAAATGGATGAGCTAGAAATATTAGCAGTACAAGAAAAATGGGTCTTAATAGGCATTACGGAAAAATGGTGGGATGAATCTCATGACTGGACTGTTAATCTGGATGGTTATAACCTATTTAGGAAAGATAGGGGAAATGGTAAAAGAGGAGGAGGGATCTGTCTTTATGTTAAGCCTGAATTTAAGATTATAGGCAGAGAAGATATTTATGCTGGCACTAACGGCATCATTGAATCTTTGTGGGTTGAGCTAAATAGTGGTGGAGCTAATTCTAAACGCATATTGGTGGGAGTATGCTATAAACCCCCAAATATAGCTGAAAGTGAGGAAATACAATTATTGTTACAGATTGGAAATGCAGCTAAGCATGGGCAAGTTCTAATAATGGGAGACTTTAATTACCCTGAAATAAACTGGATAAATGAGACCAGCAGCTCAGCTAAGGGGAGCAGGTTCTTGAGTACACTCAGGGATCATTATCTGGCCCAGGTAATACAAGAACCTACTAGAAATGGGGCCATCTTGGATTTAGTCATCACAAGTAATATTGATATAATATCAAATGTAAAAATAGGGGAACCCTTGGGGAACAGTGATCACAACACAGTCTCATTTGAGATTGAATACAAAAAACAGAGTTGTAAGGGGCCAACAAAAACTCAAAATTTTAAAAAGGCTAACTTTAATGGGCTACGGGCAGCAATACAACATATAGACTGGGACAAAGAACTTACAGGGAAGAATACTGAAAATAAACGGACAACATTCAAATCCTTACTAAACAAACATACTCATCAGCATGTACCATGTGGAAATAAAATGAATAGGAGTAAATCACATCCTATGTGGCTTAACAATGACTTAAAGATCATTATGAGGAAAAAGAAACATGCATTTAAATTATACAAGAAGGAGGGAACAGAGGCAGCTTTATGTGACTATAAGGAAATCAACAAGTCTTGCAAAAGGGCTATTAGACTGGCTAAAATAGAAAATGAGAAGTCAGTTGCAATGGAAAGTAAGACTAACCCTAAAATATTTTTTTAATATATTAATGGGAAGAAGGCCAGGAAGGAATCGATAGGACCATTACAATGTGACACAGGCCATCTGATAATTAGTGACCAGGAAAAGGCAGATGAGCTAAATAGGTTATTTTCTTCGGTATACACAAGGAAGGTACCAGTGGTTGGGACACCGCAACCTAATGGGGCTACACTACCTTCACTAAATAATTGGTTAACGCAGGAAGAAATCCAAAAGAGATTGGAGAAAATAAATGTTAATAAAGCCCCAGGTCCTGATGGAATACATCCAAGGGTACTGAGGGAGCTGAGTTCTGTAATAGCCAAACCATTATATCTAATCTTTCAAGACTCACTCACTACAGGGTCTCTACCAGATGACTGGAGAAAAGCAGAGGTGATACCTATATTTAAGAAGGGATCTAGAGCAAATCCGGGGAATTATAGACCAGTGAGCCCCACTTCTGTAGTGGGGAAGCTTTTAGAAGGGTTAATAAGGGACAGGTTAGTAGGAACTTGGATCAGGGCAACTCAGTGGATGTAGTCTTTTTAGATTTTCCAAAGGCATTTGATACAGTGCCACATGGAAGACTAGTGAGCAAACTAAGGGATACAGGAATTGCAGTAAATATCTGCTCAAGTGGGGTTCCTCAAGGTTCAGTATTAGGTCCTCTCCTTTTTAACATATTTATTAATGACATTGAAGTAGGACTCGAAAGTAGTGTCTCCATTTTTGCTGATGACACTAAGTTGGGCAAGGTAATAAAATCAGATAATGATGTACTTTCCCTACAAAAGGATTTGCATAAATTAGAGAAATGGGCGGCTAAATGGCAGATGAGATTTAATACAAATAAATGTAAGGTTATGCATTTGGGAAGGAACAATAGCCAAGCAATCTATAATCTTAATGGAGCAAATCTAGGGGTATCAGATATTGAAAGGGATTTGGGAGTACTAGTGGACAACCACCTAGGTAACAGCGCTCAAAGCCAAGCAGCTGCTGCAAAGGCAAATAAAATATTAGCATGTATTAGGAAGGGTATAGAAGCCAGAGAAGAAGATATAATTCTGCCACTATACAAATCTCTAGTACGTCCTCATTTGGAATATGGAGTACAATTTTGGGCACCACCTCATAAAAAAGACATTTTAGAGCTGAAAAAAGTACAGAGAAGGGCTACAAAACTAATAAGGGGAATGGAGGGGCTAAGTTATGAAGAAAGACTAACAAAATTAAAAAAAAGGCGTCTAAGAGGAGATATGATTGCGTTATATAAATAAATCCAGGGTCAATATAAGGCTTTGTCAAGTGAACTTTTTGTAGCAAGAGATTTTCAACTGACAAGAGGACATCCTTTGAGGTTAGAGGAAAAAAGATTTCACCTTAAACAAAGAAAAGGGTTCTTCACAGTTAGGGTGGTTAAACTGTGGAATTCTCTACCAAAGGAGGTGGTGACAGCGAATTCGATAGACAACTTCAAAAAGGGGTTAGATATATTTTTGAATAAAGAGGGCATTCAAGGCTATCCTAGATAACTAGCAAAGGAATATTGATCCAGGGAGAAATTTGATCGCCAGTTTCTGGGGTCAGGAAGGAATTTTGCTTTTTTTTTTCCTTATGAGATAATTGGCAAAGTTTCAATAGGTTTTTTTTTATGTTTGCCTTCCTCTGGATCAAATAACTATTAACAAATAATAATAAATAGTCCACATTAAAAAGATCAATAGAGATCTAAAAAGGTTGAACTTGATGGACTAACTCTTTATTCACCCTCCAATACTATACTATTAATAATTATTTAATCAATAATTTAATTAATAACTATTAGGCATATTGCAGATCAGAGGAGATCTTAACAGGTTGAACTTGATGGACTGAAAGTCTTTTTTCAACCTTAATTACTATGTAACTATGTAACTTGGCAGTGCATCTATTTTCCTATATTAATTTTACAATTAAAAAGAAAGTCAAATGCATTAAGGACTGACATACTGCTAGGCAGTGAAACCACAGGACTGATGAGGATCACTATAGTGCAATCCACTACAAGTGCAAATTTATGATGTGATTTATTTTTTACACAAGTCTTGGGATGAGTTTGCATAGCCAAGTTTTTATCACATGAGCTTAGTAGAAGACAAAGTACCAGCACTAATGCGTTCCATTTCTAACAGGGAAATAAATAGCATGGCCAACTCGAAGGCAAAAGAGAATGTATGGATCCTCACAGAGTGACTTTATCCTGCCCATTGAGGTTAAAATGTTGCAGGACTGCTTGAATATACAGTGGATATAAAAAGTCTACACACCCCTGTTAAAATGTCAGGTTTCTGTGCTGTAAAAAAATGAGACAAAGATAAATCATTTCAGAACTTTTTCCACCTTTAATGTGACCTATAAACTGTACAACTCAGTTGAAAAACAAACTGAAATCTTTTAGGTAGAGGGAAGAAAAAATATAAAAATAAAATAATATGGTTGCATAAGTATGCACACCCTTAAACTAATACTTTGTTGAAGCACCTTTTGATTTTATTACAGCACTCAGTCTTTTTGGGTATGAGTCTATCAGCATGGCACATTTTGACATGGCAAGATTTGCCAAAACACTGCAAATCTGTCAGATTGCAAAGGCATCTCCTGTGCACAGCTCTCTTCAGATCACCCCACAGATTTTCAATCAGATTCAGGTCTGGGCTCTGGCTGGGCCATTCCAAAACTTTAATCTTCTTCTGGTGAAGCCATTCCTTTGTTGATTTGGATGTATGCTTTGGGTCGTTGTCATGCTGAAAGATGAAGTTCCTCTTCATGTTCAGCTTTCTAGCAGAAGCCTGAAGGTTTTGTGCCAATATTGACTGGTATTTGGAACTGTTCATAATGCCCTCTATTTTAACTAAGGCCCCAGTTCCAGCTGAAGAAAAACAGCCCCAATGTATGATGCTGCCACCACCATGCTTCACTGTGGGTATGGTGTTCTTTTGGTGATGTGCAGTGTTGTTTTTGCGCCAAACATATGTTTTGGAATTCTGGCCAAAAAGTTGAACCTTGGTTTCAATAGGCCATAACAACTTTTCCCACATGCTTTTGGGAGACTTCAGATGTGTTTTTGCAAAATGTAGCCTGGCTTGGATGTTTTTCTTCATATGAAAAGGCTTTCATCTTGCCACTCTACCCCATAGCCCAGACATATGAAGAATATGGGAGATTGTTGTCACATGTACCACACAGCTAGTAATTGCCAGATATTCCTGCAGCTCCTTTAATGTGGCTGTAGGCCTCTTGGTAGCCTCCCAGACAAGTTTTCTTCTCGTCTTTTCATCAATTTTGGAGGGAGCTCCAGTTCTTGGTAATGTCACTGTTGTGCCATATTTTCTCCACTTGATGATGACGGTCTTCACTGTGTTCCATGGTATATCTAATGCCTTGGAAATTCTTTTGTACCCTTCTCCTGACTGATACCTTTTAACAATGAGATCCCTCTGATGCTTTGTAAGCTCTCTGTGGACCATGGCTTTTGCTGTGGGATGTGACTAGGAAATAATTTCAGGAAAGACCAACTAGAGCAGCTGAAATTTATTTGGGGTTAATCAGAGGCACTTTAAATGATGGCAGGTGTATGCGGACTCCTATTTCACAAGATTTGGAATGTGATTGCTTAATTCTGAACACAGCTACATCCCTAGTTATAAGAGGGTGTGCAGACTTATGCAACCACATTATTTTTTTTTCTCCCTTCACCTAAAAGATTTCAGTTTGTTTTTCAACTGAGTTGTACAGTTTATAGGTCACATTAAAGGTGGAAAAAGTTCTGAAATGATTTATCTTTGTCTCATTTTTTTACAGCACAGAAACCTGACATTTTAACAGGGGTGTGTAGACTTTTTATATTCACTGTGTGTGTGTGTGTGTATCTGTGTATATATATATATATATATATATATATATATATATATATATATATATATATATATATATATAGCATTCATCACTTTTGTAGCTCTGAACCAATATTTTTCCATTATAGGCCGTAAGTTATGAAACCTTTAAATCTGCATGTCCCATGATTTAGTAATTTCAGTAAAAGCCATAAACAACTCTTATAGCCTAAACAAAATGTATTTCAGTAAGTCTACAAGGCCAAAAAAGTTTTTGTCCGCATATAGTGACATGCCAGATATTATGAACACGTACAAACTCCATGCATCCTATTCTATTGGATCCCCTCATATAAATAATCATTTATTGGCTTAAGCAATGGGGTGTAGATGAGAGGTCCCATTCTTTTAAAGGAAGTAATGGGTTATACCATGTTCTTTATGTAATTCACTATAAAAAGCTATGCTGTTTATATTTCGGTCTCAGTCACTCGGTGGCAGCCATTTTGGATGCTTTTTGTTGCGGACCCACGTTTTGTATAAATAAAATCTAATAATAATAAAATAATCAGAGGCCTCTGTATTTTGGTATCATGACTCAGTTTTGGAGTAAAATGTGGTTTGTGGTTATGATTTTTTTTCTCCAACAGGCACACTAGACAATAACTTCTATAAACATAGTTATAAAATAAAATATAGCAGAGGTTTTCGTCTGGTAAGACTTCTAAAAAATGCATTGGCCTAGAGTTTGCATCTAATTGTAGTTTTAGAGACTTGGTTAACCCAGAATGCATCATGTTTCTATAACTAGGTAAAGTGGGAAAACTAATTTTTTGGAATAAGAACTTACTATATAGAATAATTTCTGGGTATGGTAGTTAGGGAAAATGAAAAAACAAACAACTAATCATCCACAAAAAAGTTTAGATTGCCCCTACTTGAATTTGCCCATGACATCCTCTTAGCGTACCACATGGGAAGTAAGCAAACCTGACAATGTCTCACCCAAGTGTTTTAATGGTCGGAGTGAACAAAAATGTTAGAGATTACTGTGATATCTGTGACTTGTGTCAATTGTATTGTATTTGCATCATAGACACCCCCTTCCAGCAGGTCACTATCAATATTGTCGGCCCCCTAGCTAGACTAATAGATTATGCTACCTAGTACCCTGAAGCTGTAGCCCTGGGTAGACCTTGGCAGAAGCTCTAGTTAGTATTTTCCTGATAACCGAACAACTGTGGCAGGTTTGTGGCATCAAGCATCTGTGTGCCTCCCCTTACCAAGCCCAAATAAATGGCTTGTGTGAATATAACTGGAGCCTCAATGAATTGCTCGGAGATTTCCAAGAGCAAGAGCGCGATTGGGAGATATTGTTGCCCCATCTCCTCTTTGTTTATAGGAGAGTCCCTCAGGAGTCCATGGAAATCTCCCACTTTGAACTCCTGTATTATTATCCTTTCATTGTAATGAGCCAACATATTCCGTAGAGCTATACATGGACAAAATGTGAAAGGTCCCTAAGAGGTCATTTGAAAGGCATGGGAAGGGTAGTAAGAACATAGTGAGATGCTGGTAGTGTTCTATGTGTTAACAATCCATATGTGATTCACCACTCTTGATAGGGTAGTACAGGACCATTTACAGATTGCCCAAGGGAATTAGGAACAGCTGTTTGATTGGGGTACCACTATTGGGAATTAGCGGATGGCAGCCCAACCTCCTCTTATTCCCTTACCCAGAGAATAAGCTGGTCATAGCCATCTGCACTGCTATTCGTAGCGATCCTGAAGCAGGGCTACTGCCCAACTTACTGGTGAATGATGTGTCCGCTCCATTATATGATTTAATTAGTTCTTTTACAGATCTAATGAATAATCAGCAGGGTAAGCTGAAAAATGTAATCACCAGCAACCCAAAGTTTTTAGAAAGTACCGGGTTGCACTCTTATAGCCACGAATGATGTCCTTAACGCTGACTGCCCGCCTCTATAATGACAGCCCCCCATAGACTCCTCAAAGCAGTCCACATTCGTAGGGAGTTAGAAGAGATGCTAGGCTAAAGGTGAGCAAACCCTGTAGCAGTCCATGTAGTACTGATCAGTCCTTTACTGTGCACACTAGTACCAGGACTTTGTAATCAAACACAGCCGGGGAAATTCGAACACACAAGTACGGAGAGGTTGTCCTGACAGGGGGACCAATGATGCAAAGATTTTCCCCCATTTTGCAGTCGCATTCTCTCTTTACCTTAAATGAAAGAATACTGAAAATTACAATTACTGTAAATTTTGTTGAAATTGTGGCCTGCAGAGGGACTTGTCATACATTATCCTTTATTTAACCCATTACTCCCCTCACATACCTCATACTCTCTAATCCCTTGCTCTTTTCAACTTCACTCTCACACTACTGTTAAAACACCATCTCGCTCTACCTGACTTACACATCGAAGCACTAAATCATGAATACTTTTAACTTCCACTTAAATCACATGCTTACAAACACTTCCCAGATTCACCAGCTACCACGATAAGCTTCCTCTTACCCCTCTAATTACTCCACCTCCTGTTTCACTTATTTCTTTTTAAATGTATGCATGAGAGCTCTCAGTCTGACACAGTGCTTTGAGCTCACTCTTTCATTCAAAGGCAGGACCTTCAATTCATTTGTCAGTCAATATATATATATATATATATATATATATATATATATATATATATATATATATATATATATATATATATATATATATATATATATATATATATGTATATATATATATATATATATATATATATATATATATATATGTATATATTTAAATTGTAGTCAGTATATGTATTGTTGTTTCCCTTATTTACTGTATGGAAGTGCTGATTTTAGAATAAGTGACAATGGCACTAGATGTTTTGGGATACAAAGACATTACTTTGAATAAAAATTGAAAGAACTTTTTTGGTATATATTTTGTGCTTCATGGAGGAAGACAGGTCAAGTGGAGAGAAGAGGAAAGGTTGTGCTATACATCATGAATTATGTACTATATATTTTTAAATTTGTATATTAGGAGTGCATGCTGTACTTCTTTTAATTAGTTTGAAAATATTAACTGTCAACAGAACAATTGGCACCATAACAATGTAGTATGTTCATAAACAATTATACACTACTTTCAGCATACATACGTATGCAACAAAACAAGTTTTAAAATCTGTGTTTATTTGACAGCAGAAGAAAAAAATTGGCTTGAAATGTATATAAAAAAAAAAAAACAGTAAAATTTATTGATCTTTTTCACAGAAGGAAGAAATAGTTGAGACCTTAATACAAATATAAAATAACCTTACTGTCAATTTAATGCCTAGAACTCGATCTTAAGGCATGTTGTACTTCTTATGCATTAACACACTTTACATTTTCAGATAGCAAACTCATTTGAAGCTTAATATATTTGGCTTATTTCTCCCTTTTTAAACACAGCCAGGGACTGCAAATTTTCAGGATATTGTATCTGACAAGCAATTCTTAGGATCAAAACTGTTTATATAAATCAAAAGAGGAAAGAAAAGTTAAAAGGGTTATGATAGATTAAAACACAAAGCAATACATTTTTGGCGTTTTCCTTAAAATACTGAAGTTTTAGAAACTATTTTTCATACTTAAGACTGCTTTGCAAAAGGCAAAATTACTTAATTTCAGCATGCAGAATTTTAGTATGTTAGAAGTATCTTATAGGAAATTTGAATAATTCTTGTGTTCTTAAAGGGAAAACATACAACACTGTGTTCTTAAATGGTAAACATACGACACTGATTATAAAATTAAAATTTGCAACACTTCTTTTCTCTTATTAATTTTTTTCAGGAAACATTTCTTTTTCATCTGCATACTGATGATCATTTAAGTCACTCAGTGATGGTTAAAATGTGTGGCAGTTGTCTTTATTCGGAATACTTCAATACGAAGGTGAGAGGCAATTTGATTGCAGACGCTCACACTGTAACGGACCAAATCAACTAAAGAGAACACCTGAAAAACATAGAGTAAGTTATATGTAATTCCAACTGAATTAGTTTTAGCTGATGAGGGTCATTAAATAAAAGTGATTACTTCATACAAAGAACTTTTAAGAAAAAAGTCAAAACAAGAAAAAAAAAACTTGTTTTTAAAGAATAAAACTTTATTTACATTTTCCTTGCTACTTCCTTAAACTAAAAATTGGTGATCTGATTTTCTTTTCAAGATGCTCAGGGAAGAGCTTGATCATTTAAATTAGTATTAGGGAGAACATTGTGCACACATTAACATACTTATACAATCATATCTAAAGTAATTTGTATCATGTCACATAATAGGAGGATAAAAAACTTTCCTTCAGAGCTGTTTTTTTTATCCCTTTAATGTTAATTTTCTAAGTGTCCGGTCATTCAATTTTCATGTTAAAATTATATTGTTTAAAACATGATCGCTAATCCATGGTAAAATGTTGGCATTTTATGTCCTTCTAAGGATAACATGCAAAACATACTAATTTGAGATGTTAATGTGTAGGATGCAGTGCCATTACTGCAGATAATAAAGAAGACATCATGCCAACAATAAACAGTGCTTTCTACAAAAAATGGTGTTTGCCATATATTTATTTACATATATTTGTCCTCATGCATTTAAAGAAAGAAATATCATATTAAATTGAAATAGGTGTTGAAATCTATTTTTAAACTAAATATTTTTCAAGTTTTTATATATGTTACATTTTAATTAATGCTCATCTATATCTCTGATAATTAAAGTATAGCATATATGTGAGAAAAATATATAGTTTCAATTATTTTTGTGACTAATATTTATACAAAAGTATTTTATTTTTTATTTTACATTTTAACTATCATACAGGTGTAGCAAAGCTTGCTGTATTTTTAGAAGTGAAATGGAAACCAAATTGTCAAAAGCTATACCTCTTACTTATCTTTCCTAACAATACAATTTAAAATCACTCATCTTCTGAAAAATATAACCCTGCAAGTAGTAACAATGCAAACCAAATGCAATTTTAATGTAAGTGCTTTTTAAGAAACATTTTTAATTTATAATACAGAATTTTTGTTTACTGGAAATGTTATACTAATTACTGAAGCATTTTAAACAAAAATTCTGTATTATAAATTAAAACAGTGGCATTTACCATTCATAATGCAATGCTCCCAAGTGATCTCTTATCTCTGAAAACAATACGGTATATCATCTTAATAGTAAGTACTAGGGGGAGTGAGAAGCTTCTTGTTTTACTTACTGTACTCCCTATCTGAAAAATCTCTAGCAAATATTTTGGATGTGTTTTATGATTACTTGACTAGGCTGGTTAAACACAAACTACTTGACTAATTTAGAATGCTTGCTGTTTACCATTATAACCCATAATACTACACATAACCCATCACCAATACTATTTTACTCATTGGTTTTAGAAAATAAATAGTATTGTTGACGGTGGATCATTCATCAGCAGTAATTTGTTATCTGCAAATGATTGTAAGATCTGTGCACAGACCAGCTATGTTTACAACCAAAAATTCATCCACTTTGTACAGGATACCTCTGCTGTGTATTAAGTACCAATAATCAAAGCTTATTCACCCACTTGTGAAATAAATATATTGATGTCAGGCTGTTTTAACCCAACACAAATGGCTGCGTCAAAAGCGCTTACAAAAAATGAACAATCAAATATTGATGAAAAATGCTGGCCAAATTAAGGAAAATGTTAAATTTATATGGCTGAATATAAAAACATAAAATTGTTACGTAAGGACAAGTACAATATTTCAATGTGGACATTAAAAGACTGTGGCTGTTCTATGTTACCCCAAAAATTACACAAATGTAATTAACAAAACAAGACAGTGCAATTTGACCACGGACAAATAAAGGATACATTCAATAGGCTAATGAAAAGAAAGCCTTTAACTTATTACAGTTTGTAGGTAAATATATTGTAGAAGAATCTCCATTTTGTTTTTTGCTGATCAGCTTACACGGATGAGGAGAATTTGAAAGCAGATGAAAATGTGGCAGATAAAATAACACACAAACACCAATATTCTCCTGAGACAGCAGTAAAAAGATCTCCGTAAAGAAAATGCAACAAGCATCATAAGACGTTATGCTGAATTGATTGTGAGTTAAAATAGGTGTAAAAATCAAAGCTGATGTAAATAAAATAATTTTAATTTATATCTTACTTTTGTTTTTGGCAATTTGTAATGATGATGCTGGATTTGGCTCCACTCTTAGTGCATCATCAGTGGGGGAGACATATAATATAAAGCTATAATAATATAAAAAAGGGGCAGAAAGTACATAGCTATATGCTAAAATGTTAGTCATATAAAACTGCAAGCTTACCAGTGCAATCCACAGCACAATGTACTCATCAATAAAACTGTTGAAATACTGATCCAGAAACAGTAGCGCAGGGCCAATAAAAGCTGTGTCGTGCAAATGCATTTCACTCTTTGTCATATGCGCCACCTAGTAATGAAAAAAAAAAAGAAAAAGCTATTATTTTCTAGTGCTGCAAAAAAAAATTGTTAGCGTAAGGGGTGTGCACACATTTATACCTGCCAGTTTTATATTATTATTATTATTATCTTTATTTATATCGCGCCAACATATTCTGTAGTGCTGTACAGGGGTTGAGTACATAGCAGAAAACAAATTAAACACCTTGTAAAGAATGGAGGGCCCTGTTTTTGAGCATAAAATCAAATGTACATAGAGCTTGTTTCCAAGGCACTGACACAAGATTGAAAACTCGCAAACTTACAATCTTACAGTTTTATATGGCTTCAAAACGGAACGGTTGAACCCACAGGAAAAATTTGCATTTGTTGGCCATAAAAATGAGTTGAGAATGGGAATATATCTGGTGAATCAGAAAAGTGAAGAGCCAAATAAAAATTGCAAACTTCAAAACGCAAGTTTACAATTTAAAAAAAAAAATAACATTACATAGTTACATAGGGCCTCATTCAATTAGCGGCCGTAGCCGTTGCGGGGCCGCAAGCTATTCGGCTATTCTATTCCCTTACGGCCGGGGGCTCCGGCAAGCTTGCGGCCGGCGCCTTGCTATCCTTTGCGGCCGCTCGCGCCGGAGGAAAGCCTTTGATCTAAAACGGCCGCAAGAGTTTCGGCCGTAAGAAATTCCTATTTGCAATTCAATTGCTCCGGGAACCCGCTCTGCAAGGCTAAAAGCGAGCCGCAGCTTACTTGCAGGAAAGAGGTCTCGCTAGCACCAATTAAGCACATAAAATAGCTCAAATAAAGCCATCCTGCACTTTGAGAAGACTATAAAGGGATTTTAGGTGTTAGAAAAAATAGCACATAATTATCCTATACTCAAAGCCGTAAAATATTTTATTTTTACTATCCGTAAAATATCCATGTAAAAAGTCCAGAGTGCTTGGAGCACCTCAGACACGCCCACGCCGCAGCCGGAAAATAAACAGTTAATTTGAACTCGGGTTTGGGGTGATGTGCAAGCTTGAGAGTGGGTTACTTTTAATCCTCATGTCCCCCAATATGATCCCTAGCATTTACAGAGCTGTACAGTGCAGGCTTGAATTTATTTTTGCGTTTTTATATTTCAGAGCTTACGGCCGGTTCCAAGATATGCGGCCGGCCGTTAGGGGAGATCCTTGCGGGGCCGTATAATAGAATCGCGAGTTAACAGAACCCCCGCAAGGAATCGCAGCCTTACGGCCGATTTACGGCCGGTAATAGAATGAGGCCCATAGTAATTAAGGTTGAAAAAAGACTTTCAGTCCATCAAGTTCAACCTGTTAAGCTCTCCTCTGATCTGCAATATGCGGATTAGTTAATAATTCATTTGTTGATTAAATAATTATTAATAGTATAGTATTGGAGGATGAATAAAGAGTTAGTCCCTCAAGTTCAACCTTTTTAGATCTCTATTGATCTTTTTAATGTGCACTATTTATTATTAATTGTTAATTGATCCAGAGGAAGGCAAACAGAAAAAAAAAAACCATTGAAACTTTTCCAATTGTCTCATAAGGGGAAAAAAAGCAAAATTCCTTCCTGACCCCAGAAACTGGCAATCAAATTTCTCCTTGGATCAATATTCCTTCGCTAGTTATCTAGGATAGCCTTGAATGCCCACTTTATTCAAAAATATATCTAACCCCTTTTTGAAGTTGTCTATCGAATTCGCTGTTACCACCTCCTTTGGTAGAGAATTCCACAGTTTAACCACCCTAACCCTTTTCTTTGTTTAAGGTGAAATCTTTTTTCCTCTAACCTTAAAGGGTGTCCTCTTGTCAGTTGATAATCTCTTGCTACAAAAAGTTCACTTGACAAAGCCTTATATTGACCCTGGATGTATTTAAATAAGGTAATCATATCCCCTCGTAAATGCCTTTTTTCTAGTGAAAATAAGTTTAATTTGGTTAGTCTTTCTTCATAACTTAGCCCCTCCATTCCCCTTATTAGTTTTGTAGCCCTTCTCTGTACTTTTTCCAGCTCTAAAATGTCTTTTTTATGAGGTGGTGCCCAAAATTGTACTCCATATTCCAAATGAGGGCGTACTAGGGATTTGTATAGTGGCAGAATTATATTTTCTTTTCTGGCTTCTATACCCTTCCTAATACATGCTAATATTTTACTTGCCTTTGCAGCTGCTGCTTGGCTTTGAGCGCTGTTACCTAGGTGGTTGTCTACAAGCACGCCCAAATCCCTTTCAATATCTGATACACCAAGATTTGCTCCATTAAGATTATAGATTGCATGGCTATTTTTCCTTCCCAAATGCATAACCTTGCATTTATTTGTATTAAATCTCATCTGCCATTTAGCCGCCCATTTTTCTAATTTATGCAAATCCCTTTGTAGGGAAAGTACATCATTATCTGATTTTATTACCTTGCACAACTTAGTGTCATCAGCAAAAATGGAGACACTACTTTCGAGTCCTACTTCTATATTATTAATAAATATGTTAAAAAGGAGAGGACATAATACTGAACCTTGAGGAAACCCACTTATCACATTAGACCAATCGGAGTATGTTCCTTTAACAACAACCCTTTGCTTCCTGTCTTTTAGCCAGCTCTCGATCCATGAGCAGATATTTACTGCAATTCCTGTATCAATTAGTTTGCTCACTAGTCTTCCATGTGGCACTGTATCAAATGCCTTTGAAAAATCTAAAAAGACTACATCCACTGAGTTGCCCTGATCCAAGTTCCTACTAACCTCCTCATAAAAACGAATTAGATTGGTCTGACACGACCTATCCTTCATAAATCCGTGATGACTGCTACCTACGATCTTGTTCAAATAGACATATTCTTGTATTCTGTCCCTTATTAACCCTTCTAAAAGCTTCCCAACTACAGATGTGAAGCTCACTGGTCTATAATTCCCCGGATTTGCTCTAGATCCCTTCTTAAATATAGGTATCACCTCTGCTTTTCTCCAGTCATCCAGTAGAGACCCTGTAGTGAGTGAGTCTTGAAAGATAAGATATAATGGTTTGGCTATTACAGAACCCAGCTCCCTCAGTACCCTTGGATGTATTCCATCAGGACCTGGGGCTTTATTAACATTTATTTTCTCCAATCTCTTTTGGATTTCTTCCTGCGTTAACCAATTATTTAGTGAAGGTAGTGTAGCCCCATTAGGTTGCGGTGTCCCAACCACTGGTACCTCCCTTGTGTAAACCGACGAAAAGAACCTATTTAGCTCATCTGCCTTTTCACTAATTATCAGATGGCCTGTGTCACATTGAAATGTTCCTATAGCTTCCTTCCTGGCCCTCTTCCCATTAATATATTTAAAAAATATTTTAGGGTTAGTCTTACTTTCCATTGCAACTGACTTCTCATTTTCCATTTTAGCCAGTCTAATAGCCCTTTTGCAAGCCTTGTTGATTTCCTTATAGTCACATAAAGCTGCCTCTGTTCCCTCCTTCTTGTATAATTTGAACGCATGTTTCCTTTTCCTCATCATGATCTTTAAGTCACTGTTAAGCCACATGGGATATGATTTACTCCTATTCATTTTATTTCCACATGGTACATGCCGATGAGTATGTATTTAGTAAGGATTTGAATGTTGTCCATTTATTTTCAGTATTTTTCCCTGTAAGTTCTTTGTCCCAGTCTATATGTAGTATTACTGCCCGTAGCCCATTAAAGTTAGCCCTTTTAATATGTAGAGTTTTTGTTGGCCCCATACAACTCTGTTTTTTGTATTCAAATCTCAAATGATACTGTGTTGTGATCACTGTTCCCCAAGGGTTCCCCTATTTTAACATTTGATATTATATCAATATTACTTGTGATGACTAAATACAAGATGGCCCCATTTCTAGTAGGTTCTTGTATTACCTGGGCCAGAGAATGATCCCCGAGTGTACTCAAGAACCTGCTCCCCTTAGCTGAGCTGCTGGTCTCATTAATCCAGTTTATTTCAGGGTAATTAAAGTCTCCCATTATTAGAACTTGCCCATGCTTAGCTCCATTTCCAATCTGTAACAATAATTGTATTTCCTCACTTTCAGCTAAATTTAAGGGGTTTATAGCATACTCCCACCAATATGCGTTTAGAATTAGCTCCTCCACTATTTAGCTCAACCCAACAAAGATTTAATGATGCCGTTAGTGCCAGCATAAATATCTTCTCTGACTATAGGCTTAAATTCAGGCTTAACATAAAGACAGATCCCTCCTCCTCTTTTACCATTTCCCCTATCTTTCCTAAAAGATCCAGATTAACAGTCCAGTCATGAGATTCATCCCACTATGTTTCAGTAATGCCTATTAAGCCCCATTTTGCTTGTACTGCTAATATTTCTAGCTCGTCCATTTTCCCAGGCAAACTTCTTGTATTAGCAAGCATACATTTTATGTTGCTATGGCTCTGCCGTTGTGAAGTGCTTGCCACTGTATTTGAGGCCCCTATTAATAACTCCCTACTGTCTATTGTAACCCTCCCCCCTTCTCCTCCCGCATGGGTAACTAATTCATTCCATTCCCTCTCTACCCTATGTACCCCAATACTTCTATATAGTCCCTTCCCCCCCACCTACAAGTTTAAAAACTCCCCCAGCTGTTCTACCATCCTATCCCCTAGCACAAAAGCTCCCTCATCACTAAGGTGCAATCCATCCCTGCTATAGAGATTGTACCCAAGTGAGAAGTCAGCCCAGTGCTCTAAAAACCCAAAACCCTCTGCACTGCACCACTTTTTTAGCCATGCATTAACCTCCCTAAGCTCCTTCTGTCTCCCTGGGCTAGCACGTGGCACTGGTAGTATCTCCGAAAATACTACCTTGGAGGTCTTTGCTTTAATCTTATTCCCTAGTTCTCTAAAATCATTCTTTAGGACGCTCCATCTTCCACTAATTTTGTCATTGGTACCAATGTGTACCAAACCGCAGATTCATTACCAGCCCCTCCCAATAATTTATCCACCCGATCCGCAACATGCCGAACCTGAGCACCAGGGAGACAGCAAACTGTTCGATTGCTGGGATCTGGGTGACAAATTACCCTGTCTACCTTCCTAATGATAGAGTCCCCTACCACCAGAACATGTCTGTTGCTCTGCCTATTCTGCCCTCCCTCTCCTCCAGTAGAACAGTTCTCCCGGCTGCTAGAGGAAACAGCTCTATCTGGCATTGCCATTCCTGAATGGACATCCCCAACAGTTTCACTCAATCTGGCAAATCTGTTGGTGTTTGCCAACTCAGAACTGGCCTGCCTCCTCCTGTTCCCCCTGCTTCCCCTTGTAACTGTAACCCAGCTACCTCCCTGGACATCCTCACTATTCCCAGCTCCACCCTCCATGCTAGTCCCAGCTAAACTGTGCTCCGTGAGCACCACCTTCCTTTCCAGTGAAGCAGTATCACTAAGTGCTGCAATTCTCCTCTCCAGATCTTCAATTTGAGCTTCCAGAGAAGCAACATGCTCACACCTGTCACAGAGGTATGGACCCTGGATGTCCCAGTAGTGTATACATTTGGCAGGATGGACACTGAGTGAGGTTGCCACTGGACTGACTCATGATTATCAGTTACAAAAATACAGTGAGAAAACAAATCAATGTATTTGTATAAAGATTGCTTTTCTACACTTTAACCCGAACAAAACAGAAAAAAAAAATATACGTTTGTTTTCTTTTTTTTCCTTATAATACACCTTTTCTTTGGATTTGCTCCTTTTAGTTAATCTCCTACACACTAATTACACTTACATTAGAAATGATTGAAAGCTCCTAAGCTCACTCTTCCCTTGTTAAAAAAGACCCCGCCTACTCACCTGAACAATGATAAATGAGCACAGGACAGAAAACACTGCACTGCCTCACAGAACGGATTCAGCAGAAAATGACAAAATGCACACAGATATAACTTACGCTTGCCAAGCCACACCCACTCTCACCTGTATCACGCTTGCCAAGCCACACCCACTCTCACCTGTATCACTGATTACTGCAACAGGACAGAAAACTCTGCACTGATTCACAGAGCAGATTCAAACAAGATCTCACACAAATGCACACAGATATAACTTACACTTGCCAAGCCACACCCACTCTCACCTGTATCACTTATTACTGCAACAGGACAGAAAACTCTGAACTGATTTACAGAGCAGATTCAACCAGGACCTCACACAAATGCACACAGATATGAGAGGGATAGATCTGGTGCGGAGAGGTAGATTTGAGTGTTGTCTGCATATAGATGAAATCCAAAAGAGTTTAAGATACCGAGGGAGGATGTATAGATGGAGAAGAGGAGGGGCATAGGAATGAACTTTGAGATATGCCAACACTCAGAGGGAAAGGTGAACAAGGGGTGCCAGAAAAGGAGACACTAAAAATGTTTAATTGTCTAGATAAGATGGGAACCAATAAAAAGAACTGTGTTTTGGATGCCAAGGGAGTAGATAATTTGGATTCAAAGAGGGTGGCAGAAGAGAGATCAAGGAGAATAGTGAATAGACCATTTAACTGAGCAAGTCATTAGTGACTTTTGTGAGTGCTGTCTCTGTGAAGTGTTGGGGCCAAAAGCCA
This sequence comes from Discoglossus pictus, assembly GCA_027410445.1. Classification (NCBI taxonomy): domain Eukaryota; kingdom Metazoa; phylum Chordata; class Amphibia; order Anura; family Alytidae; genus Discoglossus; species Discoglossus pictus. The sequence continues at coordinate 184,292,946 of CM050164.1, forward strand.
GATTGTAGGGGGTTAAGAAGGGAGTTGATGGAAAGGAATTGGGTTACGCAGTTGTAGATGTGTCGTTTAAGCAGCCAAGGGAAGTAGAGCCAGATGAGGGTTTCTTGAGAACTGGTGTAATCATAAGGTTTTAAAGATGATGCAAACTTGGTGGTCATTAGGGAGAGGTTGAATGCATGTGTGAGAACTGGAATAAGTAAAGTAGAGATGGGAGGTATTTGCGGTGATGGAATAGGATCAAGTGGGCAGGTGGTATGGTGAGAGCTTGATAGGAGACCAAAAACTTCATCCTCTGATATAGGGTCAAAAGAAATCCATAGGAGATGTGAGATTGGGGAAGGGCACAGGCTGGGTGTTGGATTGTTGAGAGCAGGGTGTGTAACAGCCATTTTGAGGAGGGTTTGTTTTTGGAGGTTGTGTTCAGCAGTGCAGGAGAACCTCTTTATGTAGAGTGTTTGCCTAGTGTGCCATGGCTGTAGATGATAGCGAGGGAGTAGGCCTGTTGTTGTGGGGGCAGAAGTGTCACGGGTGGAATATATTATCTTGCACTGTGAAGTGGCAAAGGCAGGGTAGGTGAGGGTGGTGAGGGGACTGAGAAGGGGGTTGTAGCACATTGGAAAATTGCTGTAGGTCAAGTGATTGGAGGTTTATGGTGGCGAAGAGCAACAAATGGAAAGTGAATTGCATTGTAGGGGGTAGTGGTCAGATAGATCAAGTGGGGAGATGACAAAGTTGGAGATTGGTAAAGATAAGGTCAAAGGAGCGTTCATCGTGGTGAGTTGAGAACACTCTCCACTGTGAGACGCCAAGGAATTGGCAGAAAAACAGAGAAGGATAAAAATGTACAAAATAGCACAGGTCCCAAACCATCTTGACCTGTGGCCTTCCAGTTATTAGTTTTGACACAGTTTAATTGTAACAACAAATTTATATGGCCGTCCCATAGTTTTTTTTTTTTAAATATAGATCCTTTGTGAAGCGTTAAACTCCATATAATATAATGACAAAAAAATATACCCCCCATTCTTTTGAATGTACTTGGTTAGAAAACACAGATAACAGGGTCTCCCATGAGTTACTGTTTACACTACCGCTGAAATTTCTTTTAATTCATGAAGACAGTTAAATAATAAATGCCCCGAGGTGATCAACTCTTTTATAGGGGAGTTTGGGCCCTAAAAACACAGTTCGTCACAATGATTTCTAGCAATGAAAAATGGTCATGAATACAAATTGTGCTGTATTAAACTGAAAATATGGTCTTGGGTTAAATTTGTAAGTTCTCATTATGCCAACAGTCTCATTTCTTTTTCTGTAACTGTATTAGTAGTACTAAGTGCTTTGCCATATATTACATATAAACATAGTGTGTATAACTCTGAGAGAGTATGTTTACGTGAAGTAAAAGAAAGTCAAAATGGCAACAACTAATCTAGACTGATTGTACCAAGAAGCACACCTGCAATACTGAATCTCATCAACTAAGGGCGGAAGCTACATCATTTTCAAATTGCCTCTGACGTGAACTTTTACTAAAAAAGAGTTTTAGGTACATGAAGCATGTAAACTGCACATGTACAAAAAAAAAAAAAGATAACCCCCCTCCCCACAAAGTTTAATGAACAATGTACTTTTAAAACATGTTGCAGGCAAAATTGGAGAAGCTTCTTGCTCCATCTTTTGTATTCGACACTTGCAACTAGATAGTTCCATTTTTTGAGGAAGAAACAATGAAGATAAAATTGAAGGAAGAAATAGGGAACTTTTTTGCACTTAATAATAACTCTGTTATTTCGGATATTGTACCTTGGAATATAAGGCATATATTAGAGGAATTTTTATAACATGGCACGCACAAAGGAAAAAACAGCGAGGATTACCCTTAAGGGATTTACATACAGTATCCATCTAGGACCCAGACAGAAACAATATAGATCAAATAAAACAGATACAAGCTCAGATTTAAAATACTAAGTACAATTATTCAGACAAATCTATATGGGCACTGCAGCAAAGGTTGTACCACTATGGAAATAAAGCAGGGAAAAACCTGGCACACAAAAAAAAAAAAAAAAGAATAAGTAGTAAAAGAATAAATTAAATACACCACAAACAAAAACTAGTTAAAAAATCAGAAGAGATAGCAGAGGCATTTTTAGACTACTATCGAAAATTATATAACCTAAAAGAAAAGAAAACTTTTCAGAGACCAACAACACATGAGATTGAAAGTTTCCTGAATGAGACAGAACTACCTAAAATCTCTGAATTAGAACTATAGACACTGAATAAAGAAAGAACAGAGAAATAAATATTAAAAGCTAAAGCAAAAATTAAAATTAAAACTGCTCCAGGCCGGTTGGCCTGGTTAATCAAGATTATAAAACCTGTCAAATTGAATTAACCAAACAGTTGGTTAAGGTGTTTAATGAAATTGAATGCAAGGCAGAGCACCTGCGGCGATGCTTGAAGCCGCAATCGTTACAATACCAGAAAAGAATCAGTGTCAGGCAGATTTCCCTGCTAAATGCAGATATAAAACTTGACTCCAAAATTCTTGCTAATAGACTGAATCAGGTTATAACTAAACTAGTCTCAATAGACCAAACAAGATTTATCTCAGGTAGACCGGGAATTGATAACACTAGAAAGATTATCAACCTTATATCTTATTCAAACACTGAGAAGCTGCCTGCAGTTTTTTTTTTTGACTATGGATGATGAGAAAGCCTTTGACAGAGGCAGATGGGACTATATGGACCTAATATTAGCAAAGATCGGTTTGGGGTCGTTTGGTTTGAAAGCCATAAAGGCCTTTTATACTGTCCCATCTGCCTCTGTCGTAGGACCGGGATTTAAATCTGCAAAATGTAATATTACTAACGGCACCAGGCAAGGCTGCCCTCTATCTTCAGGTATTTTTGTCTTAATAATGGAACCAATGGCTAAAGCCATTAGAAGGTCTACACATTTAAAAAAGGTATAATTTACATTATGAAAATCGTCACCCTTAACTCGCAATCGTACAAAATCAGCAGTAATTTTGCGTTCGCGAATAGAAGCCGTACACGTAACAAGCAAAGTTCGCAAATCGGTAATGATTTTTTTTACGGTCGCGAATATAAGCCGCACCTGTAACTCGCAAGTTCAAAAATCATGAAAAAAGGTGCGGCTTATATTCGGACCAATACGGTAATATTTCAATACCTAACACGCCTGGGTAGCCTCTTTACATTAATAAATCATAACTCCTGCTATTAGGGCCAAATACCCACACTGTTCTGCATAACACACACATACTCTATTAGTGACCCCAACATTAGTTATTGAGGTCTACCTTACATTACACAGAAAAAAAAGATCACATTCCTTAACATGTCCCATGTCCATTGCAATATTTAGCAATCACATGGGCTGGAGTTATATATAACAGAATCCATCATTCAGGTACCAGATTCCCTTCTACCCTCACAATATTCCATAGTCCACAAAGTTCAGTTGGGGGCCCTCCTGGGCATAACAGAATGGGCATATAAATGGAAGATTAATACAAATAAATCTAAAGATATGCATCTGAGAAGGAAAATAGCCATGCCATTTATAATCTTGGAGCAAATCTAGGGGTATCTGATATTGAAAGGGATTAGGGACAACCACCTAGGTAACCGTGCTCAATGCCAAGCAGCAGCTGCAAAGGCAAGTAAAATATTAGCATGCATAAAGAAGGGTATAGAAGCCAGGGAAGCAAATATAATTCTGCCACATTACATATCCCTAGTACGCCCTCATTTGGAATATGAAATACAATTTAGGGCACCACTTCATAAAAAGGACATTTTAGAGCTGGAAAAGGTTCAGAGGAGGGCAAGAAAACTAATAAGGGGAACGGAGGGGCTAAGTTATGAAGAAAGGCAAATTAAACTTATTTTATCTAGAAAAAAGGTGTCTAAGAGGAGATATGATTACTTTATAGAAAATACATACAGGGTCAGTATAAAGATTTGTCAAGGGAGCTTGTTGTGCTTTTCAACTGACAAGAGGACATCCCTTGAGGTTAGAAGTAAAAAGATTCCACCTTAAAGAAAGAAAAGGGTTCTTCACATCATATTTAACTAATCTGCATATTGCAGAACAGAGTAGATCTTAAAAGGTTGAACTTGATGGACTAAGAGTCTTTTTTTAACTTCCTTTTCTATGTAAATATGTACAAATAATATAATGCATTTAAAAGTATAAAATTTGTCATAATTCTTAATATTACACATAGTAAAGTTCATAAAAATTAAGCAAATAAAATAACTTACCTTGTGCTACAGAAACAAAAAAAAAACATACAAAAGCCTTTGTAATTGTAAAAAAAAGAATCATGGCTACATAAACAGAGTAACATTTCTCACAATAAAATAATTAAAAAAACAAACAAACAGAAGAATTGATTTTATATATAGATTCATCTGAATTTGTAGTGCTGCTTTAATCAATAAAGGGATGGTTGACCGCATTTAAATATCCTGTCATATTAGCTTACTAGCATTCTATGGAATACGTACCACTAATTTATTTGTTACTTTTGCAGAAACAAAACCAAAGGCCAGAATGTAAAGGCAGGGATGTTTTTCAAACAGCTGAACAGCAGATTTCTTATAGATCATAGTGGCCAGAATGATGACAGATCCAATATGTAGCATTGGAGATAGCACACTAGTGCCCTACAGGGAAAGAGAAAAAAAATATGAGTAATTAAAAATAGGTAACTAAAAGTACTTTAGAATTATTCAACAGTTATATTATTAAAAAAATGCATCATGATTACTATAATTTATTTCCGGCTTTGTAAAAAAACAAAACAAGGAGTCAACAATTATGAAAATGTTTGCCATATACTGTGATTGTATAGCTAATCTCCTTATCTCTGAGTACTGTAAATACATATTTGTGCAATATATCAAATCTCTTCTTCTTGTACAAAAGAATTCAAGAGCTCATTGCATTAAGTATTGTTCTTATGGAAACAAAAAAATCCAATAGTTCCAAATAGCAGTAGCAAATAGTTTTTGTGTGGAAAAGGCCTGTTAAAAAGGATTGGTCTGTACACAGACAGCTTAATTATATTCCTTACTATCAAAAATTTAAGGTGTTGCTGGATAGGTACTGAATGGGTATTGGATCAATCTATTTATACTTCATATTAATATACATTTTATTATGCAAACCATGTTACATTCATTTTTTTGAATAACCAGCTAAAGGTAACTTTACGTAAAGGTCTTGTCACAAATACAATAAAATCTGAACTTACTGCAATTGTGGACCCATTCTTCCCAACACCACCTGTAAAGATGACTCGAAAGTAATTGGTACAGGAAAACACAGTGCCTGCCACTGTACAGAGAGCAGGGGCAAGTTTCACAGGGATGTTCAACACTGGGATCTTACGGAGGAAGAGACAGATAAAGAGATTAGTGAACGTCCATTTTAGAGTCACTTATTCTATACTTAAGACACACATTAAACAAAAAAAATAATCAAAGATTGATGTATTTACATGCGTTTGTTGGGAAGGTTATAGTAAAAGGTGTAACCTACCTTTGAAACCGCTTTGCTAAAAAAAAATGTTACTTTTACTAAAAGGCATATAGAAGTTTCATTGATTGTGATTTGATTTTGCTCTATCAGAATCACAGTATACATTGCCTAACAAAAGTGTTCACCCCCCTTGGCAATTTTTGTGTTTTGTTGCCTCACAACCTGGAATTAACATGGATTGTTTGAGGATTTGCATCATTTAATTTATAGAACATGCCTCCAACTTTGAAGATGTTTTTTTTTTATTATTGTGGAGCAAACAACAAATAGAACAAAATAACAGAAAAAGTCAATGTGCATAACTATTCACCCACCTAAAATCAATACTTTGTAGAGCCACCTTTTGCGGCAATCACAGCTCCAAGTCTCTTTGGACAAGTCTCTATGAGCTTGCCACATCTTACCACTGGGATTTTTGCCCATCCCTCCTTGCAAAACTGCTCAAGCTCCTTCAAGTTGGATGGTTTGCGCTTGTGAACAGCAATCTTTAAGTCTGACCACAGATTTTCTATTGGATTGAGGTCTTGGCTTTGACTAGGCCATTCCAACACATTTACATGTTTCCCCTTAAACCACTCAAGTGTTTGGGGTCATTGTCCTGATGGAAGGTGAACCTTCGAACTAGCCTAAAATCACGCACAGAGTGGTACAGGTTTTGCTTAAGAATATTCCTGTAATTAGCACCATTCATCTTTCACTCAACTCTGACCAGTTTCCAAGTCCCGGCTGGTGTTCTTTGGGTGATGTGATGTGTTGGGTTTGCGCCAAACATAGAGTTTTCTTTGATGGCCGAAAAGTTCAATTTTAGTCTCATCAGACGAGAGCATCTTCCTCCATACATTTTGGGAATCTTCCTCATTCCTTTTCGCAAACTCAAAATGTGCTATTTTGTTTTTTGCTGAAAGTAATGGCTTTCTTCTGGCCACTCTGCCATAAAGCCCATCTCTATGGTGCGTACAGCTTATTGTCGTCCTATGTACAGATACTCCAGTCTCTGCTGTGGAACTCTGCAGCTCCTCCAGGGTTACCTTAGGTCTTGGTGCTGCCTCTCTGATTAATGCCCACCTTGCCCGGTCCATGAATTTTGGTGGGCGGCCGTCTCTTGGCAGGTTTGCTGTTGTGCCATGTTCTTTCCATTTGGTTATGATAGATTTGATGGTGCTCCTGGGGATCATCAAAGATTTGGATATTTTTTTATAACCTAACCCCGACTTGTACTTCATAACCACATTGACCCTTACTTCATTGGAAAGTTCCTTGGTCTTCATGGCAGTGTTTGGTTAGTGGTGCCTCTTGCTTAGGTGCTGCAGCATCTGGAGCCTTTCAAAAAAGGTGTGTGTATGAAATGACAGATCATTTGACGCTTAGACTGCACACAGGTGGACATCATTTCACTAATCATGTGACTTCTGAAGGTAATTTGATGCACCAGAGCTTTTTATGGGCTTCATAACAAAGGGGGTGAATACATACGCACATGCCGATTTTCTGTTTTCTATTTCTAAAAAATAGTTTTATGTATATATTTTTCTAATTTCACTTCACCAACTTAAACTATTGTGTTCTGATCCATCACATAAAATTCAGATTAACAAAACATTGAACTTAAGGTTGTAATGTAACAAAATAGGTAAAAAGTCAATGGGGGTGAATAGTTTTGCAGGGCACTGTATGTAAACATTTTTGTGCATGAAAAAAATCCCCAAATAAACTTAATGTTTTCTGGCAGTTGATTTTGAGAAGGAATGCCCCTGAAAATCCAAGCTAAATTAGCATAAATTCATAATTTGTTGTGGCCAATCACAGGCTACGGTATGTGAATTCAGTCTCTGCAGCAAAGCATTATGGGAATTGTAATCTTTTATTCCCATTACACGCCTCTCTCTCCTCCTTGAATGATGCAACAGGCAGTGCTGCTCTGAATTTCTGAACTGTGTTGCTACGGGCTAAAGGGTTAAAAAAAACAAAACCACATACTTGAATGCAGTTTTTCTGGTGGTTAGTATGGGCTGTCTATGTAAACAGCTCTGGGGGTGTGGAAACCAATTTTTTTTTGTAAATAAAATAAATTTGTATGTGTATTAAATAGATTATTGTAATGTATGTTTCTGATATAAGGAGTACGTGTTCGATTAGAAAGTAAAAAAACAGGAAACTTCCATATACCTTTAGTAGTGAATGGAATACACCCAATCATGTCATTTAATTCAAAGAGATTGTGTTTTGTAAAGAATAATATTAACTAATATACTCTTCAATATAAACTATGCAGCTGTTTATATGAACTGTGTCTTGTCTGTATGTATGTATGTATGTATGTACAGTCAGGTCCATAAATAGAAAGAGTTTTTTAAGGGAAAGAAGTGGAATATAATGCAATGGCCAAGTCAATCACCTGATCTGAATCCGATTGAGCATGCATTTCACTTGCTGAAGACAAAACTGAAGGGAAAATTCAACAAGAACAAGCAGGAACTGAAGACAGTTGCAATAGAGGTCTGGCAGAGCATCACCAGGGATGAAACCCAGCGTCTGGTGATGTCTATGCGTTCCAGACTTCAGGCTGTAATTGACTGCAAAGGATTTGCAACCAAGTATTAAAACGGGGAAAGTTTGTTTTATGACTGTTAATCTGTCCCATTACTTTTGGTCCCTTAAAAAGTGGGAGGCACATATACAAACTGTTGTAATTCCTACACCATTCACCTGATTTGGATGTAAATACCCTCAAATTAAAGCTGAAAGTCTGCAGTTAAAGCACATCTTGTTCGTTTCATTTCAAATACATTGTGGTGGTGTATAGAGCCAAAAAGATTAGAATTATGTCGATGTCCCAATATTTATGGACCTAACTGTATGTATGTATACACACTTATATACAAAAAAATATTTAAAAACTAACAAAATATGGAGTAATTACGGAATTACCATGATTCAGATTGTATCATTCAAATTACCATTGATTGCCATAAAGTTGGTCCGCCGATCACAGCCAATAAATGCATGATTATTATGAAGATTTGCACTTCAGTCACATCAATTCTGATTATATATAAAGCCAGAGAAAAACAAAAAGCATTATTAAAGCAATTATTTGAGAACAAAGTTAATACTCAGCCACTGAGTACCATTATCATGCACATTTTCAAAGTGAAATTATTATTTGATTTCTTTAAAATAAATACATTGTTGAGGTCTTTACCAAAGTAGCCTTGCATCTAACAGACATCTTACTTCGCTGTCAGAAACTACCTACAATAAAAATAACCCAGTACCAAAGTATTGTGCTATTTAAAGTGAACTTCTGTTAGGATAAAGTGTGTGTAATCACTGGTGTTTTAGTTTATCAAATACTGTATATGTTTTCAATAAGAGCATAAGTGCAAAATATATAAAGCACTAACACAATGGAGGTTTTCAGAGCAGGATACCAAGGAAACTGTATGTGATCTACACCAGTAAGACAGAGGAGCACACACAGGGGTGGGGCAGCTATAGCCGACCTTGCTAATTATGCAAAATGGGCAGAGGTAAAAGACACAGTAAGACAGCACAAACCTATATAAAAAGTTAAGAGCTTGAAATACTAACTACTAGTATGTTTAATGTTTAGGCATTATAAATCAAGTATAGATATTTTTAAATAAAAAGGGCATTAAGGGCTATCCTGGATAAATAGAGAGGGAGTATTAATCCAGGGATGAATCCGATCGCCAGTATCTGGGGTCAGGAAGGAATTTTTATATATATATATATATATATATATATATATATATATATTTTTTTTTTTTTTTTTTTCTGTTCAGACAATTGCACTGCGTTTCACTGCGTTTTTTTTTTCTGTTTGCCTTCCTCTGGATCAATAAATCTGCGTATTGCAGATCAGAGGAGATCTAAAAAGGTTCAACTTGATGGACTAAAGCCTTTTTTCAACCTAAATTACTATGGCCCTCATTCAATTGCAATTTTGACAATTGAATAGGGGTCTAAATAAGCACATCACATATATTTTTTAAAGAAGTTTTTAGTTATTAGGCATCTATCCAAAAGCAAGGTTTTCACAAACTAAAAACTTCTTTAAAAAATATATATTATGTGCTTATTTAGAGCCCTATTCAATTGGCAAAATCGCAATTGAATGAGGGCCTATGTAACTATATATGCAGGTACCTTTATACCAGGGTTTCTTTCTAGTGTATCTTTTTAGAGTCAAATGGTCCTTAAGATTTTTTGTTATTTAAATACGCAAGAATATGGTCATACAATGGTTTATTTAGACTTTTAAAAATATTTCTTAGTTGCTCGGATACTCTCTTGCCTCTTGTATTAGCATAGAATAGTACACAAATCAACATAATGAAGTATTAGTATATTACGCCTCTATAGCCAGGGGTGACTAAATACTGGTCATTTTACAATCTTTGCATATAAAATCTCCACAGTATAGAAAATATGCATAGTATTGTATAAGTATTTATTTTGCACTTGCAATTTTGATTGAAAACCTACACACATAAAACTGAATAATAAAATTATGTTTATCTGTCACTATTGTTTGGATAAAGTGTGGTTAATTGCTGTTGTGGTTCGTTCATTATATACTGGATTTTATCTACAGACTTAAGTATTCCTAATGAGCAATATATTTTATGTATACACACTTTATAGACATGTCTCTATGTCAATTGTTTTCAAACCTCTCATCAGGACCTACCAGACCATGATTTTGGTTTGACATTGTTTGAATACAGATGAGGCAATTAGTCTGTTGAACACGGATTGTTCCTCCTGTGTTCACAAAGTGTTTCACCTAAATCATGGCCCGTCTGGTGGGTCCTGAGGAGAGATTTGAGAACCACTGCTCTGTCTTTTTATATTTCCAAAATGTGATATGTTTTATTGTAATCAAACAAATATCAAATTTTAGGATTTTGATTTTTTATTGTAATGCATGATTCAGGCAGCAGATCAGCATTTCATGCATTCCACAATAAACACAGGCTTTTCACCATATATAAAGTTACCATTTCATTCCAGAAACCAGGTCCCATAGTCCCTGTGAGGAGCTGAATAACTATTACAGACAGTTCAGTTTCAGTGACATCAAATCTATATGTAGAATAAAGAAATTCTGTTTAAGCTGATAAATTATTTTATAGCATATTATTTAGATATGCACCATTCTGGAAAGAGATGCTTGGACTTATTTAATTGCAGATATTTTTTTGGTCAAATAATTAAGTTTCGCTATCATTATGTGCTCAACTTAAAATCATAACTGCCAACCATTACACTTATGGTGAGACTGTCACATGTAAGAAGTCCCCCGCCCCTTTAGTTTCTAAATACTAAAAGGACATAGCTACATTAGTGGGTCTCTCTAAGTTTACGGTGGCTGGTGCTATACTTATATACATGTATTCTATGAGAGGATACATGTGAAAATCCTCCCTCTTGAAAAATATGACCTGATTTCAACAATTTAAATATTGGGAGGTAAACTATGAGCAAATAGTCAGGTGGTTACTTTAAAAAAAAAAAAAAAAAAAAAAAGAGTCCTGAACAGTAAATATAGAAGTTTTTCTTTCTTTTTTTTTTTTACATTTAGTAATATAAATTTAAAACAAAAAACAAAATAGCACCTACAATGTTAGACTAAACTCTTTTTATAACCTTTCATTTGTTTTCTGCTTTTTTCCCCATTATGAATTCAATAAACCCATCTTCCTTTTAACTATTTATTTAGAAAACTACTTTTAACTACTTTAGTCATCTTAAAAATATTTCATTCTTACTCTGATACGCTCTCCCCTGTTGCATTCTCATAGAACAGTACACGTGTTGGCATTGTGTGCCTATATAGCCAGAAGTGACTATGTAAAGATTATTATAAAACTGTGAGAACATGGTTAGCTGGAAAGTTTTTATTTGGGATGAACAGTTTGAATTCAACCATAAATTAAAAGAAAAAAAAGACAGGGTTATGAGGGCATAGTAGAAGGATTCAGATTCACACTTAACACAAGAAGAAATAATAGGCATCTTCCATTATCTTTGCAAAAACGTTAAATTATTTCGTATAAGGGTAACTTACGTTTAGATTTGATGGCACAAAAATTTTGTGGAAGAGACTACCTTATTAAATTGCGATTCGGCCAATTGAATAGGGCTCTATATAAGCACATAGCATATTTTTTTAACAGAAGTTTTTAGTTAGTGAAGACCTTGCTTTTGGATAGAGGTTCACGAACTAAAAACTTCTGTAAAATAAATATGCTCTGTGGTTATATAGAGCCCTATTCAATTGTCCAAATCGCAATTTAATAAGGCTGTAATATAGTACATTTGTGTTCACATTTGAAGTTAAATTAACGCTGCCGGCACTGGGGAGCTACAGTTGATTGAGGGAACCATGAATGCCAACATGTACTGTGACATACTGAAGAAAAGCATGATCCCCTCCTTTCGGAGACTGAGCCGCAGTGCAGTATACCAACATGATAACGACCCCAAACAAGATGACCACTGGCTTGCTAAAGAAGCTGAAGGTAAAGGTGATGGACTGGCCAAGCATGTCACCAGACCTAAACCTTATTGAGTATCTGTGGGGCATCCTCAAAGGGAAGGTGGGGAGTGCAAGGTCTCCACCAGCTCCATGATGTCATTATGGAGGAGTGGAAGAGGACTCCAGTGGCAACCTGTGAAGCTCTGGTGAACTCCATGCACACAAGGGTTAAGGCAGTGCTGGAAAATAATGGTGGCCACACAAAATATTGACACTGTGGGCCCAACTTGGACATTTTCACTTAGGTGGGTACTCACTTTTGTTGCCAACGGTTTAGACATGGCTGTGTGTTGGGTTATTTCGAGGGGACAGCAAATTTATACAGTTATACAGGCTGTACACTTACTACTTTACATTGTAGCAGAGTGTAATTTCTTCAGTGTTGTCACATGATAAAATATTTTAAAAAATGTGAAATTATACAGTATATATATATATATATATTTTATATTTATTTATATAGCTATGGATTGATGAGCTAGGCATTTGTGGACACATTTGCATGTCCCAACTCAGCTTCCCAGACTGCAGTGTAATAACTGTTTTTCTTGGAATTCTGAGCTGGAAGGTTTTTTTTTAAGTTGCTTTAGAGACATTCAAATGTGAACACGGATGTACTATTTATTTACTGTACCGTAGAGGGCTCGCTCTTTTGCCCACCATAAATTAAATGGTTGTTGTGTTGAACTACCTACTCATAAAGTCCACAACACAAGCTGAGATCCCGCTCCATGCTGATGATAGTGAGCTTGAAACAGCTGTACATGGATAGGATTCTCAGCTTGTGTAAAATCCAGCCGTGGCTTTGCATTAAAGCACATATATACTTATACACACATATACATATTTAGATTGTAAGTTTGCAAGTTTACAATCTGGCTTGGTGGTTTGGGGAAAGCACTATGGACACCGGATTCTACGCTCAAAGACAGAGCCCTTTATTCTTTTGTAATGTGTTAATATTGTTTTGCCTTGATCACAACGCATGTATAGCGCTTCGTTTATTTATATATATATATATATATATATATATATATATAAATATATATATATATATAAATATATATATATATAAATATATATATATAAAGTCTACACACCCCTGTTAAAATGTCAGGTTTCTGTGCTGTAAAAAAATGGCAAAGATAAATCATTTCAGAACTTTTGCCACCTTTAATGTGACCTAAAAACTGTACAACTCAATTGAAAAACAAACTGAAATCTTTTAGGTGGATGGAAGAAAAATAAAAAAGTTAAATAATGTGGTTGCATAAGTCTGCACACCCTCTTATAACTTGGGATGGAGCTGTGTTCAGAATTAAGCAATCACATTCCAAATCGTGTTAAATAGGAGTCAGCATACACCTGCCATCATTTAAAGTGCCTCTGATTAACCCCAAATAAAGTTCAGCTGCTCTAGTTGGTGTTTCCTGAAATTTTCTTAGTCGCATTCCTCAGCAAAAGCCATGGTCCACAGAGAGCTTCCAAAGCATCAGATGGATCTCATTGTTAAAAGGGATCAGTCAGGAGAAGGGTACAAAAGAATTTCCAAGGCATTAGATATACCATGGAGCACAGTGAAGACAGTCATCATCAAGTGGAGAAAATATGGCACAACAGTGACATTACCAAGAACTGGAGCTCCCTCCAAAATTGATGAAAAGACGAGAAGAAAACTGGTCTGGGAGGCTACCAAGAGGCCTACACCAACATTAAAGGAGCTGCAGGAATATCTGGCAAGTACTGGCTGTGTGGTACATGTGACAACAATCTCCCGTATTCTTCATATGTCTGGGCTATGGGGTAGAGTGGCAATACGAAAGCCTTTTCTTCCTTTACCAAGACATGCTTGATGTGTGCTAATCACATGTGTTATATCTTATTGGTCTACTAATATCAATAATCTTTTATTGGCTGTTGGTGGGATATACCATGTTTCTAAAAGGTGGGAATGGATTATCCCATTATCTTTATGTAAACGATTATAAAAAGCTATGTTTTGTTTATATTTGTGTCCAATGAGCCAGTAGCAGGAGACAATTGTAACTGGTCTTCTGTTGCCAATTATTTTTTTCCCCAAATAAACCAAACAAAAATCAGAGGCCTCTGTGTTTTGGGTATCATGACTGGGTTTCGGAGTAGATTGTGGTTTGTGGGTATTGGCAGAAAATGAGAATGGTAAGAATTGTCAGGTACCTTTTCTAATTGTAAACAACAAAGTAAATACACTCCTTCTCTATCAGTCCAAATATTATAATGTTCAAAACGTAAGAAGAGATTTGCAAAGAGAAAAGCAAAAAAATATCTGTTCTAATTTAACGAAGAGAGCAAATAACCCTAAAAGATTTGCATAAAAGCTAGGATATAGTTATCAGAAATGCTGATAAAAAGGGTGCGACAGACATCCCGAACAGAGAGGATTATTTAAAAGAGTGTAAAAGATTAAGGATAAAAAAAATGCTAAAAAAATAAATAAAAATAAATATTATCCAGTGATCCAACGTATGCATTCACTCAAAAACTAGAAATAATCCTTAATGATAGACAAGGTTATCAGTTAAGCAAGAATATCAGTTCTAAACATAGCAATCTTTTACACTATCCCCAAAGTACATTCAAACCCAGCCAAACCCCCTGGAAGACCGATAGTTTTGGGAATAAACAACCTTACCGAGAACTCCAGTAAATATCTAGATTTGATTCTGAGAATCATGTGGTAACTCAATTCATGTGGGGAATTACTATAAAATATATATAGTTATATGCAATGGATAATATAATCCATAATAAATATTCCAAGCAAAGTTGTATGTATATATTAAATTATACAACACAAATATTAAAATTATTAAAATAAAGTACCACATGTATTGTAAGTATTCCAAAACTACAAATTCATAAACAGACGGGCAATGATAATTTTTAAACATTTTTTTAAACAAGCATGTACTATAGAAAATAATATTCCTAATAGAGAGGCGCTTTTTGGCAATTATTTTGAGAAAATAAATAAAATTCAAATAGGATTTAATATTAAAAATGCCCAACATAAAGAGGGGAATTGAAAGTGACATGGTAGTGATGCCTCAGAATAGGATCCATGTGATATTAGTAGCCAACTTATACAGTGATTCACTTTATAATCGCTACCTTGTCGTGGTAAAGGGGCTTGTGTATCTCAATGAAACTGTGAGCTATACCGTGTAGGGTCACCCAAGGTGGGCAGGTTGTAGCAGAGAGGTCAGACAAATCAAAATCCACTGGAGAAGGAACTGGTCCACTCCAGTATACATGCCATGAAAACCTTATGGATGAGCAAACCCAGACACAAGATGTGCCTGGCGTGTGTTACTGTCTATAGGGTCATGAATGAATGACTGAAAAACAACAACAACAACAAATACAGCAATTAAGAAACTATATGTATAAAAAAAGATATTACTAAATTATCCTAATTATTAGACATTAAAGAGAAAAGAACATTGTCCAGCCTTCCATTTTATCATGAGTCACTATGAGAAAGATGGCTTTGGACCTACACTAATACTTAACGTTTATTCTTAATATTAAAATATGACTATATCTATATTGTATATAGTCAATCCTAAAAAAAAATAGCACTTAAAATCATAAAATATAACTTTAAAGCTCTCTTAGCCAGGGATATTAGAGTTCCAGTATGCTTAGTAAATTATATTTCTCAGGGGATCTGTGATATAGGACAGTATTATGAATAACTTTGAGTTCTCCAGTGTCGTACTTTGTTATTTTCTCAATCTTGTTTTTATCTCACGAATAGTCTTTTCAATATGATTTTTAGCTCTCCTTTACCGTTAACCCGGAAGATGTTATCTCAATAATCACTATGCTTATGGGCAATCAACCTTGGTTCCTATTATTCCAAAAATATTATTAGGGAGCATTGAATATTACATAAGTAAAGCTTTTATCTTCAGCTAATATTAATCTGAAGATAAAATATAGAAGGCTAGTGTTCTTTTCTCTTTAATGTCTAATAGTTAATAACACTAATACGAAGCCAGGTTCCACCTTGGAATATAAAATTAGGAGGTCTATTCAACTTATATAATAATTAAATTATCTTAATATAATTAAATTAAGTAGGAGCTGCTATGTCATTAGTCAATGTTTTAATATTGAGGTGTTTGGAAATTGAAAAGCACATTATACTCCTCAGCCATTCAAGTTTAAATCACCAATTAAGCACAAATATCTATATTTATTTAAGTCACATAGCATTTATTTGAGTCACATTGTAACAAGGATTTTTTTTTAGAAAAATTACATTTTTGGAGACTTAATTAATGTGTGGCTGGCGCTAGTCACGATTACCATATATATGAAGCACTTGGGGAAACAAATTGTTACGCAATTGTACTTTTAATATTTTTCTAAAGTATAAGTCTTGCAATACTAACAATAAACACTCAGACATTTTTTTAATGATTATGATAATTTTTTTATATACAAACCCTATTCATCAATAAGACATATTTTTGTCACATGTGCTGCTGGAGAAATGTGCAGTTTTTGAGCGAAAATACCAAGTTTCTTTAAAAAACAACATTGCGTACCCTGTTGTGTGGCAATTGTCAACTTATACATAATAAGATCATAATGCATAACATAAAAAATATTTTATATCTTATATTCAAAGACCTAAAATTAATACAAGATTAACCAATAATATGTGGACCCTTAGCCTTTTTTTTGCCAGCAGTATGAGGTAGATTCTGGTTTGTGCAATAGATTTTGTAGGATTGGGTATTCCACAATAATCATTTAGTGTATGGTGAGTACAATGTGAGAAAAGCTCTCCCCAGTACAGAGTACAGAAAACGAATAATACACTAATAAGCCCATTTTTATGTCTAAAAAGGTAGGGAGCAATGTATAAAGTTGCTATTTTTGGATTAAAAGAGTGAGGCACATTGTATTCTCATTTGCATGTCCCTGCCTTATAGACATGCAAATGGCCTTATTAATGTATTATTCGTTTTCTGTACTCTGTACGGTGGAGAGCTTTTCCCACTCTGGGGCTCACCATACACTAAATGATTGTTGTGGAATACCCAATCCTACAAAATCTATTGCACAAACCAGAATCTACCTCATACGGATGATAGCCAAAAGCTTGAAACAGGCCTGTATATGAGTGATTCTTGGTTTGTGTAAAATCTAACCCGGCGCTTTGCTAAAAAGCGGTTTAATACGGCGGGCATATGCTTTAAGGGATCAATGTATAAAGTTGCTATTTTTGGATTAAAAGAGTGAGGTACATTGTATTCTCATTTGCATGTCCCCGCCTTTTAGACATGCAAATGGGCTTATTAATGTATTATTAGTTTTCTCTCTCTCTCATATATATATTATATTCTCTTGTTGAGATCTGGTCTGTGAGATGTCCCCTGCAAAAAGATTGGTCTTTTTCTCTAGTGTTTAGTTACTGTTATTTATATCTAAAAGCACCCTCATATCTGTGAGCTCTGTATGTACACCTTGAGCCAACACACAATTTTGTGTTGTATATACATTTCCACTCAGAATTCTGAGAAATATAGTTTTTGCACTACACTATGGGAAACTCGTCAGGGACATGCAAATGAGTCCACAATGCATTTTCACTTTTTAATCCAAAACCACTTTATACATGGTTCCTTTTAGCATATGCATGCCGTTATAACACAGCTTGCATGCATAGGATAGGGTGGATTTGCGCGAGTTAGGACACCTACCCACTGACTGTTTCTGTCTTATTTGTATCTCATCAGTGTGGGAGTGGTCCCTAACTTGTGCTATACATATGCAAAAACAGACTATTTGCATTATTGAAAATATACAACTTAACAGTATTGTATATTAATTATTCCAAAAAGGTTTGCGTTTAAAAGAGCACTTTAACTACATGAGCCCACCTCTACTAGGTTGCCAAAAGAGAAAAAAGGGCTTCAGAGATATAGGTTTGAAGACTCATGTTGTAAACCATATACCTTTTTTTGCTTTTATCTTGCCCAGCTGCATTCCTCATTGTATAACTGTACCATTTCCTCCCTGCATTTCTAGACCAAAATCTATTTTGCCACTTCTCATTCTTTGACTGCTTTGTGAACCAGTAGCAAGGGATTAGAATTAGCCATCAACTGTTAAACTCAACCTTAATGATACGAGTTGAGGTTAACATGGATTTGAGCACAAGCTGAGAGGATATTGGATCAAACCAAAAAATATGCTACTATACTATTGGATGCAGACATTAGACAAAAGTTTAGTTTCACGCCTAAAGCTTAAATCCTTTAAAACTTCATGTGAGCTTCATTTTTTTCCAGATTTTTGTATTTTTCCTGTGGCTCCCTTAAAAACTACACTAATTTTCCTTTCATTTGTATTATCTTACATGCATTTTTGTCTCTATTATTTTCATAGATACTGTTCAAGGTGCAAGTAAATTTGCATTATTATGCAATTGGTATAACATGAAAGCACCATATTTCTATAGACCATTTTCTAATCTACTTTAAGTATAACTGCAATACAAAAGTAAACATTTCAGAAATGAGGGGTTTTCAAACATATCAAAATAAAAATGCCCAGCTACATAGATGTCTAAATCAACATTGCTTTTTAAAAACAGAAACAATTCTATTTTTTTTTTTTATTAAGTTTAGGAAAAAAGACATGTACATACAAAGCACAAACATTTAAATCTCCTGTCTATACTGAGTACAGATAATGTGTGTGGCTCATTTATTCTGAATGGCAAAGAGCTTAGATATGAGTATGTGATACTGGGGGATTTTGGAAGCAAACATGTTAATGGAAAGATATATTAATATTATGAGGATGCAAATTAGCATATTTGAATTAATACATGCTGTGGTAAATCTTAAAGTGCCACTTATTTCAGCACAATTTGGAATACACCACTGTAAAGATCTCCTAAAATCATGTTTAAAAAAACTTTTGGAAATAGGTTCATTTTTCACAGAGAGATTAAAAAATTAAATCTCTGTTTACATGTGCAAGCCCTTTACATGCAAGCCCCCAGACAGAGCGCCAGCAGAGTAACAGATTTTTACTTCCTGGGTATTCTCCTCTTCCTGTGCAGCCACATGATAACCAACAAATTGCACTAATTTGACCTTAAGCCACACCCATAAGGAGGGGCTTCACACTATTAGTAGCCCAGTGTCAGACTCACAGAATGTCACTGTCTGCTTCCCTTTGAGCATGTCTTCGGTTCACAGCTTTACAATGTGTAATCTCTCATGAGGAAGAGAAGCGCAGGGGTTTCTGGAAATTAGGAATCTTCTTAGTAGTAAGAGAAGTGCAAATAGGATATCACAATAGATGTAAATACTTCAAGGAGAATAACATAAATCCATCAGGTTAAATATACATGCTGTTTTGCCTTAAAAAGGGCATTGTTTGTTTGAGCCCACAATGTGTTTCCTTGGGGAAATCTCCACTTTACTGATCAAAACATTTAGAAAAAGACACAATGGTTAAAGGAACATTGACATGAATTAATTCTGTCATTTAAAAAACATCAGAGTTCATCAACTTTTATTTCATTAAACTCCTTTTGCATCATGGATTAATTTGGCATGGCATCATTATCCTTTAATTTGTGTTTCCCTCCAAGGTTTGGGCGTCTTAGAATTTACTCTATGATGATGGTAGAGTTGGTGGGGCTGGGTCCGGCGTGGACATTTTGTGTAGTTAGGAAGTCAGTAGTTTACATTTGATTAAAAGAAGCCATACCTATGGCATGCTCAAGTGCCACTCTAAATGCAGTGGATCTAAGGCTAAGGTGAGGTTTCACAGCAACTGATGACGGTTTGTGGTTACTGAGTAGTATCAGTGATTGTGGGAGCCTTATGAGACCCAGAGTTATCATGCTGGGAGAAGGCTGATAAACAGGGGTTGAATGTGTTATCCTTTAATTAGATGGCACAGGAGTGGTTCATATGCATAGGAAATTAAAACCATTGTGGTTAGGGGGGGGAGAGAGATCATGGTTTTCAGTTTTAGCTTTTTTTTTTTTTTTTTACAAAAATGATGGATTTGTATTTTTCTATTTTTGGTGCAATTTTCCCCCTTTTTTTTTTTTTTTTTATAACATCCTCCCTTTATAGTGTTTATTTTTTATGTATGTATTTGTGGTGTTTGTTCGGCTATTTGTATTTCCTCCTCCTTCTCTTACTTTCTCAGTTGATGGCCAAGCAGTATGCTTTGGCACTGAAGATTGTATCCCTTGGCTTAATGAAAGGCCCTGAAGTTGTCAGATTTAAAGTCCTTATTGTGGGGTATGCCCTGGTGTCATTTTTGATAGACAGAAAATACATGCTTCTCACTTTAAAATGCTGAAGCAATGACTTGTGTATCTGGTGAAACTTGGCAGTGGTGTTGTGAGAATGCCTGTGTTTCTAGGAGCATGGCACTCTTTGGTTGTGCTAATTTATACAAGCTATTTGACCTATAGCGGACACAATTGTTGTTATTATTATCATCATTCATTTGTAACGCGCCAACATATTCGGTAGAGCTATACATGGGTTACGATCAAGGCAAAACAATAGCAGTATTAACACTTTGCAAAGTATGGAGGGCCCTGTCTTTGGGCTTTGAATTAAGTGTCCAGAGTGCTTTCTCCAAAGCACCTTGCAAGATTTAAAAACTTGCAAACTTACAATCTAAAGACAACATACAAAAATATTTGTACTGTATAAAATACACTGAATGACTGCTTTGAGTAAGGGGCATGGAGCACAACATTTTTTTCATTAAAAAGATTTTCATTAAGACGTAAAACCTGTTTAAACTTCATGGAAACTTAGAGAGCATACTTTAGCTTGTAGATCTCGTTGGCTGGCAGAGGGCAAGACCCCAAGAGCAGTCAGACTTCTAAATAAGTTCCAGACTTACTTGCATTTAAGCTAGCATATATACTTCTAATGGGAAGCATATATATTTTTTATAAAAAAAAGAAACACAAAAAGATTATATATATATAATAAATAAATAAATAAATAAATAAAGTATCTTATAGCGGTTAACTTACATGCCAAATCGCAGTGTTCCGGACACATAGGTCTGCCAGTGAGCACAGTAGAACATGAACATGCCAGCAAAACAACAGAAGAACATCCAGTCTGGATTTGTTCCAAGCTGCACAGCGATGCACGTGCCTAAGACCACGAAAACTAAGAAGAAAAGAAGCAGTGACTAATATAACAACCACATAAGAAGAATATGACCTTAATTAGACCCTATTAATTGTATTATTACAAAAGGAACACATAAACAAAATAGTAATAAAACAGTAATTTGTGATCAACATAGTAATTAGTCATCAACATATAGTCTGAGTAAATTTTACTTGGTAATTAATTGTCTTTGACTGACTTCAATAATAAACATTAAATCATCTTTTTTAATTGTACTGCTGTATTTTTTTTTCAATGAACATTTAAACAACTTTTGCTTACTTGCTTAGTTAAGTTCTTATCAGAGCAAACTTTGTCAGACTATAGCACAGTTTGCAAGTTTGAGATATTTAACATTGTTAAAATGTTATCTATTCTGTTGAAGTTAAAAATATCATTTTAGATACACAACTCATTATACAAGTCGCTGGAAAGAAAATGAATGAAAACAGTCAGAGGATCCAGATATATGGTGTCGAGAACATCAATGGAATTGTATGAGGAGAATGCCTCCACAAAAAAAGTCATAATGTGTACGAATACTGTGGAAAAAATGAAGTAGATTTCTAAAGATGTGATACCTATATTTAAAAAGGGAGCAAGAGCAAATCCAGGGAATTATAGACCAGTGAGCCTCACTTCTGTAGTGGGGAAGCTTTTAGAAGGGTTAATAAGGGATAATATACAAGAATATGTCTATTTGAACAGGATTATAAGTAGGAGTCAACATGGGTTTATGAGGGATAGGTCATGTCAAAAAAAATCTAATTAGTTTCTATGAGGAGGTTAGTAGGAACCTGGAATAGGCAACTCAGTGGATGTAGTCTTTTTGGATTTTGCAAAGGCTTTTGATACAGTGCCACATGGGAGACTATTGGGCAAACTAAGGGATACAGGAATTGCAGTAAATATCTGCTCATGGATTGAGGGCTGGCTAAAAGACAGGAAGCAAAGGGTTGTTGTAAATGGAACATACTCCGATTGGACTAATGTGGTAAGTGGGGTTCCTCAGGGTTCAGTATTAGGTCCTCTCCTTTTTAACATATTTATTAATGATTTAGAGGTAGGATTGAAGTGTGGGGTCTTCATTTTCGCTGATGACACAAAGTTGTGCAAGGTAATTAAATCGGATAATGATGTGCTTTCCCTGCAAGGGGATTTACATAAAATTGAGGAATGGACATCTAAATGGCAGATGAGATTTAATACGAATAAATGTAAGGTTATGCATCTGGGAAGGAAAAATAGCCATGCAATATATAATCTTAATGGAGCAAATCTAGGTGTATCAGATATTGAAAGGGATTTGGGAGTGCTTGTGGACAACCACCTAGGTAACAGTGCTCAAAGCCAAGCAGCAGCTGCAAAGGCAAATAAAATATTAGCATGTATTAAAAAGGGTATAGAAGCCAGGGAAGCAAATATAATTCTGCCACTATACAAATCTCTAGTACGCCCTCATTTGGAATATGGAGTACAATTTTGGGCACCACTTCATAAAAAGGACATTTTAGAGCTGGAAAAGGTACAGAAAAGGGCAACAAAACTAATAAGGGGAATGGAGGGGCTAAGTTATGAAGAAAGACTAACCACATTAAACTTATTTTCTCTAGAAAAAAGGCGTCTAAGAGGAGATATGATTACCTTATATAAATACATCCAGGGTCAGTATAAAGATTTGTCAGGGGAGCTTTTTGTGCCAAGAGGTTTTAAACTGACAATCCCTTGAGGTTAGAAGTAAAAAGATTCCACCTTAAAGAAAGAAAAGGGTTCTTCACAGTAAGGGGTGGTTAATCTGTGGAATTCTCTACCAGAGGAGGTGGTGACAGCGGATTCGATAGATAACTTTAAAAGGGGACTGGATTTATTTCTAATTAAAAAGGGAATTCAGGGTTATCATGGATAATTAGAGAGGCAGTATTGATCCAAATTGTTTTACATTTCCCCTTGAGACAATTGGCTAAGTCTCGCTTGTGTTTTTTTTTTTTTTTCTATTTGCCTTCCTCTAGGACTAATTAATGATTAAAAAAAAAAAGATTAAATAATTGATTAATAATTAATTAACAACTAATGAATTAATAGTTAATCTGCATATTGCAGATCAGAGGAGATCTTAAAAGGTTGAACTTGATGGACTGAAAGTCTTTTTTCAACCTTAAATACTATGTAACTATGTAACTAAATAAGTTGCTAACATTTGAAAGCTGTATAAACATTCACTATACTTCCAAAAAAATAAATAAAGGGAAATTGGTTAAATTTTTTAAAAGAATGGAGAACTGGATACCTGTAGAGAGAGAGTCGCAGCCATGGTCAAAAAGTTCCCCAAGAGGTGTACTGCTATTAGTTCTCCTCGCCTGCTTTCCATCAATGGCATCAAGAGACTGGTATATGAAAAGACCAACAGCACAAGAGAGATATGACCAAACAGGAGCCTGGGGGAAAAAAAGCATCTAATTATATACTGGGGATGTCTAAGTGAAAGCCCCAAAATACAGACACCTCACACTTGAGGTATGTGTATGTATATACACTGCAGATATAGTAAATGCTTACTGTACTTTGTATACTGATTGTCTTTCATCACACTTGTACCTATATACAAATAGAGGAATTTGTTTTCACAAGAGTTTAACAAAATGTCATAGCATGACATTACTTATCCCACGTTGAAGAGATACAATAACTGCTGTCTGTGGGTAAGTTAAAATTCAACAAAGTGTACTACAAAAGTGGGTACATTGCTTTATTATTATTCCTGTCCAGAATACACAAACATATGGTAAACTTTTGACAAAAAAAAACAAACAAAAAAAACCTGCAAAATCATATATTCTTAAAAATGCTAGGGCACAACAACCTAAACAAATTGTTTACAGCCTTTGTAATAACTTAACACATTTTGAGATTCTTGGAGGACCACTTAATCATCATATTTCCTGCAGATGAGCCCAGCTATATTTCTCTGCAGCCTAATAACTCAGCTATACGCAGGTTGTGGGGTCAAAGTAGCTCTATACATAACCTCTCAATGAAAAAGAATGTGGAGTGGAAAGCAAACTTATAAAACATAACAGTATGTAGAAATCACCTGTAATTGTGTGCGGTCCAGTCAACTTTCAAAAATGAAAATATCCCTGTAACACATGCAACATTAATCAAATTATCACGCATATCTCTCAAGGGACAAGCACAATTAACAAAATGTATTTTTTTTTTTTTTTAATAAAAGCCAGTCTATGACATTTTCCCTACTACTTATGCTCTTTTTTGTGATATTGTTTCAAACACTTTTCATCATACACTGAGGCCCTCATTCAATTGCGAGTTGGCCAATTGAATAGGACCCTAAATAAGCACATAGCATATTTTTTTAAAGAATTTTTTAGTTAGTGAAAACATTGCTTTTGGATAGATGCTTACTAACTAAAAACGTCTTTAAAAAATATATGTTATGTGCTTATTTAGGGCCCTATTCAATTGGCCAAATTGCAATTGAATGAGGGCCTGATCGTTTAAGCAATGGGAAGGAATACTGTTTACTAGATATTTAATTGTGGAAAGAATAGAGTTGTGTGTTGGTAATGTACAAACATAATGCTACAAAAATCATCTTACAATAATTAGTTATTTACAAAGAAAAGAACTAAATAACTAGTAAACATTGCAACCCAATTAGAAGGGAGTAGTTAGTTCAAATAAATCACAGTAAGTGCACAAATTAAATAGAAAGTACATAAGCACCACTAATTATATAGTTATGTATTTTTGGGGCCAAGGATTGGACTCGCCTGAACCCCACATGCAAGGGCCCTTTATGACCCAAAACTGTACTGCTGCAGCCCCTTGGACTCTTTTTTTTTTTTTACTAACCATGGAGGGATGTTAGCTCATGTGATTACCAACCTCAAGGGCTGTTACAATGGTATGAGTCGTGCTTTAAGGGACTGTGACACTTTTATACATTTATGTGTGGTGTAATTTTGGGCCTCAGGCTCCAATTATGTACCTGTGATCTACAATTTGGGCATAGTAGGTTCAGATTTATTCCTTATAAATGTTTAAAGTATTTAGTTTGTGGCCAGAATATCCTCTAGGATATGACACTATTAAACCAAGTCTCTTCAGGTAAGTAGAAACCTATCCAGTGACACAACCCTGCTGCATGCAATTGTTACATAGAGAAATTACTCTTAAGGACTGGATATAATAAGGACTATTTAGTAGTAATGATTAGTGGGCTTTAATTCATGAGTTTGTTAGTAGTAATTACTCCACTGTGCCATGCTATTATATATGTTGCTGATATGCATACATTGCTGCTCATTTGAAAATTAGGGTTTGTGGAGGAAGAAAGGGATCTCTTTTCATATTTCTGCTATCATTGTATTTAGCATGCCATGTTGATAGTGTGACTCCATCTTGGTTATTTCCCTGACAACTTACTGCATAACCCCCCTAGCCAGACATTCTGGTGTCAGGATGTTTGTTAATATTATATTATCTTCTAACCCCCTACTGTGCGAACATCTTGGAACCAAGATATTGTATAAAAAAAATAAAAAAATATAATGTTAATTAGCCCCTATAGGAGTTGTATATCCTGTCAAGGGTGACCAGGCAGATGACATCAACAGACCTTTAGGCACCTGGAAACAGGGAGAAACATGATAGCCTTTTTGATCTACCCCATGTGAACTAAATGACTGTCATGAGTTTAAGGCTGTTAGGGATTGCTGTACTGTTTAAATATGTGTGTGAACAATGTGTGGCTAAGACACATAAGTATGGTGTGACTTCATTTTTGAGGGAATGGTCTATTCTAAAACAAGCGGGTAGAAGAAGGCCTTTTATTATTTTTAATAAGTTAGTAAGGCTTGGTATCCTGAATGTCTGCTTCTGTCCTAAAGAAAAGGACTGTGGGCCAGATATATCTACGGGTAGGATTGACTTAATTTGCCTTTTCAAGCCCACTGAGCAAAAGCAGATGGTACCGGCTTAACTAATCCTGTGTTCCTGATGGTGGTCCTGATTTGCACGCTGAGTTCCGAGAAACCCAAATCCTTACAAAGAAAAGTTATGCTAATAATGTCTTATTATGCTCTCAATTATTTGTTCAAAATTACTGAACTAAGACAAAATTAATACAACCAGCTTCGATTTGTGACCACTAATAAATGTCACCATTGTCCAGAGACAGATATTTAGGAGCTGCTGAAAAATGAAAACCTTTTGTTTAATAAATGATATTGAGCAAAATAATAACAAAATAAACAAAATAAGTGTTTGCATATTTTAACACTACTTTACAATTGCTTAAAAACTCTGACCCCGATTCAATTGAGATATATCGCAAGTTACTGTACCCGTAAGTGAGGACGCAAGTTAATTTGCTATTCAATTGGCGTCCTTTTTGCAGGCTCCAAACAGGTTCCGGGCTTGAAAACTCTGAGATGGTTAAACCCGGAACTTACAACCTCCCAAAGCCTTTGAGCTTTCACTCCCGCAAGAGTTACGATGGCTAACAATCGCGAATCGCTATTCAATTGCTCCAATTCCCCAAGGCCGCAAATGGTTTGCCACCCATAAAATGGCAAATGAAGGAGAAAATCCTACGAGTGCTAGAGAAGGCCTGCAACGAGATTAAACATCTGTTCGTAGCATAGGATGTAGACTAGAATTTGTATATCCTTGGTGCATAACACCTATCCATGTATAAAAAACTAAACTTTAGTACTAGGGTATATTTAAAATCGTGAATTATAAAAAAACACCACTAGTACTATACTATTGTATAGTAAATCACTATGCAAATAAATTTGCTGTAGAAAATCAAATAATGATGTTAATTATGCATTCCTCATATTCACGATGACATTGTTAATCATAGGGTGGCGAGGTTACCCCAAGCGGGTACTTAAAACGAGCTTACAAACAAGCAATATCCAGTAGCCAACAAGATCTCCTATACCATACATCAAACCAAGAAATTGAAGAGGAAAAGATTTGCCTCATTATGACATTCGGCAATGATTGGAGACAAATACAATCAATTTTAAATCAACATTGGCATATACTAAAACAGGATGCTACTCTAACTGACTATCTTGAAGATAAACAGAGTATAACGTATCGCAGAAATACTAATTTAAGAGACACTTTAATCGAAAGTTTTTTTCAAGCAAAACCATCAACCCTGTCTTGGCTTACACCTACACATGGCCTGTTGAGACGTGGCCATTGTCAGGCATGTTGTTTTATCCAAACCAGTAAATGTTTCATAGATCCTACCTCTGAAAAACAATATCCAATAAAGAGCTTCAACAATTGTTATACCACACAGGTAATCTATGTGATGCAATGCCCCTGCAAAAAGTTTTATGTATTGGAAAGACCATTACTTGGCTCTAGGGGAGGCAACATTGATTCAAAGATCCTAAAATTAGAGAGTAAATGGATCTTTACACTGAATAGCAAATATCCTAAGGGGTTGAATGAGGGATTCACATACTCTGCATTCTTGTAAATAGATATAATTTTATTTTCTAAAAAAAGACTGTATGGATAAAATCATCTTTTTTTTCAAATAGACTCCCACTTTTAATAATAGTAACATAAAAGCACAACAAGCTTATACACTATACATTTTAGTATATTAATTATGCGTTTTCGATCTGTTCACAATTTCCACTCTATAATAGGTAATCCATGCTAACAGAAACAATTTTATCATTAAACATAATATCTTTAATTATTATATATTAATTCACTCACCATATCAATACAATTGTCTTTATTGCTCTAGGCATACACTAATCACATTAAAGCTTCTTAGCCAAATTCACTTTTTATATAAATGATGTACCACTTTTAAAAAAAAATTGTTTGTATTATATATCTGATTGAAGGCAAGAACCTTATCCAAGGATCAGTAGAAGTTAATCCGAATACATTAAGTAAGCTTTTAGTATAGATCCTATATAATAAACAAATATTGTTATTATACTAAGAAAGTTACATTCCTTATGAAATTCCACTATGACGCAATCCGCGTCATTACACCAAGCACGTCATCACGTTAGAGGCAATTTCTGTTCAAGCATTTACAAATAAAGTTAGATTCTCCTGAATCACGCAATGACTTCCTGATGCACGGAAACACCCGCAAATACCGGAAATTAAAGGAGCTTTATAAGCCCCATTGACTCGCCATAATGTCAGCCTTCAGAAAAAGTTCAGTTGGTGAACGAAACGGACCGTTGGCACTCTATATTTTCGCTTGTGGGCAAGCACTTTATTATTCATTGGGGTATTGTTGGGAGCTGGACTTTGGCATGGTTGTACACACCTGAACTGCAAGTATTTACTGCACCTTTGTGCAATTGTTTGCTGCATTTATGATTTTGGTGTTTATATATCTACAAGCCTTTTATGCTATATACTCATGCTCCCTACCCTCTGATAGATATATAAGTATTAGTGTCTCTGCATTTTTTTGTTTTTACTAGTACATATTTTATCATAAGTATCAACATCCTATGCAATCATATGATTAACAATGTCATTGTGAATATTGTGGAATGCATTATTAACATCATTATTTGATTATTTTATTTTACAATAAATTTATTTGCATAGTGATTTAGTATACAATAGTATAGTACAAGTGTTGTTTTTTTCATTCCAGATTTTAAATATACCCTATTAAATTTTAGTTTTTTTTATATCTGTTCGCAGCACTCTAAATGCAAATAAAAAAATCAATACTGCACTGTAAATAATGGGGAAAGCGGTGAATGAGGTTAAAATGAATTGCACAACAGTCTCAAGCTCACAAGTTGGCAGTAAATGAAATTTATTTTTATGTTTAATTTCAGGTTTTAACGATCTCTGGAATTAATGAGTTAATACATATCATGCCACCCATATGGACTAGAACAGTATCAGAATTCATTTTTAGAAATCTGTATTTATGCGGGTTTGCGAGTCTGATCGCATATCGGACCCCCAACCCGAATTGATTGACACGTAACCTCCATGTTTTACTGCCATAATAATGATGCCTCATTTTCTATTGGCTGATTCGAAATGAGAGGTTGCAGTCTTGCTTAATTGATCATGTTCCCGCCCTGAAGTATTACAAACCAGTGCATGGTTTATGGAGTCAGCTTTGGGACAGTAACTTGCGGGCTTGATTAATTGAATAGCTCCAGAATCGGAGCCCGCAGCACACCCGCAGACATACGGCCTGGATCCTGTGAGATGCAGGCTTGCAACTGAATCAGGTGTTCTGGTTTTTAATTTACTGAAACCTTCCAAACAGTACTTGAAAAGGTCCGCCCCCTGTAGTTTATGCATACAATACTAAATGTACTAACCAATAAAAGATGGAGTCACAGCAAAATTCCAGTAACATGCACCTGACACACATCTGACTGACATTGGCTAGTACATACGCAATAGTCTGGATCTGTCGCGGTCAAAGGTAAGCTTTCTAAAAACAGATTGTTGAATTTGGATTTGATAGGAAAATTATGAGCAAACTAGTATCTTTCATTAAAAAGAATACATGAATAAAGATGTATGCTTTTAAATTAGATGGTATAAGATTTAGAAGTAAAGTTCTCAAGTACTACTTTTAAAGAAATTATAGTTTGATACGTTGAACATCAATCCAACACAAGTAGTGGAGAGAAATACTGTAAAGACATTTGAAAATATTCCAGAAATATGCATAAGCCTATTGTAAGGATTTACTGAACCAGACCTTTTAGGTAGCTAAAATTAGTAGATTAGTCTATTGATTTAAATCTATGTTTCATTATTACAGTTGTTGAGAGCATGTAATTATAAGAAATACTAGCAACTTGTCCGTCAAAAAGGACGGCAATAAAATTTGAAGGCTGGTAATGCTGTTTGCCACACAATGCAAGGCTCTCCCCCTTGTAACTTGTGGGCCTTCCACTGTCTCACCCCTCTCCCTCCCCTACTCTGCGTTTTTCTCCTCTCTCTCCCTGCTCATCTTGCGTGCCTCAGGATGAGCGCCGTTTTTGCAAGTTTTGCTTCCATCGCGATGATCGGCTAAGTGTTATATGCTTTGGCCTAATTTTGATAATTTTTTCAAACATTTACGTTTTTATGGCCACCATTTTTTTTCCTCGCTTAGCCGATTTTCGATCCCGGGAAAACGCCAATTAAGCCTTTCGAATTAATTGGCGTCTTTTGGCGGTGTTCCGACGGTTTTCGAGTTGCGTTCTTGAAAACAATTTAGTCCGTTAAAGTGAATTTTTTCAAAGTCTTGCGTGCCCCATGATCAGCGCCAAAGTCCTACGTCCTTCAGCGCTGATCCTGGGCCCTGTTTCTAAGTCTTGGGTGCCTTGCGCTGACTGCAATGAGCGCCTTTGGTGCTCATTGCAGCCCTCGTCATTTTAAAATTCATTGTCAAATTTCAAAGACTTGTGAGCATTCGGTGCACATTGCAGCAAAGTCCTGCGTGCCGTCATTTTAAAATGCCTTGACAAATTTCAAAGTCTTGCGGGCCTTCTTCGCTCATTGCACATGCCCCTAACTTTTAACATGGCGTGAACGACAATTCGGAATTTCCATAACTATATATGTGATTGTTACTTGAAAGAGATACATGCAGGAGAAGTTATAGACTTAGGAAAAGCTCAACAGACAATAAAGAAGTTGATTTTACCAAAACAATGTGTCACTGCTTAATATAAATTATGCATATTTTCAGATCAGGTAGTGCCTTTACAATGGAACTATTAAAAAGACCATTACAAACAGATGATTGAAACCAATAAAAAAAAAAAAAAAAAAAAAAAACTCATTACCTCTTCTGTTGCTGTTGGACAGTAGTATACTAAAATCACTGTGGTGAAGATGTTGATGAAAAGTCCCACTATGGTAATAAGGTTTGGGGCAATCCAAGCTGGAACTTGTCTCACCAACCATTCCCAAAATCCTTGCATTAATGGCTCAAGAAGCGATTTTCCACAACTTTGATACCGATGCTCCTCTAATCTCTTTAGTTGATGGCGTGATAAAGGGGGAGTTGACAACTCTATGAGTTTGTTTAATGCACATGTTTTGGGTGAGTGTATACAAATTGTTGGGGGTTCTGAATGGAGGTCCCCACATCTTCTCCTTCCTGCTTTCAGTCCACTCATGGAGTTCAGATATCAAATACAAGCAAAATGAAATTAAAATAAAAAAACCTAGAGAGAAAGAAATTATTGAGATATTTAACAAATTTAAAAAACACTGTACAGACCAAACCAATGCAACATGACACACACGCACATATATTTCTACACACATCCATCGATACATTTCTCCCTCACTCTACCTCTCTCTTCATGTCTCTCGCTCTAACCATCTCTCTCCCATGTTCTATCTCCACCTTAAATGTGACCTATAAACTGTACAACTCAATTGAAAAACAAACTGAAATCTTTTAGGTAGAGGGAAGAAAAAAAAAAAAAATATATATATATATGGTTGCATAAGTATGCACACCCTTAAACTAATACTTTGTTGAAGCACCTTTTGATTTTATTACAGCACTCAGTCTTTTTGGGTATGAGTCTATCAGCATGGCACATTTTGACTTGGCAAGATTTGCCCACTCTTCTTTGCAAAAACACTCCAAATCTGTCAGATTGCGAGAGCATCTCCTGTGCACAGCCCTCTTCAGATCACCCTACAGATTTTCAATCGGATTCAGGTCCGGGCTCTGGCTGGGCCATTCCAAAACTTTAATCTTCTTCTGGTGAAGCCATTACTTTGTTGATTTGGATGTATGCTTTGGGTAGTTGTCATGCTGAAAGATGAAGTTCCTCTTTATGTTCAGCTTTCTAGCAGAAGCCTGAAGGTTTTGTGCCAATATTGACTGGTATTTGGAACTCTTCATAATTCCTTCTATCTTAGCTAAGGCCCCAGTTCCAGCTGAAGAAAAACAGCCCCAAAGCTTGATGCTGCCACCACCATGCTTCACTGTGGGTATGGTGTTCTTTTGGTGATGTGCAGTGTTGTTTTTAGCCTGGCTTGGATGTTTTTCTTCATAAGAAAAGGCTTTCGTCTTGCCGCTGTACCCCAAAGCCCAGACATATGAAGAATACGGGAGATTGTTGTCACATGTACCACACAGCCAGTACTTGCCAGATATTCCTGCAGCTCCTTTAATGTTGCTGTAGGACTCTTGGTAGCCTCCCAGACCAGTTTTCTTCTTGTCTTTTCATCATTTTTGGATGGAGCTCCAGTTCTTGGTAATGTCACTGTTGTGCCATATTTTCTCCACTTGATGATGACTGTCTTCACTGTGTTCCATGGTATATCTAATGCCTTGGAAATTCTTTTGTACCCTTCTCCTGACTGATACCTTTTAACAATGAGATCCCTCTGATGCTTTGGAAGCTCTCTGTGGACCATGGCTTTTGCTGTGGAATGCGACTAAGAAGATTTCAGGAAAGACCAACTAGAGCAGCTGAACTTTATTTGGGGTTAATCAGAGGCACTTTAAATGATGGCAGGTGTATGCTGACTCCTATTTAACACAATTTGGAATGAGATTGCTTAATTCTGAACACAGCTACATCCCCAGTTATAAGACGGTGTGCAGACTTATGCAATTGAGTTGTACAGTTTATAGGTCACATTAAAAGGTGGAAAAAGTTCTGAAATTATTTATCTTTGTCTCATTTTTTTACAGCACAGAAACCTGACATTTTAACAGGGGTGTGTAGACTTTTTATATCCACTGTATCTCTACCTCTCTCTCCGTCACATTTAGGTGCCACTGTGGTCCGATAAGGACATGTGACATTGGGTTAATATTTTAAATGCCATGGAGTTCTCAATGGACCCCCATGTTTATGTAGATGGAGGAATCAATAATTGTGAGCAGGGAAGGGGATCCCTGGGGACTGTCATTGGTGAATATGAAAATTGAGCAATGTAATGTTGCTCAATCTCCGCATTTTGCATAATCCCATGCCTTGAGTTTTAGTGACAAGGCATGGGTTTACAAATTGCGGGTGGGACCAGTATTTTTACAGCTGGGGAGCAATAAATACAAGTGTAACAATACTGAAAAAAAAGCTCCTGCAGCCAAAATTAGTTACAAATACAATTTACTTAGCTAGAATTGAATGGAGTCCTATATTTCTATAGATCTTAAGACTGAGGTAGCCGAGAGTGTCCAGCAATCTTGATGAATAATCAGAGTATTGCAGTATATAGGGATTCCTTTTCTATTGGGCAAACATTTAATATTTAAGAGTGACAAGCTTTATAGCGTTGCACCACTCTTTATCATGTCAAAAGCAAAACGGATTACGGTATAGCAGGTTCATTATATGGGCAGAGAAATGAACCTGAGAGACTTTCACAATTCTTTCAATACCTTCCACCCATCTATAAAACTGAAAATGTATTACTTTGCAGAGCAGGTGAACTTTCCGGACACTACCATAACCATAACCAATGGCACATCTTCACAGCTTCAGTTTCCATCCCTCCCACACTAAGCAAGCCATCATCCACCATAGCCAAGTTTTTCGATACCACTGCATATTCTTAAACACTGGGGACTGTGACAAACATGTAATAACACGGTCTGAATCTTTCAGGCAGAATGGTTACAAGCCCTATGTCATTACATAGAAAATAACCTCTGCCCTTAAAACACCCCGTGAAAAAATACTTCACGTACAAGTCCAGTGATCACATACCATCCGGGTCTAGAAGAAGAAGTAGAAGACGTACAGCCACTACTAACAGATTACTCCAAATTAAAATATATATTTCCAAAGCCTCCAACTCTTACATTTAGACAACCACCAAACCTTAAACAAGGACGGTTTTTCATTGCTCTCTCACCCTAATGTGTGCAGGCCTGCTAGTAGGAGACAGAGTCTAAAGCTCAGTAATTTCCATAGCAATGCTGACACACTACACTAGCCATAATATCCTTCCTTTCCCTTATCTATCTTTATATATCTTGGTAGTAATTTCCAAGTCAACCCTATGTCAGCACATCTGTAAAGATGACAAAGCCATGCATAACAACAAGACCTAAAATATCAGAGTGTCATACTCAACGCACATCCTCTAATTTTGTTTACACTATAAAACACATTGTATGTGAAAAGGACTTTTACATTGTAACCAGCCACAAATCGAATCTAATGATGCATCTACACATATATCCTATCAAAAAGTACAATGAAAGCTGTTATTGTATCCCAGTGGGACACCATTTTACTCAGAATAATTGTTCCATCCAAAACCTGAAATTTCAAAAACATGCAAAAGTAAGAGAAAGAATTACTTTACTTAAAAAGTAAAGGCTTTACTTAAAAAGTAAAGGCTGATAAATTGCAGAGTGCACTAATTGTGCCCAGGCGAGAAGGCAGAAGTTAATAGAAACCGGAGAAGGGGAACTTGTGAGCTTGCGAACATTTTCAGTATCAAGTGCAATTCTAGTAAAAGCCTAGGAGTTTAAATAAAAGGAGGGCCTTCAAAGAAAAGGGAGGGCAGATTTATAGTGCAAAGGAGGAAAACTTTATATAAATATATTATATTATATTCTTTATTTTTCCCACTGAAATTTCGTAAACAATAATAATAATTATGAGTCAGTCCAGTGGCAACCTTATTCAGTGTACATCCTGTCAAATGTATGCACTACTGGAACAGATGATCCAGGGTCCATACCTCTGTGACAGGTGTGAGCATGTTGCCTCTTTGGAAGCTCAAATTATAGATCTGGAGAGGAGAATTGCAGCACTTAGTGATATTGCTCCACTGGAAAGGGAGTTGGTGCTCACGGAGCACAGTTTAGCTGGGCCTAGTATGGAGGGAGGAGCTGGGGCTAGTGAGGATGGCCAGGGAGGTAGCTGGGTTACAGTTAGAAGGGGAATCAGAGGGTACAGGAGGAGGCAGGCCAGTTCTGAGTTGGCAAACAACAACAGATTTGCCAGATTGAGTGAAACTGTTGGCGATGTCCATTCAGGAATGGCAATGCCAGATAGAGCTGTTCCCTCTAACAGCCGGGCGAACCGCTCTACTGGAAAAGAGGGAGGGCAGAATAGGCAGAGCAACAGACATGTTTTGGTGGTAGGGGACTCTATTATTAGGAAGGTAGACAGGGTAATTTGTCACCCAGATCCCAGCAATCGAACAGTTTGCTGTCTCCCGGGTGCTCGGGTTCGGCATGTTGTGGATCGGGTGGATAAATTATTGGGAGGGGCTGGTAAAGAACCGGCGGTCTTGGTACACATTGGTACCAATGACAAAGTTAGTGGAAGATGGAGCGTCCTAAAGAATGATTTTAGAGAATTAGGGAATAAGCTTAAAGCAAGGACCTCCAAGGTAGTATTTTCTGAGATACTACCAGTGCCACCTGCTAGCCCAGGGAGGCAGAAGGAGCTTAGGGAGGTTAATGTGTGGCTAAAAAAGTGGTGCAGTGCAGAGGGTTTGGGGTTTTTAGAGCACTGGGCTGACTTCTCACTTGGGTACAATCTCTATAGCAGGGATGGATTGCACCTTAATGATGAGGGCGCTTTTGTGCTAGGGAATAGGATGGTAGAACGGCTGGGGGAGTTTTTAAACTTGTAGGTGGGAGGGAGGGACTATATAGAAGTATTGGGGTAAATAGGGTAGAGAGGGAAAGGGATGAATTATTTACCCATGGGGGAGGAGAAGTGGGGAGGGTTACAATAGAAAGTAGGGAGATATTAATAGGGGCCTCAAATACAGTGGCAGGCACTTCACATCAGCAGAGCCATAGCAACATAAAGTGTATGATTGCAAACGCAAGAAGTTTGCCTGGGAAAATGGATGAGCTAGAAATATTAGCAGTACAAGAAAAATGGGGCTTAATAGGCATTACGGAAACATGGTGGGATGAATCTCATGACTGGACTGTTAATCTGGATGGTTATAACCTATTTAGGAAAGATAGGGGAAATGGTAAAAGAGGAGGAGGGATCTGTCTTTATGTTAAGCCTGAATTTAAGCCTATAGTTAGAGAAGATATTTATGCTGGCACTAACGGCATCATTGAATCCTTGTGGGTTGAGCTAAATAGTGGAGGAGCTAATTCTAAATGCATATTGGTGGGAGTATGCTATAAACCCCCAAATATAGCTGAAAGTGAGGAAATACAATTATTGTTACAGATTGGAAATGCAGCTAAGCATGGGCAAGTTCTAATAATGGGAGACTTTAATTACCCTGATATAAACTGGATAAACGAGACCAGCAGCTCAGCTAAGGGGAGCAGGTTCTTGAGTACACTCAGGGATCATTATCTAGCCCAGGTAATACAAGAACCTACTAGAAATGGGGCCATCTTGGATTTAGTCATCACAAGTAATATTGATATAATATCAAATGTAAAAATAGGGGAACCCTTGGGGAACAGTGATCACAACACAGTCACATTTGAGATTGAATACAAAAAACAGAGTTGTAAGGGGCCAACAAAAACTCAAAATTTTAAAAGGGCTAACTTTAATGGGCTACGGGCAGCAATAGAACATATAGACTGGGACAACGAACTTACAGGGAAGAATACTGAAAATAAATGGACAACATTCAAATCCTTACTAAATAAACATACTCATCAGCATGTACCATGTGGAAATAAAATAAATAGGAGTAAATCACATCCCATGTGGCTTAACAATGACTTAAAGATCATGATGAGGAAAAAGAAATATGCATTTAAATTATACAAGAAGGAGGGAACAGAGGCATCTTTATGGGACTATAAGGAAATCAACAAGGCTTGCAAAAGGGCTATTAGACTGGCTAAAATAGAAAATGAGAAGTCAGTTGCAATGGAAAGTAAGACTAACCCTAAAATATTTTATAAATATATTAATGGGAAGAAGGCCAGGAAGGAATCGATAGGACCATTACAATGTGACACAGGCCATCTGATAATTAGTGACCAGGAAAAGGCAGATGAGCTAAATAGGTTCTTTTCGTCGGTTTACACAAGGGAGGTACCAGTGGTTGGGACACTGCAACATAATGGGGCTACACTACATTCACTAAAAAATTGGTTAACGCAGGAAGAAATACAAAAGAGGTTGGAGAAAATAAATGTTAAAAAAGCCCCAGGTCCTGATGGAATACATCCAAGGGTACTGAGGGAGCTGGGTTCTGTAATAGCCAAACGATTATATCTAATCTTTAAAGACTCGCTCACTACAGGGTCTCTACCAGATGACTGGAGAAAAGCAGAGGTGATACCTATATTTAAGAAGGGATCTAGAGCAAATCCGGGGAATTATAGACCAGTGAGCCTCACTTCTGTAGTTGGGAAGCTTTTAGAAGGGTTAATAAGGGACAGAATACAAGAATATGTCTATTTGAACAGGATCATAGGTAGCAGTCAACATGGATTTATGAAGGAAAGGACCAATCTAATTAGTTTTTATGAGGAGGTTAGTAGGAACTTGGATCAGGGCAACTCAGTGGATGTAGTCTTTTTAGATTTTTCAAAGGCATTTGATACAGTGCCACATGGAAGACTAGTGAGCAAACTAAGGGATACAGGAATTGCAGTAAATATCTGCTCATGGATCGAGAGCTGGCTAAAAGACAGGAAGCAAAGGGTTGTTGTAAATGGAACATACTCCGATTGGTCTAATGTGATAAGTGGGGTTCCTCAGGGCTCAGTATTGGGTCCTCTCCTTTTTAACATATTTATTAATGACATTGAAGTAGGACTCGAATGTAGTGTCTCCATTTTTGCTGATGACACGAAGTTGTGCAAGGTAATAAAATCAGATAATGATGTACTTTCCCTACAAAAGGATTTGCATAAATTAGAGAAATGGGCGGCTAAATGGCAGATGAGATTTAATACAAATAAATGTAAGGTTATGCATTTGGGAAGGAACAATAGCCAAGCAATCTATAATCTTAATGGAGCAAATCTAGGGGTATCAGATATTGAAAGGGATTTGGGAGTACTAGTGGACAACCACCTAGGTAACAGTGCTCAAAGCCAAGCAGCGGCTGCAAAGGCATATAAAATATTAGCATGTATTAGGAAGGGTATAGAAGCCAGGGAAGAAGATATAATTCTGCCACTATACAAATCTCTAGTACGCCCTCATTTGGAATATGGAGTACAATTTTGGGCACCACCTCACAAAAAAGACATTTTAGAGCTGGAAAAAGTACAGAGAAGGGCTACAAAACTAATAAGGGGAATGGAGGGGCTAAGTTATGAAGAAAGACTAGCAAAATTAAACTTATTTTCGCTAGAAAAAAGGCGTCTAAGAGGAGATATGATTACGTTATTTAAATACATCCAGGGTCAATATAAGGCTTTGTCAAGTGAACTTTTTGTAGCAAGAGATTTTCAACTGACAAGAGGACATCCGTTGAGGTTAGAGGAAAAAAGATTTCACCTTAAACAAAGAAAAGGGTTCTTCACAGTTAGGGTGGTTAAACTGTGGAATTCTCTACCAAAGGAGGTGGTGACAGCGAATTCGATAGACAACTTCAAAAAGGGGTTAGATATATTTCTGAATAAAGAGGGCATTCAAGGCTATCCTAGATAACTAGCAATGAATATTGATCCAGGGAGAAATTTGATCGCCAGTTTCTGGGGTCAGGAAGGAATTTTGCTTTTTTTTCCCCTTATGAGACAATTGGCAAAGTTTCAATGTTTTTTTTTTTCTGTTTGCCTTCCTCTGGATCAATTAACAATAATTAACAATAATAATAAATAGTCCAAATTAAAAAGATCAATAGAGATCTAAAAAGGTTGAACTTGATGGACTAACTCTTTATTCATTCTCCAATACAATACTATTAATAATTATTTAATCAATAATTTAATTAATAACTAATCCGCATATTACAGATCAGAGGAGATCTTAACAGGTTGAACTTGATGGACTGAAAGTCTTTTTTCAACCTTAATTACTATGTAACTATGTAACTAATTTGAAACAAGGATGAGAACATTGTCAACACTAGAGCTACAGGATGTAACACAGACTTGTATTTTCTGGCACATTATCAAAATATCTTGTGATCCTGACACATTCCTTTTCATGTTTTATTGTTGTTTTTCAACTACTTAATATGTGAAGATATTTTCGGCCCTAACTAATAACACTGTCATTTCTCTTATAGACTTGCACACTTGACCGATCAGAACAATAATTGCACTAGGGACTTGCCTGTCAAAAATGACGGCAAACATTTTTGAAGACTGGCAATGCTGTTTGCCACAATATGCAAGGCTCTCCTCCCTGTAACTTGCGGGCATCGCGATTAGCGCCTTTAACGCTTATTGCAAGCCTCTCCCCCCTCCACTTTAAAGACCTTGCGTCCAGCAACCCGCAACTTTCGGGCCTCGCAATGAGCCTCTCCCCACTCTCCCTCCCCTGTGTCTCCTTCCCACCCCCCCACACGCCCTCCCGTGTGTCTCATTCCCCCCACACACCCTTCCCCCCACACGCCCTCGCCTGTGTTTTTCTGCCACATTTCCCTCCTGTTTGCATTTACAGGTGTGAAACCATTTGCGGGCTTGGGAAATTGATAATTTTCCTGAACCCAAAATGTTTTTCCGATTTACGGCACACAAAAAAAATTACGGCTTTGCGGCAGCCATATTTTTCCTTGCTTAGCCGTTCTGAGACCTCCCAAAAACGCCAATTAAATAGCAAATTAGCTTGCAACCTCATGTACAGGCTCCCTGCCTCTCTCTCTGTGCTGTGTGTGAGGTAGTAATTTAATTTTCTAATTAATTGGGTCTTTTGGCGGTCCCCGATCGTTTTTGGAGTTACAGGCTTGCAAAAAAATGGCTTCCGTTCAACTCGTAATTTTTTTGCAGACTGTAACTCGTAAGCCCATTGGAGCCCCTCCAACCCTCTACGTTACGGGCCTCGCAAGGAGCTCATTGCAGCCCCGTCAAGCCAGTCACGTACGGGCCTCATCTTTGGCGCTCATTGCGTATGTGCAAGCCCATAACTTTTAACATAGCGTGACCGACAAATCGTAATGACAACTATTTATGTGATTCCAATGCACATGCTAAACCTTAATAAGTAATGTTTCTGAGAGGCACAACTAAAATGTTTATCCAACAAAATAATGTATCACTATATAATGCAATACTCTGATTAGTCACCAGGACTGAATATAGGACTGAATCAGAGCATGTATGTATACACACAAACACTAATGTTACACTTACTTTTGAAGTACACTTACTTGAGTCCATACTGGGTCCTACATTTTATATAAATTAGTAAAGACCTGGTTTCAATGACTTCATACGATGAACATACAGTTATGTCAAGACATTTATGTAAACATTGTAGCTAGTTGCAACAATGAAAAAGCAACATTAAAGGGAGATGAGGATTTCTGGATTTCATTTCTATTTACTTTTATGAACTTTTTTTTATAAAGAATCCCTTACAATCTCAGTTTTCCTCCCTAAAATAATTAAATGTTTTACCTGTTTGAGTCTGTCCTCTGTATTTCATGCAGTCCTTGAATACACAGAGTGTGAAGTGCACAGTGTCAAATTAGTCTGTCATTGACCACTCTCAAGGAGCATGTTTCAGAATGCTGCCACTGATTGGTTGCTGAGACATTTAGCTGTACGCTGCCTTCATGAGCTGCTGAGACGAAAACCAGTTAGAAAATATGTGTAAGATATTAGGCAGAAAAATACAGTTTCTTAGAAATTCTTCATAAAATAAAGTACACAATTCCCATTCACAATCGAACAGAAAAATATAGACCCGGAGGAACATTTTGTAATCCTGACAGGAACTCTTCTGGGTTACAAAGTTTCTCGAATTTCAATCTACTCACCCACACAGATGCCTCACAACATACTGATTAAAACTACTTCAATATATAAGGTCACAAGATCTAGGGAAAGTCCTATTAGGAGTGGATCTAAATCTAGTCTTTAATGCACAGATTTGGTATGGGGCGGGACAACCGGTTCACTAATTAACAGAAGCAAATTGCAGCACTAATGGAAGAGCTACATCTAGTTGATGCATGGAGTTTGCTACAAGAAAAGGAAAAGGAATACACCTTTTACTCAGCGGTTCATAGGTCCTATTCTAGAATTGATGCATTTTTTATTGACTCTTCATTCTCTGACCATATAACAAAGGCCGATATCCATCCATGTCCCTGGTCAGACCATTCCTTTAGAAAAACAAAATTGGCTTGATTGAGCTCTGGGTGGACCTGGTGGCCCTCAAGAATCTCATTATATGGTGAAAATTAAATGAAAATCACTTTAGGGATCAAATTGCTAAAGATATAGCATTATACTTTTCCACTAATCTGACCCCTAATCTGACATAGGCTGGGTCTGGGTGGCTCACAAAACCTTTGTCTGGGGCTCCTGGATCAATTTAGCCATATCATATAAAAAGCAACAGAGAGCTAGGTAAGAGACTTTGAAAATGGCTCTAGCTGACTTTGAAGGGCATCCCTAGTTTCTTAATTCTGAGTCCTTGCACCAAGAAATAAAAAAGATAAGATAAGGTTGGAGTTCTATTTAATGGTGTCCGATCATACAGAAAAGGCCATGCAATAGACCCACCACCTGTATTATACCAAAGCTAATAAGCCAGATTAACTTCTCGTCAGGAAATAAAAAAAAGTAAAACCTCCCAATCAAATTTTTTTAAAATTAAAACTGGCAAAATATCTACCAGCCCAAATCAGAATCAAAAGTTAGAAAATAGACAGATTTCTTCCTTTCTCGATACCTGTGACTTGCCAACTCACACCCCAGTAATGTGATCTCCTTTATTCTTCAATCACAGAGAAGGAGGTGCTAGAGACTATACATTCTTTTGGCTTTTCCGGCACGTTTATTAGTGCACCCCGACTAATGGGCCGCAGTCAGGCCTGGTTAAGGAGCAGTAACACCCCGAGAGCTCACAGATACCAAGAGCAGATGTCGAGGCACACTATTGCCCGTGTGAAGGTGTAAGTAATAAATGTGGATGGGAGGAGGGAGACAGAGAGCATAGAACAAGCGGGTAGAAGAAGGGAGAGAGAACAGGCAGGGGTACAGGCAAGGGACAGAGGGTTTAGTATAGGCAGTGTATGGGTTTAGTATAGGGGTTTAAGGGGTCTCTCTAACAGAGCTGCCAGTGACAGATACAGGGGGAGAGAAAAGGAAAGCTGGTAGGGGCTCGCTATTGTGCGTGAGTATTTCTAGCCCAGCGCATATTTGTCTGCTGCCCAATTGTTGGCGCTACTTCAGCACGTGCGCTGAAGTCATTCTATCGGCTTTTCCTAGCCTAAATCATACATAAACTACTTAGAGGTAAACATAACTCACTCTGTAGCTGACATGTATAAGGCCAATTACCTTCTTCTATATAGAGAAAGGAGACGAAATATTCAGATCTGTTCAAGAGGCAACATTTCCTGGTTATGGCGTATTAAAATCGGTTAAGATGAATATTTTGACTTGCCTTTTATACCTGTTTCATACACTCCCCATACCTTAAAACTTCAAGGATCTGGAGAGTTTCCAATGCCAGATTTTTAACTTCATATGGGGAAACAAACCCCCCAGAATTGCTAGACAAGTGATGTGTAAACATAGGACTAGTGGGGGCTGATCTTGCCAAACCTGAAAATATATTATAAAGCGGCTCAGCTAGCTTTCATTCCTTTAGCCCACTCTGTGATGCATTAACCATTATGGGTGTTTATAGAAAATCAGGCAATATACCCATATTCCTGGGATAATGTAATTTGGCTACACAGGCCTGCCCCGTCTTAAGGAAAAATTACCCCTTTATACAATTGACAATACATCTCTGGACTTGGGCTAGCCAAAAATATTTATTATCCCCAAAACTTTCAACACTTACCCCGGGAGCAACTCACCCAGAATTTGCATTAACCCTCGCCCCTAGTTCTTTATCCTGCTGGAGACTAAAATGGCTGCTGAAGTTTGGAGCTTGGTTTAAGGAAGGAGAAATCTTACAATTTAATGATTTGAGAGACAAATTCAACCTTCCTCTACAGGAACATTTAAAAATGGTAAATTTCACCATTTTATTACTTCATAAATTACCTAATAAATGCTCTAAAGGCTATCCAGCCGCTAATTGGTTTGTCAAGATCTTTTCCATTATCTAAAAATAGTTGACTCTATGTATCCTTTAATAAGGATCCCCCAAAACAGAAATTCAGTTATGTAGCTCCGTGGGAAAAAGACTTAGGCCGAACAAGGGTTCAAGAGGCATGGCTTTGTACTTGGAAAAACCTTACCAAAGGCTCTTACAATTACAGCATATTAGAGACAGCCATTAAAGTCTTACACAGTACCTACATAACGCCGGACAGGTTATATAAATGGAAAGCTTGTGCAGACCCCTGTGTTTTAGAGGATGCTCTGAAGTGGGATCGTTCATTCATACATGGTGGACCTGTCCTAAAGTTCAGCATTTATGAAGCAAAGTATTTGACCTAGCCTCCTCACTGCTACATTCTACACTATTGGTTGATGTGGATATAGCTTTGCTGGGCTCTCCTTCCAGAAACGTATTAACCTTGCAAAATACATTTTTACAGCTTTTAATGGTTGCAACAAAAAACCACATTGCCAAGTGGTGGAAATCTAGTGCATTAAGTTTACATCAAGAATAAGCTGAATTATATATAAGTGAATGAGAGACTATCCCACCTGTTGGCAGACTCTTTTCCTAAGCTTTTAGAAATTTGGAGCCCCTGGCTTCACTCAACCCACAGCATAAGTATCACAGGAAC
Source organism: Discoglossus pictus (assembly GCA_027410445.1). Lineage (NCBI taxonomy): Eukaryota > Metazoa > Chordata > Amphibia > Anura > Alytidae > Discoglossus > Discoglossus pictus. The sequence goes on from CM050164.1 coordinate 184,337,136, forward strand.
TCGACAGTCCTGTTCTGTATTCTGCATAAACATGGAGAGGGTTCATGTTGGTTGAGGGATGCAGGGTCCCCCCCCAGTCCCCATTGTGTTAATATTAATCTCTTAAGAAATTAATCACGGAAATGTTAAAAAAAGAAAAACACTTTAAGTACTAGAGTTTGTAGATGAAGATTCTAATAAGAAGTTATTGTTTGATCTCGAGTCCATTTATAAAAAGTACACTATATATATATATATATATATATATATATATATATATATATATATATATATATATATATATATATATACATATACACACACATATTATATACCTAGTGAAATCCAGAAACCTTCCATATTCCATTAATTGTTCATACTCATGTACAACTGCATATGTAGTTTACATGATGCTGTGCAATAAATGTGAGAAAATTACTAAAAACTAGGATACATTTCCAAAGAAATTCCATTAAAAACAATGATGTTACTGTACCTCAAGATTGGACACCATTTCAACCAAAGCATTGACATTATCCAAAACCTCAAAATCATCAAATAAATGAAAACATTAGAAATAATGAATAGGAATATCTGGTGGCGCTACCACCCTGAAAACAAACAAAAAATTACACATTTACAAATACACTTGTTCAGATGCAACAATTTAAAAATAATTTATTGTCATGAATACACACATATACATTGTATATATATATATATATATATATATATATATATATATATATATATATATATATATATATATATATATATATATATATATATATATATATACATACATACATACATACATATACACATACACACACACATTGTATATATATCACACATAGTTGTGAGCATGCGAGCTGTTGCTAACACTTGCGGGC